>OW240914.1:159470454-160014813 GCA_933207985.1 Pelobates cultripes | reverse complement strand
ACCAGGCATATTTTTACACTTTTGTGGTGTTTGTGTTTGGCTGTAATTTTCCGCTCTTTCATTTACTGTTCCCATACAAATTATATATTGTTTTTTCAGGACAAAAGGGGCTTTCTTTACATACCATTATTTATATAATCTCATGTATTTTAATTTAAAAAAAATAAAAAAATATGATGAAAAATTGAAAAAAATACATGTTTTTTGACTTTTACTTGAAAAATCTTTTACTCATCTACAAAAGCGAATGAAAAAAACTGCTAAATAGATTCAAAATTTTGTCCTGAGTTTAAAAATACCTAGTGTTTACGTGCTTTTTTTTGTATGTTATAGGGCTATAGGTACAAGTAGGATATTGCGTGTTTAAAACATACATTTTAAAATTTATCAATAGTGACATTGTAAATACCATTATTCATCATAAATTCTGAATAATACCCCCACATGTATATATTTTTTAGTAGACAAATCCCAGGTAGGTTAATACAGAGTGTTCAGTTCTTTTTAGTAGCCACTTGTGTCGAAAACACTGGCCAAAGTAAGCACTATACTTGTTTTGTGTGTGAAAAAAGTAAAAAAACTAAATTGAACGCTAATTTTGGCCAGTGTTTGTGACCAAGTGGTTACTAAAAAAGACTGGACATACCCCATTTGCAATACCTTGGGTTGTCTTCTTTTGCAAATGGTATGCCATCATGGGGGTAATTCTCATTCCTGGGCTACCATACGCCCTCAAAGGCAACGTAACCAACCTGGCCATTTTCAATGTAAAAATATTTGACCCATATATTTGACCTTGTAACTTTAAAAAATGCTATAAAACCTGTACATGGGGGGTACTGTTTTACTCGGGAGACATCGCTGAACACAAATATTAGTGTTTAAAAACTGGAAAACGTATCACAACAATTATATCATCAGTAAAAGTGCTGTTTGTGTGTGTAAAATGCCAAAAAAGTAACTTCACTGACAATATCATCGCTGTGATATGTTTTACTGTTGTGAATCACTAATATTTGTGTTCAGCGAAGTCTCCCGAGTAAAACAGTACCCCCCATGTACAGGTTTTAGGGTGTCGTACAACGTTACAGGGTAAAATACAGTGCTAGCAAATTCAATTCTCTGGAATTTTGGCCAGGGTTGGCAGGCAGGTCCCTCAAATTGCAATCAATAAAATTACTGAATTATGTAAAAATATTACATAAATACGCACGTAGAATTTAAATATATATGCATATTTATATATTTGAAGTCTACGTGTATATTTTTATAATTATTTATGTAATTTTGTATATGGACATATGTATATTTCTTATTATTTTTATTTATTTTTATATACATAGATATATATACAAATTCATTCTAAGTGTATTTTGATATAAATATATATATATTAATTTTTAAATACAGTTAGAATAAAATTTCATATAGCTATATAATTTTTTAAAATTTTTATTATTATTTTTAAAAATTTTATTTGAATTCCACAAATTACTTATTATTTATATTTTTATAATAATATATATATACAATATATATAGTTATTATATATATTATATATATATAGGTGTGTAATTTAATTATAAGTGTATTTTTATATTAATATAAGTACATATTAATATAAAAATACACTTAGTATGGCATTATATATATGATATATAGACATATATTATATAGATATAATATATGTCTATATATCATATATACACATATATAATTATTATAATTTTTTTTATTAACATTAACTTTATTTTTATTTCTGATTTTACACATGCAGGGAGACTGCCTGTCAGCACAGACAGTCCCCCTGCAGGCAGACACTAGGACACCCATTGTGACCATGTGATCGCTGTGTTAAGCGATCACATGGCCACAGGGGTCCTAATTCAGTGTGGGGAGACTGTCTGGGCTGCAGGCAGTCTCCCCACAACCGGAGCCACGCTGATCGCCGCCGGGGGAACGACGGCGATCAGGTAAGTAACGGAAACCGTTAGGACGGTTCAGGACCGTCATCGGTCCGCAATGGGAAAATCCCGATGACGGTCCTGAACCGTCCTCGGTCGGGAAGGGGTTAAAATTGTTTATTATGATTCCCATAAATATTTAGGACGCCACGTGATTTAGTATATGATTGAAGGCAGTGATTTTAAATGACCAACTCACAAACAAGGGAATCTTAGAGACACTAGGTGGCAAATTTGGCAAGGTACAACTCATGTCTGTAGCTTTTCTCCTGAAGCACTGTTTCATTAGTTCAAAGATAGGCAACCTTTGGCACTCCAGATGTTATGGACTACATAACCCCTGATGCTTTGCCATCATTATGGTTGTAAAAAAAATGATGGGTTATGTAGTTCAACATCTGGAGTGCCGAAGTTGTTGTGCACTGAATCAGGAGAATGGTGGCATGAGGCTGCGTCGTCAGTTGCCCCTCTGCCACCTGGCGTTCATGGTTAGGGTCTGCCTATTGGTAATTGCTGGTTTACTATCAAGCTACAATATAACAGAGATAACCATAACAGCCACAGTCATTTGCGTGAAGATACACCTGTAAACCTAGTAGCTGTATAGAGCTGTAAAAGGTGTTTACCTACCATGCCGTAAACGGATGCTAAATCGTTAGATTTAAATTACAGCCCTTTGGAACATATAGAACTTATTAAAACCCCAATTTGTACAAAAAAAAAAAAAGTAAAAAAAAAAAAGATGTGTTTGAACTGGCAGGCAAAAATGAACAAGGGCTGAGGGAGAAGGGAGGGGGAGGGTTGGAGAGAACACAGATACCAGAAGAAGAAGGGAAAAAAAAGCCAAGATGAAATTGAAAAGAAAGAGCTGGCAAAGGTATCATTAGAACAAAATAGGTTAATGGGAATGAGTGCTGTTAAAAGCATTGCCCTAGGGCTTCTCTTTCAGATACCAAGAGGAAAATATTATCTTATAACTCATGTGAAAAAAAAAGAAAGAACAAAGTGAAATGGAAATAAAGTATGGGAATGTTCTAGTATTCTGCTCTAGTTCTCTTTTAACCATTACTGCACTCATTTTCAACCTTTAGTGAGGGTATAAATGATCATTTCAAGTAAATGCTTGCAACAATGTTTAAAGGGATTCTTGTGTTAACACTTTGCTTTAATTTCACTTAATATGCTTAAACTTAGTCTTGCATAGAGCTCCGAATTGATAAATCAGTTGTCAGTTTTGCATTTTTCTGCAATAGACTTTATGTGTAGGCTGCTCACTAAACAGCAAGATGAAATAATTTTACAACACACAATGGAAGCTTTTTACATGGCTTAATTTTGCATGTTGGTTGTCGAGTGACCACAATAACCTAGTAAAAGTCTTTACTGGCTTTGAAAGGTATTTTCACTTACATTTAAAAGGATGGTTTACAGAGAATCTGACTCAATTTATAATATTGCCAAAATATTAATGACAAATATTGGCAAAAAAAAAAAATCTAAATCTTTTATATTTTATTTATTCCTTTAGACCTCTTCTCTACCAGGATGATATGCTAAAAGTCAGCGTTTACATTGCCAAACCTGCAGGGACAGCCTAGAGACATCAGAACCACTATTTTTAGTGGTTTTGGTGACTATAGTGTCCCTTTAAGCTACCAATTTTAATGTGTGCACTACAACTCTTCACGGTAAGACAAGGGGAACGTTAATTATTTACCCACTTACTTCCCAAACCATGTATATATAGACTACTTTTATTTTTTGAATAGCAAAACATTTAAAAATAAAATGTAACCCATATAGCTCCACCCACCTTCCATTTTGTGTTAGAAAGGCAATGTATCTGCCATTCTGATCCTATACAATTCTACAGAGGGACTGCATATTAAAACCACATGGCTTCTCCCATCAGAGTGCACACTTTGTAAGACTAAGTACTACATACAAGCAAACATCATATAATCTCTAAAACACATTATCTCCTTTAAAAAGGATACATGAACAAGTAAAAAAAAAAGAATATATTGCTTAGGCATCCTTGAACAGAAATCTGAACGTCAAACTGTTTTATCCAACATCAATGCGCTCGCAATGTAACCAGTGATTCATATACATGTTACGCTATATATTTTAAATACAAGAACATAGTACTAAATGACAAAAATACCTTATTGTAGACAATGACACTTCTTATCGATTAACATGACATCTAAGGGTAACATATTTGTGATAATGTAGGAATACTGCAGGAAAAAAAAGTTCTTTCAGCCTCAAGCAGTACTCTTTACATTAATTTCTTGATGCCATCAAATTTATAATTTCTAACTCTGAAACCCACTTTAAAGATTGTTTCATCAACAAAACAATCAGACAAGCTCAAAAACACCAGTTAATTGATACTGATGAGAATCTTGTATTTTATTGATCCCAGTGTATTAAACAATGAGTTACACACTCAATGAATTGTTGCCATCACCAAACATGTCTCCTAGCTGATACTTTGATGAGTAGGAAACACAGGGGTGGAAGAAACATAGAAATGTGATTATCATATACAGGAAAACAAGATCAATACTTTTCTCCTAAAACTAATAAACCCACATTTCTAATGATTTTCTAATGTGCTAGATTGTGTAACTCGTTCCCACTATTTTTTTACAACCATACTTTTTTAAAGATCAGTATAGAATATTTATAATTATTAGACTTCACAGGTAAATCCCACGCAAATCAATTAATTCAGATGTGGATTACGGTGAGTTTTACTCAGATGAACCAACTAAAATAAGCTTTTGTACAAGTCTAAAAAATGTTTCTAAGAGTCATATCTGCTATAATTTTTTATAAAATCAGGGGCTAGCAGTAAAAAGAAAATGGATGCTGAACATTTAAGATTACTTCAGGTACTATCTAAATTGGAAGAGGAAAATAAACTTAAACCAAATAGATTGCACGGTAGTCAAATAACTAAAGTAAGAAAGGAACTCGATGTATTGGCATTAGCAGAAACAGAAAAATATATGAGAGCATTAAAATTGAAATTTTATATTCACGGCAATAAAGCAGGAAAAATGTTAGCTAATATGCTAAAAACTAATTATCTTCAAACAAAAATCCCCTATATGATCTCGATGAATAATTGTAAATTATTTAACCCAAAAGATATTGTAGCTGAATTAGCAATTTATTATAGGAAACTTTATAATTTAACGGAAGACTCAGATATATTACAGCCTTCTAGCTCTGAAATAGAGAAATTTTTGGAGGAAATAGATCTTCCTAAAATTTCAGTGAGTCAACAATAGATGTTGGTGGAGCCATTTACAGAAGACAAAATAAGAAAAGCTATATTGGCTCTTCCCAAACATAAAGCACCAGGGCCAGATGGTTTTTCAAACTATTATTATATCAAAATGGAACCGATCTTGACACCATTTCTTACGAAGCTTTTTAATAGCTTTAAAACACCAAGTGCGATAACGCCGGAAATGTTAGGGGCATTTATAGTAACCCTTCCTAAGCCTGGTAAATCACCAACAGAATGCGCCAACCTCAGGCCCATTTCACTCCTAAATGTAGATATAAAAATAAATGCTAAAGTATTGGCATCTCAAATAAAACCGATCCTATTGGGGCTTATTTCAGAGGAGCAAGCTGGTTTTGTTTCAGGTAGACAAGTAGAGGATAATACAAGACACTATATTAATCTTAGAGAATGGGCAAACACTAATAATCACCAAGGGATTTTGCTTGCTTTGGACGCTGAAAAGGCGTTTGATCGTTTGAATTGGGGTTATATGGAGAATGTCCTCCAGAAATAAAATTTCCCACAATCCTTTGTGAACAATATTATGGCATTATACTCAAAACCATCAGCGAAGGTTATGAATACTGGTTTTATATCCTCTAAATTTGAGATCTCAAATGGAACACGCCAGAGGTGCCCACTTTCCCCATTAATTTTTATAATAACCTTAGAGCCCTTGATTAGACACATAAAACAACATGCTGGTATATGTGGGTTAAAAACCCTGATTGGGGAACAAAAATTAGCTCTTTTTGCTGATGATGCACTTTTATTTGTATCAAAACCTAAAGAATCATTGCCGTATTTAGTAAAACTGTTGGAAAGATATAGCATGATCTCCTATTATAAAAATAATGTTAAAAAAAACCCAGGCGTTACCGTTGAGTGTACCTAAAGCGGAGATAAATCAATTAGCAGGTACTTACTCATTCAATTGGGGCAAAGATTTTCTAACATACCTGGGGATAAAACTTACCAAAACGAGCTCTCTCTTAATTAAGCACAATCATATTCCTGTATTACATAAATTAAAAGATCAGCTAAAAAACTGGGGGGCTTTGGGGACATCTGAGTTAGGGCGTGTACATACAATTAAAATTATGGCCTTACCCCATATATTGCATCTTTTTTTAACTATTCCTATGGCTGTGCCAAAAAATTTATTAAAAAAATTTCGACATATGGGAAAAAAAACGCCAAGGGTGGCAGCTAGGCTTACAGAGCTTCCATATCTACAAGGCAGATTAGGCATTCCTAATATTATTAAATATTATTAGGCATCTATGTTGTCCTATGCTTTGGCAGTACTTTTCCGTTTAAATTCACCAGTATGGTTAAAACTAGAACAAGCTTGCACTAAACCCTATTTAATAGAAAAGCTATTATAGAAGACCTTAATGAATGGGTTAATAGGCAAAAACATGCTTTCTTCGACAAAATTAATGCTCTATCATTGGTCAAAATGGACTCCTAAATTGCTAAAAGGTGTAAAGCTATTAGTCTTAGCACAATTATATGTAATAAAGTACTTTATACAAGATTTAAATTTGAATACTTGGGAAACTAATGGCATTAGTAAAGTGCATATGTTATATAATGAGATAGAGATCAAATCGCATCCTAGTTTGCAGGCAGAGTTTGCCCTTCCGAATAAAGAGGTATTTTCGTATTTAAGGATCAAGAATTTTTTGTTAGAAAATAAGCTGTCAAAATTAGATATGGCCTTAGTCATGGTTGGGTAAATTCTGTTGGAACCCTAATATGGAGAGTAAACCTCTTTCAATATGCTATAAAAGCTTTTTATATGTAAATGGGGAAGAAAAGTTGCCTTATATGACATTATGGGAACGAGACCTATTAAAAACCTTTGATCTATTCCATTGGTATCAAACTATAAAAATCACTAAACAAATATCTCACAGCCTTACATATTGGGTAGCTTGTAGCAAAATATTAATGCGTTGGTATTTAGTTCCTGCAAAAGTGTCTCGAATGTATGAAGCTACCTCTGACAGGTGCTGGAGGTGTCAAAGGGAGAAGGGAACTTTATTACATATTTTCTGGGAATGCTCTCGTCTTGCACAGTTTTGGAACGATATTAAATTATTAATTTAAATTTTAATGGATACAGTTATACCAAATTTCCCTGAGTTCTATCTTTTACATATATACCAAGATTGGTGTCGAATAAAAAATAATGTAGTTATTATTCATATATTAATCGCTGCAAAAATAAGCATTGCTCAAAATTGGAAAAAAACAATCCCACCAAATATCTTGGAAGTGCAGGAAAGAGTAGACAAGACGTATCAATATGAGAGAATAGTAAATAAAATAGAAGGAAGAGAAGGTGGCCATGAAAAAGCATGGCAAGATTGGTTAGCATATAGGTGTAAGGTATAAATAGAGGTTATAGCAAAAGGAGGAATAGACTAAAACAGATGTGAGGTTAAAGTGTGTACATTATTGCATATTAATGAATAATTGATAGGGTATGACTACAAAGTTGAAAGATTTAAGTACAAAATTGTTAAAACTGTTAAAACAGGACGAATATGCTGGGCATTCTGCTTGTGAGTAAGAACTAGTTATCAATGTCAATTATTTTTACTTTGCACACTTGTATGAGTTAAATATAAGGATTACAAATGAAATTAAGGCAATAGCAAAGAAAAGCAAAATTTAATTTATTTTATTTATGTATTTTATTTTATTTTATTTCATGTTATTGTGTTTTATTATTGTTTATAATTTATGTTGTTTTTTCTGTGCATGTAAGAAATGAAAATAAAAAAATTAACATTGAAAAAATTTTTTTTTTTTAATATTTCAAACAAAACTTGTACTTATACAAATAACCAAATCTATCAGTTTTGTTCACAGCTGGTGGTCCTGTGTTTGGCACATTTTACTGTTTTTTTTAACATCTCTTTACTTGGTTTTCCTTCTTCAACATGTGAACTTGAAAGGTATTCATCTTATCTCATATATATCGATAGGCAGCAAATGCTTATTCTTAGATTTGTTCTGAATTGTAGTTAATGAGCAATTTCTCACTGACGTATGATTGTCAGATTTAAAAGTCTAAGGGATTTATTTGCTAAAAACCTAATTGTAGTGAATTGAAAACAAAGTTGTGAAATTCACCAAGGTTCTGTCACCTTCAAATATACAACCCCCCCAGTTGACATCCTCACTTGGCATGTAAGCAGAGGTGAGTTATACTTACTGAATTTCTCCCTTAAAGGTGCTGCCATCTTCTTTCTTAAGCTGTAGATGCTTTACATGCCAGGAGCTAGTATCACTACTTTACTCTAATGGAGGTGCAAGGGTACCCACAGAGATTGGAGCTTTAGGATCTACCACATAGCAACTTGAGAGCATACCTGATTCCTAGAGTCATCGCTGGCAATTGAAAAAATGTGATGATGAAACCTCCATTTTTTGTCTTATGGTCAGACTTGACCATAAGACAGAATAGATGCTAATTTGTTTTATGATATTTGTTAGTTCCATTAGAATTTTAATAAAATTCAAACACAGTCAATATAAGTATTCATAAAAAGTATATATTAATGAAATACTTGTATTTTTTAAATTTTGTGTCAAAGGGGGGGAAATAGTCAAGTTGTAACTCTAGATGAGCTGGAGAGTTTTTCCAAAGCAGCTATTTCTGCAATTAGTTTTTTTCAAAACACTATGATTTATATTTAGTCACTAAACCTCCTTACTCTTTTATTAGCTGGTTAGTATCAAAAAGATGCTTTTGCCAAGTGCAGTATTAATCAATGTTAATTCTACAGCTCTATACATAACTATAAAAGATGGCTTGGACACATTCTTCTTTAGAATTGCATTAATTGATCATTCCCGTGTGTGTTGGCACATCATTACAGACTAATGGAACTGCTTTAGAAATTGTCTGTTTAAATTAAGCAGTTGATATTTTCAAAGTTTTATTGTAATTTGATTCTGTTTATTATATGCATTTCATGTTAGGTATATATTTTTGTCATCATACTGCTACCATGTTGAAATGATTGTCTGTCAATTTTATGTATCCTGATTGGTAAGAAACACAATGGACAATAAAAGCAGTATTGAATGATTCTTAAAATTAGCCATTCAATTAATTAAAATGGGTTCATGTATTTTTCTATTAAATATTATCTGTAGTTATAAAACCACAGAGAACATCATTTTCCAACAGTCAGCGTTATTCTAGAAAATGTAATATTTAAGTGCATAGGATATGTATTAAACAGTTTATATTTTCCTTTTAATATCTAAATGTTAGTGGAATGTATACTAATAGTGTGTTTTTGGAAATTGCTAAGCTGTGTGTTAAACCAATGGCACGTTCTAAATATCCAGAGAGAGGAGAATTATGAAATCATGGCAGAAGAATCATTATCTTAGATAATCACAACCCGAGGGGCAATAGAAGGGCACAGTGTATTTTATCCCATGGGGTCTAATTATTTAGTAATAACCACACCTACTAATTTTAATGTATTCCTTTTTCTTTATAGTTCTTCAGTGCTTATAGGGAAAGTGGTGTATAATGAAATAGCATTTTTATATGGTAAATTTTGATGATCAGGTAGCTGCAACACAATATAACATCTTTTCCCGAAGCTCTATTTTAAAAGCAGTGTAAATTGTGGAGTCACTAGTTTGATCAATCCATTTAATTAAAAAAAATCTATAGAAATATCTATTCATCCAACAATTCATCCATCCATCCATGCATCCATCCATGCATCTATTCATCCATTCATCCATCCATCCATCCAATGATTAGTGTACCTTAATTTATATGATATGTTTTTTTATATCATCTAGTACAGTTGACACTAAAGGCTTTCTAATTATCCATCTTCTTTTACTTCTCATGTTGTATAATAGATGATAGCTTCAAGTGATCCCAAAGTGATCTATCTGTCTGTATGTCTGTCCATACTTCCGTATATTCATCTTTCTACTACCTACCTACCTATTTATATAGTTGTGGAACCAACTTGAAAATATGATTGGCAGGTTATAATCTGCTGAATAAATATTATCTGCTAAATGAATAATTTGTAGTGAAAATGGCAGACTGATACTTCAGTTTTTAACCTTCGCCTTCCCTGTTTTGGTCATCATGTGCCCACTATAATCTCATATTCTCTGCCATCAGTATTGCAGTATGGAATGGCAATCTGCTGCTGTAGCCACTTAATAGCCTTGTTCAATGTACTGTGTGTTCATATATGCCCTTCTTCCCACTATTGTACAGAATGGTACTTCAGTATTTGTGGCTACACTGAGTGAGTGTTGGCATTCTAACCTGAATTTGCTGAATAATAAATCATTTTTGTCCACATAATTGCAGTTTACATGATCTTTTATTATTATTACACCTTTGTATGTCACCTCTAGACTGTAGATTGTGGTGTGTGCCAATTTGAGGAAGGCAAATGTTATTGAGATCCCTGGATCCCTACATCTTCACATATTCAAATTGACAAGATGTTTGGGTGGTTGAAGCCTTTTAATTCTCCTTTATGAGCTGTTGAGCTTGCTGAATATTCCACACAATCCTACCGGCCAATTTATATCTGTAGAATACTGGCAGTGGCCCGATATACACTGATTACAGTCACATACCTTTGCACAGTGATATTTCTGTATCTATATACAATAATTGACTAGTGAACATATAGATTACGTGCTATTTGTACTATTTAGTAAATAACACTTTGGTTCTTTTTTCTGATGTCACAGATATAATAGCAGTAAGATTAGGCACCTTACCTGAATGTGTACATTATTGTATACATGCAGGATGGGTTGTCTGTAGATACTAGATCTCTATCTTAAAGGACCACTATAGGTACCCAGACCACTGCAGCTGAATGAAGTGGTCTGGATGCCAGGTCCCTCTAGTTTTAACCCTGCAGCTGAAAACATAGCAGTTTCAGAGAAACTGCTATGTTTACATTGATGGTTAATCCAGCCTCTAATGGCTGTCTCCCTGACAGCCGCTAGAGGCGATTCCGCGATTCTCAGTGTGAAAATCACACTGAGAAGACGCTGGACTTCTATAGGAAAGCATTCAGTAATGCTTTCCTATGGGCTGTTTGAATTCGCGCATGGCTCTGGCCGCGCATTTGGAGCTGACGTCGGCAGGGGGAGGAGAGGTCACCAGCGCCTGCACTGGATAAAGGTAAGTGGCTGAAGAGGTTTTAACCCCTTTCGCCCAAGCGGGAGGGGGGCCCTGAGGGGGCGGGGGGACCTAATAACCCTATGGTGACAGGAAAACAAGTTTGTTTTCCTGGCACTATAGTGTTCCTTTAATGAAATGTATAATAAATAAGTAAAAATAATAATTAGAGCATTACTCAGTCTAAGATAACACTAAAATGTATGATTTGGTAATGTTTCATTTTAGCGTTTTTACCTTCCATAAAATATGAAAAACTGAAGAGACCTCTCTTATTATTTCCACTACAGTAAATGTATATATGATATTAATACAGAACTGTAAACTAAAGATCTGTAATCTTAGTTATTGTGATGTTAGCAACATCAGGGGAGGCAGAGTGATGATTTTAGCATTGTATGGCCCTATTTTAAAATGACCCAGCAGTGCCTCAATGTTCAAACAGGCACATTTAATATAAATCATTTGTCTGTGGCTTATTCTAAACAATCCTGACTGAGATTTTGATCTGATCACTTATACGATTCTGTACTGGGGGCTGTTTATCAAAGATAGCTGCTTGCATGCCTTGTGCATAAAATACAGATACATATATCAAAGGAAGCAGTCCCATGCCTAGCGTGGTGGTACATTTGTGCCTGATACATTTAGTATAGTTTCACCACAGTTTGACTGCTGGGGCTTTGATAAATAAGCCCCAGTAGACATATCCTTTCTTTTGTGCACTACAAATCCCTTAATGGAAGCAAGTATTATTTTAAAATTCTGCAGTGCTGTAGTCATGTTCTGATGTACAGTCCTGGACTTAAATATCATTAACTATTTTTACTTGCAATTCAAAACGGTATTTGACATAGTGTAATCCAGCAACTCTTAAAGCTCCATAGTATGTACCTAAACAACTTACAGTATTTAAAAGATTATGGTAAAAATAGACAACATATTTACTTTTTTGCATAATTATTATATAGTATTAACTATATAATGTTCCAAGAAATTGGGTACATTTCCTGTCTAGAGTGACCCTTTAACTCCACTCAAGAACAATATAAGCAGGTGCACCTATCATTACACAAACACTAAAATGTAATCTATATATTGTGATTTCCAAATTCCTAGGGAATATATAGTTTGAATTCTAGTTAATATTGATATTTTAGCCTTTGCCTCTAGGTTACCAGCATGGAATATTGGTCTGCACTACTGCTGCTCATACACACATTTGAGCATTGTGGTACCTCCTAAACATTAGGAGGATGCAAATGGCAGCCATTTTGAGGAGGCAGAAGCAAGCTGCATGGGAGTTTATGTTTTAATCTAAACATTTTTGACTGGTTTTATAGCACGATGTATAACTAAAATGTATATACTCAATGATGGAGGGCTTATAATGCATACTGTTGGTCAATAACAGGTAAATATGATCCCTGAATAAGATCACAAAATTATACATTTAAATATTAGAGCTAAAGTTAATTTTTTTTAATATTTTACACTTGGGTGTTTATTCTCACTCCAACTCTATGTACCTGCAAGTTACAGTTCTTGACTATACAGTTCCCTCATTTCTGTACACTTACATTTCCTTCTATTTATTTCCAAGGCAACTCACCTCAGTAGAATGCTTACTACAAATTCTTCATACTCAAAGGACATTATGCTTCTTACTTTCATATTTTATTTTATTTTTTTAACATTTTTATTTTTTATTTTATTTTTTCCAAACTTTTTTGAAAATGTATGTTCATTACTTGTTTGTATTAAAAATATATATGGTTATGTTTTATCAAAATGTATCAATAAAACTATTTTAAAATAAATTATGCAGCCATCTCATTATGCATCTGGGGAGATATATCAAAGTCATTTGTTCTAAAAAGTGGCGCAAAATGTAAAAGGTTCTTCCTGGTTTCCATGGTGATTGCCCCACTTTAAAATAGATCACTTTGACAAATCTCCCCCAACATCCAAGAAACAGAAGAAACTTTCTATTGTAGTTAAAATATGCCTATCCTTTCTGATGCTTGTGTGTGCATTAAAATGAATGCGCTAATAGCTGATCTTTGACTCTAATTTCTTTACATTACAGAACATTTGAACCGAGAAATGATAATGAACTAATATTTTTTTCAAAACTGGACTGTTTAGCACTGTGGCCATATCACATCTGTCCTGGACCAGAATTATCATTACCTGCAGTAATACAAAAAGATTTAGCTGTAAAATAAAAAGAAATGTTTTGGATGAAAAACATGAAAAAAATTTGCAATAGATTTTTCATATGCTACAAATTTGTCTTGCGTTGAAATGGAGGCCATTATAATAACTCAGTAACTTAAAATTCAGATAAGGTTTCCTGTGCAAGTCCTGATTACACCAATATTGAATATTCAGAATTCTGTGTCATGGATAATTTTTTTTTTAATATCCTGATTTAAATAACATCCAAACTGGAAGAGGAAAACTGAAAACAAGCCAGATACATACAATAATGATAGTTACTGCAATGATGATTTTAAGACCAATTATGCAGGGCTGCAATGATCCAAAACGATTTGCAGATGTAGATTATTTCATTAAACTGAATAATTTATAGACTTCATAGGACGATAGCAGAAGGAAGGGAAAATAAGGACAGTTCTGCTAAATTATTAGTCTTCAAAGTTACAAATGTCTTCTGAATAATCACACTTAGACTTAAATGAATTATATCTAGGTGTGTGTGTGTTTATGTGTTTTGAAGACATTGCCCGTCATATTTAGCTTTTGTTTTCTTATCACAATCATTTTAAAGTAATCTATGAATAAAACCTAAAATAAAATAAGATGACATGTCTGTATATGTGTGTGTTCGCATGTGTGTGTCTGCATGTGTCTGTTCTTCGGAGTAAATTCCAGTTTTACTTCCCTCAAAGTTACATTTTTGAGATATTTTTTTAGATTATTTTGAAATAGTAATAACTATGTTACATTATTGTTGTAACTATTTTATTGGCTTCTCTATTTAAAACTATGTTTTACAATTAAGCGCACACTGTTGTACAGTTGCGGGCTGCAGAGTATACATACATAAACTTGGACATAATTATAATATTGCTTTTTAATGATAATTGTGCTGGTATTTGCCTATAATGAGATAAATCTAGAGGAGTTTAAGCATAAGTCATGATATTTAACATTGCAACTCTTATTTTGTTTGGGCAAAAAGTTATCCTACCCTGCAAGCTACAAAACAAAGTTATATAAACTAATTTCAATCTGCTTACTGAACAACAACAACCCAAATACACAACTGGAATTTGTTCTGAATTGTAACTTTTATTTTACATTAGCATACAGACAGTTTAGGGGCAACAAAATGGAAACACACTATGCCCTGAGCTATAGAAACATCGGTTTAGAAAGATACTAAAACATGCTTACTTGAAACCAGTAACATATTTAGTTAATGTACTGAGCACACACACAGTAGGAATATAGGCATTAAAAAGAGTTGTAAATCCTGATGAAAGAACTTCTGTTTTATGTACCTTTTAAATCCACTACAATAAGTTATACGAAGTGATGAAGAGTGTTTACTAAAGGATTTGTTAGCACTGACACAGCTGAGATACCAATGAGGTGTATGTTTCATACAGAGGGTAAAAGAACACATCATTGATTGAAAGTAGTTGTATTGTATGTGACATTCTATGTATTCTATTGTATGTATGTATTCTATTGTATGTGTTTTAAATAATTGCAATGTTTAGACTTTTTTCTTTAGCGTAGTTCCTTGTTGTAATTAATCTGGAATCCTACTGATTCATAATAGTGACTATACTGAGTATGAGAAATATTATGTGCATGCATCAATCATATTACATCCAACATTGTAGACTGCAGAAAAGGACTACATGCTAGAGTACTTGACTCCAAACTGCTTAGTATACCATTGATGCCACAACCAGGATCCCTTACTTGTAATCTACCCAGATAATTATATTCATGTGCACTACAGATGGTATTGGGTTTGTTAGTAGAGATGCAACAGGATATCTAAACTCCATTACCAATCTGGTGTATCCTTTCATAGCAGCAGTGCATCCATCTGTTAACGGATGTGTTCAAAACACATATGTCCTATGCCAGTATTCAAGGATTCTTCAGTAACAGTGCAAATTCAGGGTACTTTTGTTGCCTTTCAATTCACATTTCTCAATCTATGATTAGAGATCCACTATGATTAGAGATCCACTTATATCCAACTTGGCTCAGCAGAATCAGCGGAATCTGTTAACTATGTGGAATGCTTTAAACAAGCATGTCACCCGTCAAAGTGAGCATGTTAGTTCAATGCTCTTCCAGGACAGCCCATGCACAGAGCCCTGCTGAAGTGCTCTTGCAAGGAAAAAAAAGTCCTGTGTTTTTTCTGCAAGCAAATTTAAGTGTAAGCAAATTTAAGGACATGCTTTGGCTGTATTCGCTTGTGACTTGTCTCTGGTGTCTCCATAAGTAGGATATCAGAGCACTAAAGGTCCAAGAAAGTGAAGTGTGCATGTGTTTGGATTGTATTGAATTGCAGCTTTTCAAAAAAGCTTTATAAAATTCACAAAAAATCCAGTCTATAAAGACAGTATAAGCCACAACAGTGGCCAAATATATGAGTCTTCACCCTGCACTGGATATCAGTGAATTAAAAAAAAAGAATAGCAAATTGTTAAACTTAGTTTAAAATAGCAAAACTGTGGCTATAGATTATATGGGAACTATTATTTTAAATCAGCACATTCTGATAAAATATTACAATCTCAGATTTGAATCAAAACATTTATGACTAAAATGCATGTCAATAAAGCTTTCAAACTGGAATGAACTATTCCACATTACATTATTCTTTAGCTCTAAAAGTACCTTTTCTTTTGACTCCTTATGACTTCTGACTAGAACATGGTGTATGAGAAGATCGAGAATGGACAAAACCAAAAACAAAAGTGAGATTCCACCAGCCAGTCACTTAAATGAAAAATCATCTGAATGTGAAAAAAGCCCTTATTGCATGAAGTAATATTGGGATTTATCAAACAAAAACAATCCCTTCATTAATTTGCCAGTGACATCCAGTAATTTAGGATCAAGCTTTTTACAGCATTGTTTAGCATCAGTGCAAAATATAATGCTTAAAATCAGCAAGACTTTTTTTTTTTTTTTAGCACTTTGAATACACAGTTTTAATGAACAAGAGGATAATGTAAAAGTTGGGACCAAACTTGCTATTTTAATGTCTCAGTTTTAAGTCAGCAATATGGTACTAGCCATGAAGCACTATAGTATATATTAACAGGTTGGCTGCATACCACAATATTAAGGATAAAAATATTCTGAAACAGCTGATTTCAGACTACTCAAATGGCTATTGATTAGGATTATCTTACTTAAAAGAACACTGTCACCATTTTAATATAATTTTTATGATATCTTTATTTTTTACTTCATGTGTATTAAAAGTTTTGAACAAATCATTTGCTTACGTTTCTAGCTCCCTCTTTCTGGTTGCCATCTTTATGCACCTTGGGTCAGATAGCTAGTTTTCTGACCAAATACGCATTTTTTTGCAACTGTCCATTGCTTTTCAAAATTACCTGACAGAAAATGCCTCAGGCAGAAACAGCACCCAATTTGCACCAGGTTCTAATTTCTAGACATGCCTCTCCTATATCTAACATATTATTGCTAATCCAGTAGTTGATTCAGCAGCAAGTTAGGAAGCAATGTAGGATATTGTTTCTTAATTCATATATATTTTGGTGCAACACAGCTAAGCGGACAAGGGCACATGTATGAGTGTGGGTATGGATGCTTGTGATTGGTTTGGTATGTGTGTGTGGGAGTGGTTATGTGTTGGGTGAGTTGTGTGTGAATATCTTACCTTAGCTAGAAGCCAGCTGGTGGAAGCATTGAAAGGAAAAGGGAATTTGGTGGACAAAGGGGGAGGTGAGATACCTCTGGGACCAATTTGGTGCTTAGGCACATGGTCCGTTTTATTGGCAAGGACATTTAATTAAGTTAAATACTCTATGACACTATGTGTTAATGTATATGTTAATTTATGGGTTATTTATGTATTTATGCTTGGTTATATTAATGGAAATGAAAACATTTTGATAAAATTATGGATGTATTTGTCAGTATTTAAGTTATAATAAATGTTTTTGCCTGTTTCATTCAAATACAGTGTCGGTCATTGTTGAGGTGTGGGGGGGGGGGGCTATTTGGGGCAGGTTCTGCACTTTTCATCTCCCTTCCCAGTTCCCACTATGTACATAAAGACCAAAAGGTAAACCTCAGCTGTCAGAGTTCAACAAAAGTTTGGACTTTACATACAGGCTGTTCACCCCAAGTATGTAGTATTTTAGTTGAAGGGCTGGCAATTCATTCTAGAGACTACAGAACGGTAATAAAAACAAACAAACAAACAACAACAAAAAAAGACTTTAGCTATGTAGTACAGCAAAGTACTTTACTATCCTCCAGCTGCTAAGTTATTTATTTAGTTTAATGAAGAAGTTATTCGTAGATCCATAAATAAACCGCATCACTTATTTATGCTGGTTTTAACTCACTTCTGGTAAAGGGATGGTTATTATTTTTATTTTTACGTTTAGTTAACATGCGCAATTGTACAGAATTGCAGCAATTCCCATGTGGTCCTATTTCATTTACAGCATACACATTTTATATTATGAGACTGCTACAGGTTCACTTTTCTGTATCATTAAAATGTCTGGAGCTATTTCCCATGTAAGAATAGTTTAATGCCGGTACAGCCAAAGGCTTTCTTCATATTATTTATTGGCTGCTACAGAGTAAATAAATTCCTTTCCATTGAAAATTGCATTGTGGTAATGTGCAGCCACCCCATGCTTATTCATTGCTATGCAAACTGACAGGCTGGTAACATCAACATCAAAGAGACGCTATTTTTAGTTCACCCTGGGGCTAAATCACCTATAGATTTTGTCTATCATAAATGTCACCAAGTCTGTTGAGAATTAATAAGTGCTGTCCTTCATACAAACACACACCACTAAGAATATCTGTATGACCTTTTAAGTCTGCAAAATGGAGTCCAATATATCAAACCATAAACAGCAAGAAACACAACATAAATGGATACCACTAAATTGTACTAAGCCACATGCAATAGGGGTTTTTATTTGCTAAAAACTTATCTTGAGAATCTAAACTGGGTCTTAAAATGTAGGGAAAATTAAATAGGTGTAATGAGTCTAATTGACTGTCTAAACAGTTTCTTTGACTAGGAATTTTATCAGGAGCATACCTGGCATAACACTAGCTTTAACAATGAGGCCTCACCCTACATTTTCAGCAACTGCTCCCTTCCTGGCATTACTGAAGACCCTGTCCTTAGTTTTATGTCTAACCCTTACTATAATTTGTTCTCGTCCACTTTTTCCTTTTGCCAGATGGACATTTTTACTAGAAACTCCCAAAGTCATTGTCTCTCAAACAACTTCTGTCGAGATTGCTGAGGTGTAACAGATGTGGATCTCTCATTCAATCCTGAAACTCATGGTTATCATAGATATTTTTATATAGATAATGAACAGTTACATTTAGAATGTGGAGAAAATATAGGTTACAATATCATCACGATAGGTTCTCTACAGAGGTAAACTTTATAGTGTAAGCAGGTCTGTGTTAAAACACAAAAGCAACATAGATTTTCAAAGCTATGTTTTATTGTACAGACTGCCTTTTAAAATGAAGAACAGACAAATTTAGCTTCATGAAATTGCATGCAGCTCTTTTTAACAGTTCAATCTTTCTGAGAATTTGAAATTTCCAACTTCTGCCCTTACATGTCTAATATAATTAAAGGGGACATTTACTTTATCCAAAGGCAATTTAGAAATATTCTACTCTAATATTTCAGACCATGAAACAAAGGAAACAGCTCATTGCCCTAGGTGTTCTTTTACACAAAAGAAATCTCACCTTTTATGTTATGAACACAAAGTTACCTAAGATTACTTAAGGGAATACCGTCATTGTTAAGGGAGAATCGGAGAAAAAAAATGAGTACACACCGCAACAAGTAAAGAAATGTTGTCATAATTTTAGTTTAAACGTTTACTGATTTTATTATCCCCTAGTGAACAAGCACAAAATATCATGTCTGTTATGATATGAAAGAATTTACTTTTCTGTGCATCGGACTCTCATTTAAATGAATTATCTTTTATGTCGGTTACTGCCAACAAGCATGTTTCAAGCAACCATCGTGATTTGAAGGTGCTTAATGGTACAATGCGATATAAAAAATAAGTAAAATCATTCATTTTAATAGCGTTAAGTGGAAAATATTGTATTGGTAGGCAGTGATATCATTGTAGCTTAATTTTCCATTTATCAGGGTTTCAAGAACGTTAGTGGCAGAAGAGGATGTTTCAAAAAAAAATTAAACAAATTAAAGTTGCTAAAATTCAAATGTTCATCTAAATGACCAAACTCACATTTGACCCAAAAATGACACAGTATTTGCCAAGGATAGTTTAGATGCCATTTGGATGCAAAAAAATAGATCAAAATGTATACATTACATATAATGTCTATAAATACAAACAGTTATCAATCTTCTGATTATCAATCTGATAATAAGGAAACAAAAAGAATATCTTGACCTCCATCACTGGAAATACTATATGTGAGCTTATGCCTTATCTTATCTATCTTATCTAAAAATCCCTTGTAACGTGGTTTTATACCCATTGAGGTGTAAATAGGGATCCTTAAAAAAACAAAAATCATAGGCAGCTTCAACTGACAATAACATTTAATAAAATATTTAAAATAATTAGATTATTAGAGCCAGAATGGCTTTATAAAAAATTGAGCTTCGAGTTTGAAACCCTAAACGTTAACAGGGTGTCCGGCGACCCTAGTTTGATTTCTGGGCTATTCAACCCTATAATCACATTTCTTGTGAAACAGTATACATAATCATGGTCTCAACAGATATAACTTAATTCTCTGGAGAAATACACCCATTTACCAAACATGCAACTACAAAGGAGATTCAAATAATGATATTCTGTTCAATAACACTTTACGTTAGTAATTTTGTATGAGAAATAAATTAAAGCTTAAAAGGGACTCTGCCAGGCATAACACGATAATGTTCCATTTTAATCTGCAAATTATTAATTTATTTCCATATTGTGTTAGCCAGAAAGCTGGAAAAGATGTATAGAACTACAGAAATAATCAAAATAAAC
This sequence comes from Pelobates cultripes, assembly GCA_933207985.1. Classification (NCBI taxonomy): domain Eukaryota; kingdom Metazoa; phylum Chordata; class Amphibia; order Anura; family Pelobatidae; genus Pelobates; species Pelobates cultripes. The sequence continues at coordinate 159,994,056 of OW240914.1, read as the reverse complement.
TTGTCTGAGTTTAGCTGTAGAAATTGTTGCAAAGATATTCCACATGTAATTGTGCTGTACCCGTCTGATCTGCCTATAAATGCTTTACATTTGTAACCAATCTGAGAATATGCTGGCTGATGTGAGGGCATGCATGCAAATCCATGTTAGCACCTGTTCATCTAGCAATAAAACTAGGTTTTCTACAACAACAAAAAAATCTCCCTTCAATGAAAGGACATGTTACCATAGGTATGCATGTTCATAAATGTTCTAAGCCTAACCCTGGATATTTGTGATAACCCTCACACTGTAGTTATTCACTAATCTCGGTTTGTTTGTTTTTTTTAAACTGCAGTCGAACTAGAAAACAGGTGAGTTGGCTATTCTATTGTGATTCTCATTCATTTAGTGACTAACCCTAATTTTGCTGAAAACAAAAAGCAAATATCTTCAGTCAAAAAGGAAATGAAAGTCGTGGCACACAGGACACAGTCTACTTGTGATGCTAAAACTGATTTACATTTATATTCACACATTATAATTCACTCTCAATGTATTAGTGCATGCATTTTCTTTTCAGACTACTTTCTTCTCCGTAATCTATTCAAAACTCTCTCGCTTCCAACCATTACAACTGCTGATATTCCTAGCCTGCACTAAAAAAATAAATAAAACAAATGTAAAAATTAAAAATTCATGTACGTTTACTTGCATTTTATAAGAATATTTAATATTTATTCCAGGTAAATAATCATTTGGTGTCTAGTTTTTAATTTCATTTGTGGTGCCTTCTAAATAATTGTCATTAGGGACTGTCACAGCTTAGGTAATATTATATATATATAATATATCCACATACATTTATTATTGAGCTGCACGGTGCCTCTTGTTAATATAGGCAAGTAAGTGCCATGAAGCTACATTCATGGGAAAGTCAATGACTTATTTCACAAGACACTCAAATAAATGACATTAGTTATTTCACATAGTATTTGCTTAATGGCTGTATGATGAGATCCTTTTAAATAAATGTTTGTTATAATGGCACAGAAATGCACACTATACACAGGCTGTTTTCAAAGGATACTGCTGGAAACCTGGATTTCTCAAATAACACAAAAGCGAGCAGAACAAAGATCTAGTCAAACCTGCAAAAATCAGCAGATAGAATGCTTTTTATACTGACACTAAGCCTTCGCTGTGACAGAGGCTCTGTTAAGCTATAATTTTTTATTATTAATAGAAAAAGAGTTCCAGCCTGGTGTTTGCTATCTTCTTCCATTGAAATACAAATCTGAAGAGACCAAAGTGACATAGTTTTTCCAACAAAGCCACACATCTTCAAGATCCACTGCTTTGTTATCCAAAAAGTAAGTTTAAAGCTACAATTGATGAAACCCAACTGCAGCTTAAACTCACTGTCAAAACCAACCAAGACTGGTTTATGCCTGCCACTTGCTATGAAATAATGGACTACAGTATTAAGAAAACCCTGCTAAAGGAGGGTAGACCCAAATTGGGACCTACAGCTTTCGCTTAAATGAACACCGAATTAATTACATTAAAATATCCATTCCATTAATGCTTTCTTAGACGTAAAATCAGAATGAGCCATTCATAGGTGGCAACATTATTTACATTAAACATTTAGTTTGATATTGGGAATTTTGCCTGATCTTGTCAAGAGCTTGTTTGACTCGCAGTACAACCTGAATGCCACAGGATATCTCTTCACATTAAACCAACTTGCTAATTTTTATTGAAATACAAAAGACAGGGCTGTGATAGGTCACAGATCACATGGAAACTCATGTACGGAGAATGCAAATTGACACACCACCTTTAAAAACACAGCCTAAAAAGAACTAAGTCAACCAGAGAATTAAGGAAGTTAGGGTATATACCATAAAGACTGAAATATAGCTTGAGGCACCCGCCAGACACTTTTGTTTAAGTTAACCAACTATTTTCATGTTTTCATATAATAACATTCAAAACCATTCTATATCGATTTATTCCAGCCTGTTTGTTGACCATTAGTAATCTACCTTCATCATTTCTTACTTTAATGAGTAACTCAACAGAACACAATCCCAAAAGTTATCATGCAAGTGTATTGTCTTACAAAATATTTGCACATCTGTTTTTAAGCCTATAGTTGTCTGTTTGAAGATGTCACAAGGCGTGCATATCCATTTCATGAACATTGTAGCTAGACTTGCATGTTGAATAAATGCAGAATATTTTGGAGGGAAAAAAAAGGAATAAAATAACAATTGTAAAAAAAAAAAATATGGAATGAAAAAAAAATAGTAGAAGCATGCATCGAAGATCTGAGGTTTTTCAACCCGTGAAACAAAGATTAAAGATTAGAAAGTCAGGGTTATAGAAAAAAAAATCTGATTTTTACCATTGAGTTTTGTAGATATAGGAAGCTCTAAATGGATTATTGCCATTGTTGTGGAAAGAATGAAAATTGTGTAGGGATGAAATAACAGACTAAGATGACGTCGTTGGTTGAATCCAAAACAGAAAAGCAGAATTACGTGCAGCCATGTCCACCAAAGAAACTCAAAATTATATAGAACAGTGGGAGGAAAAAAAATTAAAAATAAGACAACTACAATGGAAGTGGTGACATCAATGGATTTAAGAAGCCCAAAATCATGCTTTCTGAATGGTATTAAAATAATAAGGCAACTGGCGACACAAATGTTTTCTTTGAACATCCTGCCAGAATGTTCTTTGTGACATACAGAAAACACGTCTCACCCGGGCTTGTTAGCGCTCCCAGTGCACTAGTCGTTGTAGAGAGAGGATTTGCATTGGTGGTGGTAGCTGAGGTTTGGGCTGCGGCTGCTGCAGCTGCTAAAGTAGCCAAATTCTGTAATTGCAAAGCATTCATGCCTGTGTAGGAGACAAAACACATCTTCAGCCACAATGTCACAAAAAGAGTTAATTTGGTCGGTGAACAGATTTTTTTTCTCATTCCAGGATTTTTGCTTTATGCAATGAGATGAATGGCAGATTTAGGTAAACCGTATGGAAAATCTGTATGGTCGAGTTTTGAAAAAGTGATGAAGGATTTAATCTTGTAAATAAAGTAGCAGTTGAATAAGTAGCAGAATAAAAAAAATATAATTTGTCTTAGACACAGCGGATATTGAGGGAATCATGCGCGATGACCAAAAAAATAAAGGCAGTCAATTTAATTAAAATAATTCCGTGATATGAAGGCAGAAAACAGTATGATAAAGAAATATTCCTAATCAAGATAAAATGATATGGCTCCGCAACTGACAATGCAGCAAAAGATTAACTGTAATGACAAGAAACAAGACACACCGCAAGGGTTAACAACTGCCCGAGCTGTATCCAAATGGTATGCACATCCAAGTGTGTGGTTTAGTAAATGCTATATAATAATAAAAATTTTAAAAAAGCAACAATGAACATACAATGAAGTTACACAAAGAAAACAGATTTTTTTTTCCCCTAAAAATCAATTAGTAAATGGTCACATTTCTCTAAATAAATACATTTAGAGTCTGGTTAGCGTGCAGTCCAAAAAGCCAATCTTCTGCATGTTTTGAGAAAAAATATGGATTTTATTCTTGAGTGCATTATAAATCCAATGTTATTATTGCCAGTAGAATGTTTTAAAATAACTGTGTAGAGTTTTAATCATGGGCATAAAGTAAAATGATGCTTTCTTTATGGAAAATAATATAGTTAGGATGCTTTTTTTATGGAAAATAATTTACTTGGGCAATAGTAGTGCTGCTTTAGCCCCTCAGCTGTTCTCTTTCTATGCACTCCCAATGTTCTAGCAAAGGATTTTTCATCTTCAGTTATTGCATTTCTTTAACAGGGTGGTGAGTGGTTTTTGCAAACTATTAAAGGTACACTGTACACACTAAATCATATTATCTCATTGAATTCATTGTAGTGCATGGAGTCGTCTTGAATCCCTCCCCCTCATTCACTATTAAACGATTTTCAAGCAGATTAATACCAGATAAAGGTCTCTGGCCAGCCACGGCCTGGCCCCTACAGAAAGTATGGCTAAGCAAGAGATTGCATACTCATTCATACCAGCAGTTGGAACTGTGATAGGCTGAAAGCAGTTCGCTTTCAACCAATCACAGCTGCCCATTTCTCCAAAGGTTTACTCATTAGCACAGGCTTCGTTGTGGGGATTGGCTGCTAGAGACTGTAGTTCAGCATTGTAATATTAGGAGTTGTTTAACACTAAATCGAAGGACAGCACCTGGGTACTCCAAGCACTATAACTACTTTAATGAGATTGAGCATTTGCAGTGCTTACAGCATCTCTTTCATAACTCCAGTTACAAATGAAATGTGGTTTCATAAAGAGAAAGCCTGTTAAGGTAAGTTATTGTTTTAAGATGCTAGTTTGAACTTGTTAGATAAGTGTATATAACCTATTTTCACATTAGGTTCACAAATGCTGTTATTTTTCCTTTGACTTAGTATAATGATTAAGAAAGGAATATAGTGGATGTATACTGAAGTTTGTCCAGATAGATAGCAGATATATAAGTCATACAAGATTTGTAGTAAAATATGTGTAGCTTTGTCAGCTAATGAACAGAAAGTTATGATAGTTGATAAGGGGTTACTGATTTGAAATGTAGAATATATAACAACATACATAAAGCATATCAACTTGTTTTATGTTCTATATCCTTTATTACAAAGCCCAATAGTGGAGCTCTACTGTCCCTGACTACCTTCACTCAGTTGGTTATAACTACAACGGTTGCCAAAAAAAGTTTCAGATATAAGACTGTCCAAAAAGAAAGCAATCCATCCCCTTGCCTGTACATGTGTGTGCTTGTCCTATACATGCTATATGTCTCAACTACATTTTGCAGCTTTTTATAACTTACTTTCATACAAAGAAAACTAGTTATGTAGCTTCTATTACTTTGCTCAATGGTCTAGAGTGGCCCAAGGGCTTCAGCCACTTCCTTTTTTAGAGAGCTCAGCACAAAGATTCCAATTCTTGGAGATTTGCAACTAATTTGGATGAAGATCCAAATTTTTTTTTTTTTTTGTATTTTATTTATTTTAGCATTTTGTAATATATATGTGTTATATAATATATTAAAATGGGGATCAAAATAATCACAAAATGTATTTATAATCTTGATCTTGATAAAGACCCAGGAGGGTCGAAACATTGATTGTTTACTTCAATACACTTTAAAAAAATCCCTGAGGAGTGCTCCATTTATGCTTAGTTTATAAATGCGCTGGAGGCACCCGGGTAATCTTTGTTCCCCAAATGTATTTGTTTATGGTGAGTGCCAGAGCTTTGACTATTTTTATATATATATTCTGTATTTACTGTACTTGGATGTTACCCCTTTTCTTTCTCTCCTCCAGGCTATACATACATTATTGCAACACTTATTTGCCCTTGACATTGCATGTCTGTGTACTATATTCCAGATCCAAGCATTCATCGCATCAGAACTGAGCAGAAAAAGAGCTAACATGAAAGAAACACTATAAAATGTAATACACTAAGCTAAAAACAAACTTTTTATAAATGCATCTAATAGAATTAAGTGTGTCCTTTGTAGTATATAGAACAATATAGTTACGTTGCATAGGTTAACACACAGTCTGATGTTCTGTAAAATATATCTTTTATAATCCAGGATAAATGCAATTTTATTCCGTATATACGGAATAGGACACACAAAATGAGAAATAGAAAGTAATGCTGTAAGTCATATTTTAATTTCCAATAATATAGTAATTATTCACTTTCTTTTACATAACTGACCATTTCTCATTATGTAAGCAACTAAACTGATATTTTGTATTCCACACATTTTGTAACTGCTGAATTATGCCTAATAGTATTTATGCTCAGCATTAAACACAGTGCATTAAAGTATGTATAAAGGGAGCGTTAATTGTATGCAGTCCATAAATCCATTCAGCATATAGTGAATAAAATCATCTCTATAGTTATAGTTATGATAAATGCAATGTTTACATTTATAAGCATTATATATTGTAGTTTGATTTCTGCAAGTGAAAGTTTTCTTATCCAATTATATATTAATTCTGTATTTGTTAATAAATTGTGAACAGTACAAATCTTTCCCCTAATTCACCCCAATATGCGTTACCTGGAATCACATAGTTGTATTTAATCTTTATAGGAGACAAACAATGATGTCATGACAGTTTTAAGAAAACTAAAGTGAGGCCAATTTGAGTTGAGAGCAAGGAGCACATATTGTCCTGCTTTCTCTGCTAGTTGATAATATCGTACATGTGGCAAATAGAAATTCAACACATTTTAAATATATTGATGATAGCACATGACAACGCCACTAGATAGTAATTATCTAAAATGATTTTATTAAATTTAATATCTAATGTACCCCCCAGTCAGGAGGTCATAGGCACGACGGTGATGGACAGGGGACGCGGGGGGTGAGGAGAACCCATGGCCCAAACGAACGGACCTATGGGGGGCATGGGAGGGGGGGGCACACCAGAGGGGGACAGCTACTAGAGCCAAACCCTGGACCGGGAACACAGTCATGCCTAACGGGCAGGGCGGACATACGTCACACACCGGGTACCCTGACCAACCCAACAAGTATGCAACCATACAAAATCCGACATGGTGGGCTCGGAGCTGGCCCGCCCCACCCAGCACTAATATGCCTGCGGCTCCCCATGACTGCACCTCGCCTGACCACTAGATTGGTCCATTAGCTAGGGGTCACCTTCCCAACTTGACAAAATGGAGAGAATTTCTGCCATGACACCGACCTGACCCCCGACCTACGCTGACCAAACACCCGTCAACTATATAAGTAGCTTACACTTCTGCATAAATGCGAGATAACATGAAACAAGGAGAGCGTTCCACCAGGAAGGCAGCCCACAACTAAAAGCCTTCTCCCACAAGGACTTTAATGTAGGGCATGTTACAGTTGGCTAAAAGTTACTAGTTACCCTTACTCTCTAACTAAGGTGACTGATAAGAGCCTTGAGACGGGATGTAATGTATACGGCCATATCTGATCTGTATAACCCTGAATGTTATCCTTTTTTCCTTCTGTACCCCATACACTTTATTATCTCAATAAAAACTGATTGGTTAAAAAAAATGTAATATCTAATGTAGATACAAGAAATACATATTTTACAGATATATATATATATATATATATATATATATATGTATAGGTTTTTCTATGTGTGTTTTGTTTAATATTAATTATTATTTTTAATATGTATATTAGATTATTTCTTAGTCCTGTTTTATCTTAAGGGTAGGCCACATAAAAATGTAACAATCACCTCGGGTCATTTTGGCGCTTATTGTTCAGAGTCATTATCATAAATCTACATATCAATAAGCACGAACAGATGTCAGTTGTTACAAGTGCTTGCCAATCAGGCCTGTTAAAAAGTGACAGATGGGTGGTTATAAAAACATCCTCACAAGGCCTATTAGCACATTCACAGAAAATATTTTGTAGTGAAGCTGTACAGTCACAGATGCCATCCTGTGAAAATAAGGACCTATTTGCAAGTACGATATGTATATTTTTCCATGTTGGGTGTGAACTCTCACAGACATGCTCATTGGAGAACAATCATTAGTTTGACAAAAAAAATGTTTTTCTTTCTGTGCAATAACATCAGAAGCTCCAATGTGACAGCAGATTCTGTTAAAGAAATGATACAATCCAATTTTCTTGTTTTCAATATTGACAAAAAATATATAATTTAATTGCATCAGGAAGACAATAGTATTCATTTTTGTCCTGTAGGTACCCTGTATAGAGTCAAAATATGGCAAGAGTTTAAGAAAAATAAAATTATTTTAGAAGTCACTAGTAAACACACACTCTAAATATTGACATCATACTTAGAATGAGAGAAAAAAAAACTGTCCAGTAATGTGTTTTGAAATAGGTAATACTTTTAAATGAAAATTATATTTGATGTAAAAAATGTGAAGATTGTGTTTTTTTTTTCTTAGTTACTCAAAGGCAATGCATTAAAGCTCAATGTACTTGGGAAATCAACAAACACTGAATCTGTTATCTGGTATTGTGCCAAATACTTTGGGACATTAAAACAATAACATACTTTGGTACTATTAGTTCTATTTGGCACAAAATTATAAAATAATTATTAAATAAACTATTACTATACTAGTGATGTAATGTATTTTAAGAAATTCCCTAAGAAAACACACTAATATAGTAGCTCACTATTAGATATTAAGATACCATTCATATCGTTAGTATACTATTAGTAACATCACAGTTGAATAACCATCTATTGTCACAATAATAATTATGGAACCTTTAGTGCAAGCACTGGTACATTTGTCTTTAGATCTTAAAGGAGCACTATAGGGTCAGGAACACAAACATGTATTCCCGACCCTATAGTGTTAAAACCACTATCTAGCCCCCTTGGCCCCCTTTGCCTCCCTAAATATAGTAAAATCTTACTCGTATTCAAGTCTGAAGCTGCTGCCTCTGCCTGTGAACTTCCTCTGACCTCTGACATCATCAGAAGTGGTGGCCTGATCCAATCACAATGCTATCCCATAGGATTGGCTGAGACTGACAAGGAGGCAGATTAGGGGCAGAGCCAGCACAATTCAAACACAGCCCTTACCAATCAGCATCTCCTCATACAGCTGAATTGAATCAATGAATCTCTATGAGGAAAATGTCTGCATACAGATGGAGGAGATACTGAATGTTTGGATGCATTTTAGGCAGCCATGACCCAGGAAGGATCTCTAACAGACTTCTGAGGAGTGGCCAGTGAAGTTATCACTAGGCTCTAATATAAACACTGCATTTTCTCTGAAAAGACAGTGTTTACAGCAAAAAGCCTGAAGGTAATGATTCTACTCCCCAGAACAAATTCAATAAGCTGTAGTTGTTCTGGTGACTATAGTGTCCCTCTAAGTATATTTTTGTATATCTGTTTTTATCATTCATCCATCTCAGTCAAAATATTAGTAGACTAACATGGCTTCTCAAACTAACACATATTCTATGTATAAAAAGTAGACCTCTATTTTTATAAATATAGTTCCCTAATGAAAATTGTTTAAAATGTTAGCAACCCTTTTTTCTTTTGGATTTAGAAGGGTTTGAAAGGGTCACATCTCACAGCATTAGCTGACCATTAAGGCATAGTACACAGATGTAGACTTGTTACTATTCCACCTTTCTAACAGCTTGGTCCTTGAATAGGCAATCTCTTCTACTGGATTTTATCCACAGAGATCCCTATAAAAAATAAAGCCTCACATAGGGCAATATAGCCTGTTTGATATCCACACTGTATTATTATGTTTGTAACATCCTACTCACATGTTAATGAGCCTGTAAATAAAACTGTCTCAGTTAAAAAGACATAGGTAGGATATACAATCATATATATACATCCTAGAAGTCCCCACAGGGTATAGTGGCTCTCCAAGATTTATATGATTTTAGGCTTTACTAATGGGGTTGATGCAATACTTTTTACACACATTCATTTGTTTATTTAGATATGTATAAAGTCAAAATATTGCTATGAATTCTAATGTATATGATGTTTTTAACCTTTAAATGTAAGTATTGATACTGATAATTTATTTTTTCGATGCCCCTATGACAATACCATGAATTCCCTTATCCAAAATGGCCACCGGATCACTTCCGGTTTTTCGGCCATGTATTCCAAAACAAAGAACTTGTGGGACTCATGGAAAAAGTCTTGGAGAGCCACTATACCCTGTGGGGACTTTTAGGATGTATATATATGATTATATGGCCATAACGATCTGTATGAACTCTGTGACCGAAACCGGAAGTACACGTCACGCTGGCCTTGAAGTGATGTGACGCAAGTGAAGTGGGCGGATCTAAACAAGATTTTTGGCGCAAACTTTGGAAATAAGAGAGCAGACCCCTAACAACTATCAACATTCACCTGAAGAAGGATGCTTGCCGAAACGCGTTGTGTTTTCTAAAGAAGTTTTTCCTGTGTACAGTTTGCTGTGTTCATATATGTAAGGATTTTTATCTATGATTATAATAAATGTTTGAATTGTACTTTTAACCCCTGTTTATCATTCCACATATACAAATATGTGAGCACTGGGGGAGAACACAGGAGCTGAGGAACATTCCTTTCATCCTACCTATGTCTTTTTACCTGAGCCAGTTTTATTTACAGGCTCATTAACATGTGAGTAGGATGTTACAAACATATTAATACAGTGTGGATATCAAACAGACTATGTTGCCTTATGTGAGGCTTTATGTTTTATATGGATCTCTGTGGATAAAGTCCATTTTAAGTGAATGTATTTTCTTTGTTTATTGCACTTATAGTACACTGTGCACCTGTGTTGTGTATTAGTAGAGCGCTGAACCTTCTTTTGTTTTATCCTTGTTTGTATTTGGTGGGATTTAGTGGTTGATTCCATGGTTCATAGCAGCACTACTTGATCACCAGCGCCATTTTTTATCACTTTCCTGTCCTCTGTAATCTCTTCTACTGCAGCTTTATTTAATGGATTCACCGTCACAATATTCTTATTTATAAAAGAAAAGAGGGTTATTTTCAGACTTCAGTATTATCTACTGTAAAAGGTCTCAGAACAAAAAGAAAATGTAAGATAAAAAATATAATAAAATTGTAGTGTGATTCACATATAGAAATATGTAAATTACACATTTCATGCAGCAGACAAATATGCACATTGATACAATTTCTGCAATGCCAATATGTGCTGCAGGGTTTAAATCAATTGCAATTGCTCCACTGAACTCTATGGCTGATTTGCACTTGTAAAAATGTCTGGATAGCAGGAAAAAAATAGTAGTTTATAGAAGATTGGATATGGTCTGTGTATCTCTAAACAGTAATATACCCTACAGAGGGTTTGGAACGTCATGCTTTTACAGAAAATCTACATCCATTTAAGTCTAGGAAACCTGCTTTTAGAATATATTCCTTCAGACTTTACTGCACAAAAGATCTCTTGGGGACTATGTCGGCCACTTATAGACTACTGTTTTACATTGCTACTATGCTATTTAATCTTGTGTTTTTTTAAAAGAATGCAAGCTAGAATAAAAAGCAGCATTTTAAACACAGTGACAGGTCTCTTAAATCATATTACCTGACTTGTGCGGCCCGTATTTGTCAAAGCTGGATTAGGGTAAACTAAGTATTCCACAAAGCATTTGCACATAAATCAAATTATTGGTGTTAATACATATAGAGGCGACATCGTATTCTGCCTTACTCTAGCTTTTACCTGCTAACTAATCATCTAAACACAAATGGAGACATATATAATGAGGTGAAATGTTTGTTAAAAACACTGAAAGCCATAATGTACCTTGCCAATCAATATGGCTGGTTTTCTGAGCAATTTTCATTTGAAAAGATCTCAGAATTAACAACTAGATGATTAGAAAAAAACGCAATCAGAATGTAGTTTGAAGTTGAAATTATTTTTTCTTAAAAGGCTGCTGTGATTATTAAAGATTAAATATATGGCAACAACACTATTTAATATGTTCTCTAAACAACTGGAACCCCCTCCCCACCCAAAAAAAACCCCCGGGTTTGTTGTAAGGACAAAAGTAACACAAAAATAGATTATTTTGTTTTCTACCATTAACTATGTACTTGTTTAAATAAGTGGCGTGTCTTAATAATATGTTTACAATGTCTCTGTGTGTAATGATAGAGAACAAAGAGATGGCTTATCTGGGGTCGGGCATGTTATTCCTATATTTATACTAACCCTTAACTCCAAACCATTAAATTCTAACTCCTATAACTCCTTAAAAAGGGCCGCTCCACTCCCATAAAGAACTAGCTGAAGTACTTTATGGGTATGGAATATCCTATTTTACTAGAACTTTGTAAAAGTGTCCATTTATCTGAGACACTTAACACTTAACATAACACAGTGTCTATGTAAGAAGTGCCAAAATATTCTGTTTTCAAAAGCTACCTTCACTAAAAAACAAATCATTTTTTTTTACAGGATTAACCATATGCTACGGGGCAATATACACATAGATTGTATATTTCAATTATATTTTACCAGCACTGGCAGAAATTTAGTCAGAATGATAATAGTGATTTTCTGTCATACTGCAAGAGTTTACATTAATAGCACAGGTTGTGCTATTTGTTGATGGCACACCTAAACAAATGTGATCTTACTGGCTCATACTAGTGTCTCAACTCAGCTACCACACTGTGATGACTATTCTAGGCAGTCAACTACATCTGCAGTAATGCCCATTGCACTACTATGTTATTCACACATATCTGAGTTACAATGAGTAGCACAGATATTTGGTTAGCTAGAACGTATACCAATGAACAGCTGTATGTCCCAATTTTCATTTTAAGGGCAATGTCATGTTAACCTACACATATCCCTCATCTCCACCAACAAATAATTCAGTCCCGTGGACCAAATTCACACCAAGATATAATGTCGACTGTAGAGTTTAAATGGGTACCCCCTAAATCCCACATGCACTACAATTGTGCCAGTTAATGAAGTATATAACTACAGAATTGATGGTTTCCTTTTTAACAAAGTCTTTGCATTTTGCTTGCCCAAGAAGTGACCTAGGAGTGAAGAAATGAAAGACCATAAGAAACTCATACATTCTTTAACGAGGACAGCTTTTATATCCACCTTCACCCTTTTTAACACAAAATCTTAAGATTTTGTTGAAACTGAGTAATACTTTGCAAAGTCAGTCATTTTTGTGCATCAGTGATCACCAAAAATGAAGGTCACTAAAGCATAATAACGTTTCTGTATTTTTAATGTTGTCACCGAAGACTGAGATTATTTTAAATCCTATCCCTATTATACTGGAACTAGAAAAATAGCAAACCGCAATGTATTATATAAAGAACCGCTTTCTTTCCAATGACAAAGTAACCTCTAAAACACCCGTTATTCTTTGATTCTTCATTGTAATATTTGGTAATGAAAAATCTTTTGCAAGTTATTTTTTTCTAAAACGAGAGACTACGATTGCTTTATTACAAAGGCTCCAGAATGACATATATGCTAGATAGGTATATACCACCTTAAATAACTGTCAAGTGTTAGGAATATTTCTGTTATTGACATGGCTACAGATAAGCCCATCAAAGCCATTTCAGCTTTCCTTGGTATTATTTGCTTTTACTTATATATTAAATTTAGAAAAAAAAGTGAATATGAAGAAAAAAAAAAGAAGAAAAAATATCAACAGCCGGCAGGTGCTGGGATGAGAAAATAATTCAGTGATCTATACATCTCCAGGCCAATTTATATTGTCAGGAAGCAGGTTTAGATTACTCAAAGATGCCAGTGCAATAATGAGTTGCTGTAACAAGTGATCACAGAATATCTGTGGGGAGAAACATGTACAGGAAAAAATATTGAAAGTCTTATTGGAACTGAAGTTAGATTCTGGAAAACAATAAAACACACAGATAAAACCCTCCAGTGATAAACTCTTGCCTCCACCAGGACGTTCCCCTTTAGAATACACTTGTGGACATTTAAAGCATCAGCGCCAAACACTATTTATCATATACACAACAACAGTTCCTTTTCTGAGTTTTCAAAAGTGGAATGATACAGTTAAAAAAAATGCAACAGATACAACAATAATGTCTCAACAATTATACAAATATGGTTAGATCACAATGCTCTTCACTCTCAGTCATCCTTTGGATAATGAGAATTGCACAATTTGACACACCTGTCTATTCTTATATTTGTAATGATCTAGTATAAACCACTGAAAGACTGGTTTTGTCATCATAGAACAATCATGACATCTAACCAATGGATTGACTGGCGGTTCACTGCTACCATATGCTTTCAATCTAGCTCTTGTCATGTATATGAATTTCCCAAAAGAGATGTAGCTCTACAAACAAAGCATGTCTTGCCAACATTTATCATTATACAGAGATCCACCAGATTGCCCACATAATAGACAATGGCGGCTCCTTGTGTATTGCTTTATTGTAATCAAGATTTATTTTTGCTCCTTAGACCGAATGTAAAATTGGCCAGGTGTCAACAGTTTTAGATACATAATAGCATACCCCACGCTTGAGTTAATTTTCTGTGAAAAATACAGATTTGTTGAATGCATAGGTATTCAGACTATTTATGTAGCTCCAATTGCAGCTCTGAATCCTCTGGTGTAAGACTATTTTGATCCTACATTTTTGGACATTTCTCTTTAGTAAAAATTTACCAAGTTCTGTCAGGTATGATGGGGAGGTCATTGGTGATCATCATATTTCAAGTCTTCTTGCAGATTCTAAATGCAACTGAAGTCTGGACATGACAGGGCCATTCTACCCCTCTAGGTTCTTGGTGTTAAACCTCTACAATGTAGCTTCGGTCAGAGTTTTATTTATCACACTGGCAGTTGAAATTAAGCCCTGGTGAAAGGTGTTGTGCTGCAGTAAGTTTTTTCTACTACTTTACTGCTTTACATTTGGCTCCATATATCTGCCCTAAATCCTGATCAGTTTTCCCACCATTGCCATTGAAAAGCACCCCTTCAACATGATAGTTATGCAGGGATCTCTTGAACTCATTTAGACTTACCAGTGGTTCAGAAGTTAATTGCACCAAAATTAATTTAGGGATCATAACAATGGGATTTAATGCTTAAGCAAATAACAAATGTCTATATTTTTGTCGCCCTCCAGGAGCCAACACATGTTTGAAGTAATAATGTGATTTTTTTTTATTTGGTATTCTTTAGTTTTGTTTGATACTAATTTGTGACAGCACTGCTGTATTTGATGACATGATGTACATCTAATAGAAACCCTCTCTACACCTATGGTCATGCTATAGAAAGTACGGTAAATATCGCTCATTTCTTGAATAGATGAGATCCCATTGTAAATCTTGCACATGCATTTTTGAAGGTAATGCATGATATTCAAATTTCATCTTTTTTTTTTTTTTTTATATTATTAATTGTAAATTATTGTTTATGCCTGTATTTTCAATTTACGCACTATTCTTTAATTTAAAAATATAATAAACCATATCCAGACTGGAACATCTCTCATTTTTGAGTCACAATAAAAAATGTTTTGCTAAGGATTCCTTGTTGTAACAGTACATATTATGGAAACATCCAATGAGGGTTAATATGTATGCAAGGCTATCTATATTAATTATATTTAAAAACATGTTGCCTCCCTGATCCAGAACAATATCTATTATCTACTTTTTCTAGCAGTTGCCTAATAAGCAAGAGGTCAGCGAGCAGCTCCCTACATTTTAACAATGACCCTTATAAGCGCTGCGGCATAATGTACACCACATTAAAGATATATTTTGTTTAGTATTTTTAAATAGGAGCATAGCGAATCACAGTGAGTGTGCTGAATAACTAACAGCTATTTTCAGAATTGCAAGGCATGCCATAGAATAGTTCAGTTCCAATGCACACACCAACATACATGACTGATTTTCAGCTATGAATGGAGGATACTAAGTCATCCAAAGATTAAGCTCTTTGGTAGTGTTCTATCAAGATTCCTATCAAGCATTGATCAGCAGCCATCAAATTACTGTAATGTGTCATGTTCTCTCTAACTTGCATGCTGCATTTTTGTGAACCACAGCTAGCATGTTAGAAAATGTTGTATGCTTTATGCACTTTTTAACCATTCAGTTATCAGAAACAAGTGTCTGGCAAAAGTTCTTCACACCATCATATATAACAAAAACACATTTTGAAAAAAACATTTTTGCATTTTGAAGCAAATATTTTGTACTGTAAACCCACAGTGTATTATATTACGTTCATTTTCTAAATGCAACTATTTTCACATACACTGATAACTTGAGGTTGTTTTAAAAACGGAAAAAACAAATAAACAAACTAAAGAATAAAAAAAAAACACAAAACATTCCTCAGCTGTTTCCATCCCTGACTTCAAAAATCCAATAATTACTACTGATATGTCACTAAGACTGCAGAAAATGAACAAGTGGGTACAGTAGAAGAGGTCAGTTTTGGCATAATTAACATAGGGACTATTGGAGCAGGAGCTCCAGGCCCATACTTTGATATAAGTCCAAAGTAGACACAAAATAAATATTTAGTTGTTTCTTTTTATTCATTTATTATAAAATAGATTGCTGTCTCTACAGCAATGCTCCACTCATTATATATTTGATCACTCTTTGGATTTATGAATATATTCCCAATTGTTGCTTAGTTTTGCGTCTGTACTAGCTGTACTGGCCAGGTATCCTGTTGTATCTGCAGCCTTAAAGTCAAATCTGCCACATTGCAATTGCACAATAGACAGAATCTAAAAACCACATGGACCAGCAGAACGCTTTCTATATAACAGCTACTGTGACATTGGAAATATAACTTTAACCTCTTTCATTAGGCCCATCAACATATTCAGAGTCATGCCCATGAAACCCTGAATTCAACAATAGGACAATAAATTAAATAAATAAATAATAATAAAAATAATAAAAAGAAAAATGTTACTTCCAAGTTAGATTTTCTTTTTCTGAAAGTGGGAGATAATATGCTTTTTTTTTGCTTGGGAATGAACACACTTTAAGACAGGTGTACTTAAATTGCTTTTTAAATGATTAATATTTGTTTAAGTACAAGATGAGATGCACAAAAGATGGAAAAGAAAAAAAGTAGCGGTGCACAGCAAGCAAGGGTAAATGATCCTGATCCATGTTTCTTTAGATATACAAGACTGGCATCTCTTTAGAAATGAACCCTGCCTTTTAGTATGAAATAAAATAAGCCTGGCACAAAAGAAAAGTGGTGTGTGACACGGTCCAGAATAGAAAAAACGGGGACATCTCGTCCTTGCTACACAGATTACATATTCATTAATGCAATGGGGGTCATGATTAAAATAAAATACTGCCACATTAATGCTCCAAATTGTTTTGCTTTTGCATCAAACAAATAGAAAGCTTCCTGACGGTTTCACGCGGCAGGCATAATGGGCATCTGAGCTCTGATTTACAGCACGTCCTGCCTTCTGCATCTCCATGTTAAGTTACAGAATCAGCATGGAAGGTCACACAGTTGGAATGACCTTTCACTAATCACTACACATCAGCTACTACAGGCAGAGCTCATTATAGAGAAATTGTTCAACTCACTGCCTTTCAAATATAGCCATGCTTTGATTTTTTTTTTTTTGGAACTAACAAATATTTTTTTTTTTGAAGGGGAGAACATTTTAAAAACATGTTTTTGTTGGGTAATTTTGTTGTGTGGATTTTCTGTATTCCTATTTCATTTCAAAGCAATTTAAAATCTGTTGACTTCATGCCTATAATCGTAGCTTTTGCCAAAGAACATAAGAACATTTTCTTTCCCAACAGCCACTGCTTCCTGTAAAATGCCTGAGTTGTCACTAAATTGGTCGCCAGGCCATTGCAATCTCCATTGATGTTAAACCGAGATCCTGCGGTTGTTTTGTCGTCACCTTTATTAGAATATGATGGAGCTGCAGGGACTAAAAGCTCTCCTGCCTTTTACAATTGGTTGCTTAGGACAAATGGCGGGTGACTAATGCTACATAAACTACTTGTTCAACCTCGGAGCAGTTGGTTCAATTTTCCATTTCTAAGAGAGCAAGTGTTTCAATTGAGAATTTAACAGAGGGGTGTCCCTTTTTAACAGAACATCATTAGTGCAAAATAACTTAAGAGCCAGAGAAAATAGGGCATAATTGGCTAAAATTAAATGCTTTTTACTCCACTTACCAGCCATTTGCTGAATGCCGCTAAATGCGCCCAGGTTACTGGAGGAGGCGGCTTGCTGCAGGAGCTGCACATAAAAAAAGAAAAATCAAGCAATGAAGCTTTCAAAATGAGACAAATAGACTTTTTCGTATGCATTGTCATGCATGTTTTATTCCGCCCTCCCCCCCTCATTGCTTAAATACTTTTTTGCCCACGGACGGACGCAACGTCCCCTGAGTCGATGCTGTAAATCTATATCAATGTCTAATCTCTGCAAAGAAAGAAGAACACACTAGGGAGACTCAATAAAATGACTGCTTTAAAAACAATTAATCAATTTAGTCTTTTTAACAGCCAGGTGTTAAATACATTTAAACCGACACAGCGCGACTAATTAAAAGCCTCAGTAGTATTGTAGTTACCATAACTCATCTTTGTAGATTTTTTTTCTTTTCTTTTTTTTTTCCTTTCTTTCTTTTTTCAGCAGTAGTATTGTGCCAGTTTCTGCACATTCATTGCAATGGAAGTGATACAGACATGTGCATATTTTACCTAACATCTATTGACAATCCATGAAGCCTCCACTTGTATGCGCTGTATATGCTTTAGTCATATTTTCCACTAATATACCCATATGGTCTTTCAATTAATTAAAAATTACTCATCATATTTAAATGCTGCAGATAACACATTATTAAACATGAATGAAATTAAATATTTCACAATCATTATTTCCTGTTTGATAGGAAAAACATGCTAGTTACACTTTTTTTTTATTTACTTCTTTTTTCTAATTGTTACCAGTAATACTTGTGTTTTTTGACTTTCACTAGTACTTCGGACAGCTCAATGACATCATTGTACTTGCTCGACTTTTAATCTATTTTTAACCAGCCACCATTTCATATTTCTACAAAGAAATTTTGAACTACAACTCCAAGAATATTTAAAGAGACTGAGGATCATTTCAGTTTTAGTTACAAATAACATGGAAAAAAGAACTGCTATTACTTATGTATTTTTATGTGTCTTTGGAGAATGGTAAAAGCCAGAGGTAGGCAATCTTTGGAACTTCACATGGACTATATCTTACCTGATGCTTTGTCATCAGTATAGCTATGAGAGTATTATGGGAAAAGTATTCTACAACAGCTGGAGTACCAAAGGTTGTATAACCCTTTAACTCATGGCACCCTGTATTAATGTCATCCAAACAACTTTGCGAAAGAGTAATGTGCCAGTATATGTAGTGTATTACCAAATATATATTTGATTGGTCTATTTTCAAGTTATGAAATGTCACATTGTTCTCAATATTGTCGTCTGTACCAATCAACAGGGCAAAACCTCTTGATATCCTTTCTTTAGCATAGGTGACTTAATCAGAGACTCATTTATTTTTATTTTTA
The DNA here is from genome assembly GCA_933207985.1 of Pelobates cultripes. Lineage (NCBI taxonomy): Eukaryota > Metazoa > Chordata > Amphibia > Anura > Pelobatidae > Pelobates > Pelobates cultripes. The sequence continues at coordinate 159,974,820 of OW240914.1, read as the reverse complement.
CTTGGTTGTATAGCAGGCATATACTCAAATTCTGGCCAGTTAGTGTTGTCTGAGGACAGATTGTGGCACTATAATAATATGTTTCATTAGAAAATCATACACTACTCACCAAATATTAAACATAAACATTAAAATCTTATAAACCTTTAAAAAGTCTCTTAAATAAAGTAAGAAAAGAAAACCAGACAACATGAAAACAGAATAAAAGGTCAAACTTACCCAATAACTAATAAAAAAATAAGTAAATAGAGTACAAAATTGTTACAAATAGCAATTTATTTTAACATACTTACTGCCAAATATTGTGGTGTCAGTCCGCCAAGGCCGGTGAGGTTCCCCCAGGTGGCAGTATTAAGCTGTTGCATTTGCTGTGCTAATTGCTGTTGAAGACGTCTCTGTTCCTTATCTTTTTGGGTATCGGCAAATTTCACCACTATAGGTGAAGAGCAGCCCTGTATAGGGAAAATTACAAAAACTGGGATATGATACAATACCGAATACATTATTTTCCTGATTTTCGCCAATTTAATGACTTGTTAATGTGTTTCCTTTTATATACAAATTCAGTTCGTTTTCAGAAACGTTTTCTGGATTTCATGTAGAGAGACATTCTTAAAGGGTATTCCCAATGTGTTCTCCTTTTATTAATGAATATGAATCAAAATATTGCTGTGATTGCCTTAAATACTACAGTTCAAGAGGCACTTTAATCGTCATATTCACTCCATCATGCTGTAGTGGTAATGGTATCAGAAGTTCCTCCCTGGTCCCATGGCAAGTAGTCAAATGGTTTTTGAACAGTTTTTCTCTTACCTGTGTCCCTCGGATGCCTTCTGTCTGGCTGTCCTCTTCAGATATCTCTTAAGCAGGGTTCCCTACATTAATTACATCAATTCAGCTCCTCTTTGGGCAGAAATCAATGGCTGAGAGTGTCAACTAAAACTCTCAGCTGATTATTTATGTATAAATAAGGGTAGATTTAATGTATTTCATGTTGAATGGAAACTTACACTTGAATTATATCTAAAGTGGGGATTGGTTATGAGAAACCTGGGTGTCCCAGGTATTTGGCAAACTATTTGAAAACAATTTTACTACTTACCATGGGATGGAACAAGGAAACTCCTGGTACCATAACAACCACATTCTGGTATAGTGGTTGTGGTACTGAGACTGCCACTTTAATTGATTGCCCCAGTGGTTCTCTAAGACAATATTTAGATAGGGGTAGGCAACATTTGGGACTCCCAGTGTTGTGAATACATCTCCCATGATGCTTTGCCAGCATTATGGTTGTAAGAGCATTATGGGAGATGTAGTCCACAACATCTGTAGCGTTAAAAGTTGCCTACCCTTGTACTAGATGTTGTGATTAGTATGGAAGGTGTTCATGAAATAGAGAATAAGAAATCTGATTATTCACAAAAATAACATTAATTCTACTTTTATTTAATTCAGTGACTTTACACATAAACACCTCTATTTTATAATCAAAGGTTCAACTTTTGTTGGCATTTGCTATCAAATATGCATTTAAATAAGATTGGTGCACTAGCATCTACTGTATTTGAATAAAGCATTATTGTTAGAGGGGATTATTACAAGGTCTGAAAACAGACAGATGTGTCTGTTCTAGATAGAATCAAAACAAATCTCCTTCTATACAATAGATTGAAATAGAGTGCTATGTGCATTGATATCTGTACTGCAACATCACGTTCTATTTTTGGATTTTTCTTTTTATTGGATTGCATAAAAACTATTTGTGTATTTTATTTTGATCTCATTCATCCTATTGTGCCTTCTCCAATTTTCACACATTTGTGAATTCAAAAGCAGAAACCAATTTTACATTTCATAATGATTTGAGAAAGTGGTTTTCTATAAAATAGGTTCTTTGTTTTTGAATGAAACTAGTTTAGTTGTAATGAAAAACGGGAGCATGAAAATCAGCACATATGATACCTTTATGATTAAATGCCTTACAAACAGTGGAACTGGGCCTTTTTCTCTAGTTATTTTGAGTTCCCTCTTAAGCCATGTTGTACTTTGCCAGAATGTATAGTTAAACAAATGTAAAAGAGTTAATTGTGGCTAACAATAGATAAGTGGATCAACAAATATTTGTTTTGCGGGGCTCAAAATTTCCATTCACTCGCTAGATATTAACAAATTAAAAATTCTTCCCTGGTAAGTGTGCCATGTAATTTTTATAACTGTCTAATACAGTAGGATTTGAAATTTTGAGCTCTGACTATCAGTATGCAAAACTTTTACTGGAATGTATGCATTACCCTGTATACGACATAATACATAGCCTGTCATAACAATGGCCTCTTGTGGAGTGATGGTTCTCTAAGTTATGTCACTAAGAAATACTTTCTGGACTAATAGGGACATGACACTACTAATGACTACCATTTAATGAGATACTTTGTTTTTATGAATACATTTGAAATAATTAGTGATACTCCTTTGCTTCTTAACTATTGATGCCACCCATCTGAAACTACTAAGGCGTGTGCTGTATACCCTAGTCCTGCTCCAGAACATCTTGGAAAAACAGAGATCTTTGACAGTTCAATAAGGTTAAGCCAATTTCTATAAACTGTGATTGACAGATTTGTTTCCACAGAGCTAGGTGTGAGGATGATAGGCCAGGACATCTTGTCTATGCTTGGTTAGATGTGAAGATCAATAATGACATTGCATGCAAGTAAAACCCATTTCCCCCTATCAAAATAAAACACCTCAGTGTGATCTACGTGAAGTGGGATAATGCAATGCAATCATGGATCAGTCAGCTAGTGAAAGGATCTTATGTTGCACACCTCAGTTAGAGGCATATTAAAAAAGCAAGACTACTGCCATTTTCAAATGAAAATTTGTTTATATTAAATTGCTAACGGACTGAAATTATACATTCATCTTTATATTTACCGCTTTATATCATTGATTGTACATAGTCTGCATCAAGACTAGTGTCCAGGATAAATCCCTTGAAGGCATTGTGTTTACCACACTGCATGGCTTGTGTATTCCACGGACAAAGCAATAATATAAAATCTGGTATGCTGGCCAATTTCATCAAATTTGTATGGTCTGGAGTGGATATAATCCTATCCTAGCATCTCATAGATATCACTGACAAAGACCTATACCATATCCTGAACCCATACAAATCCATGCAAATGGAGGTAAGAGGTGAAACCAATTGATATATAATAGCAAAATCTAGGGTGTGAATTCCTGTAGCTTTTGTAGAAAAACAATAAGAGCACAAAAAAATGCATAATCCCACATACCTACTTGATTCACAGCTGGAGGTTAGAGTGATTCAAGAAGCAAAAGTAGAAATGTAGGATTAAGAGAAATGCACCTTTTATTTATTTTATAGACTTCGCTCCTCACTAAAAGCATGGGTTTATTGTCATTCCTTTTAATTAAAGTGGAGGCAGCTTTTCCGTAAAATGTTCTCTCTGGCAATCAATTTAAATCTTTAGCTATGCTGTTGGAAATTACTTCACTGCTTCTGTATAACCACATGTTGCATTGTTTTAAAATACAATCTAAGCAGAAAATTGGCAAATTAATTATAAAAAAATGGAAACTGCCATGTTTTCATTTTTTGTCACATGTAATGGTTTTATTTTATTTTATATCCACAGACTAGAATAGGTTGCTTAAAGCATAATCTTGTAAAATCCTCTACAATACAACATTCAGCTAAATCAAGATTTAATACATTAGAAGACTGTAGTTTGTTCAGTGGTCTTAGCTTGTAGTTTGCTCAGTGGTTTAAATCTGATAATTGACTTTGCAGCATCTCTATGGCTTCCACATCACACAGAGAAAGTTCAGAGAAGATGTGTTATAGTGGGATATCAAGGAAATCCTGTCCCATAACATTATCAATGACGTCATAAATATATATATACATACACATAACATACAAAATACACAATCATGCACACTCGCTTATTCACTAAACAATGATTTTTTAAATCTTATGAATTGTAATAGTTTTATTTAAAAAAAAATGGGGGCTTAGTTAAATTATATGATCATATATTGTATTAGCCTGCCACAACGTCAACGTACCTTGACATATAATGTAACTAAATCCCCATTATTTTCTGCCAAGGTGAGGTGTTTTTAAATAAAATTATTACAATCTTTAAAAATCATTGTTCAGTCAATAAGCGAGTGCGCTGGATTGTGTATTTTGGATGTTGTATATTTTGACCCCAGCAGCACCCTACAATGTATGCATGTTCAGATGGGTTCACTGCCTTAATTTGGTATAAATATATATATATGTATATACACTGAACAAAATGATAAATTAACACTTTTGTTTTTGCATTTTTCATGAGCTGAACTCAAAGATCTAAGATCTATGTACACAATTCCTATTTCTCTCAAATATTGTTCACAAATCTGTCTAAATTTGTGTTAGTGACCACTTCTCCTTTGCTGAGATTATCCATCCATCTCACAGGTGTGGCATATCAAGATGCTGATTAGACAGCATAATTATTGCACAGGTGTGCCTTAGGCTGGCCACAATAAAAGGCCTCTCTAGCACAGCACAATGCCACAGATGTCGCACGTTTTGAGGGAGCGTGCAATTGGCATGCTGACTACAGGAATGTCCACCAGAGCTGTTGCCCGTGAATTGAATGTTAATTTCTCTACCATAAGCCATCTCCAAAGGCGTTTCAGAGAATTTGGCAGTACATCCAACCGGCCTCACAACCGCAGGCCACATGTAAGCACACCAGCCCAGGACCTCGACATCCAGCATCTTCACCTTCAAGATCATCTGAGACCAGCTACCTGGAAAACTGCTGCAACAATCAGTTTCATAACCAGAGAATTTCTGCACAAACTGTCAGAAACTGTATCAGGGAAGCTCATCTGCATGCTCGTCGCCCTCATCGGGGTCTCGACCTGGCTGCAGTTCGTTGCGTAACGATCTTGAGTGGGCAAATGCTCACATAAGTGTGATGTCACAGGAAAGGCGGACCCAGAAGAGATCACGTGATTCGATACTGGCGAACCCGGAAGTGACTGTATTGAATGAAGAAAGCTGTTTTACTCTGTCTTTACATGCTTGTATATGGGTAGTTTTTACTGGCATACCCACCAATTGCAAAGTAAGAGTTTTTAACCTTTTTTTTACAATAAATTGAGAAAGATACTATTCAATTAGGGGTTTCTGCTTCTCTCTGTCCTGTATTGAATAGAATCATCTGCTCACTGGGAGCATACCATCCGGATCCTGTCAGCACAGTGGGATACTTCCCTCTCATACCCAGAGCCAGGGGTGATAGGGCTCTGGTCCATGTGAGTTCTCCCCATTACCCGTTATTGCACATTACACTATCCAGATTGTCTGCATTATATTGTGTTTTTTCTGTTATCTACAGATCAATTTTGTCATCAGTTCAAGCGCGCTTTTTTGTGGTAATATTATTCTTCGCTGTGTATATATTTTTGAGTTACTGTGGTACAGTGCAGCTGAACTGAGTACCTCGTCGCCTCTATAGTGCATATACACTTTTGGTTCCTTGTGTAAATGCTCACATTTGATGGCACCTGGCACTTTGGAGAGGTGTTCTCTTCACGGATGAATCCTGGTTTTCACTGTACAGGGCAGATGGCACACAGCGTGTATGGCGTTGTGTGGGTGAGTGGTTTTCTGATGTCAACGTTGTGGATCGAGTGGCCCATGTTAGTGGTGGGGTTATGGTTTGGGCAGGCGTATGTTATAGACAACAATCACAGGTGCATTTTATTGATGGCATTTTGAAAGCACAGAGATACCGTGATGAGATCCTGAGGCCCATTGCTGTGCCATTCATCCACGACCATCACCTCATATTGCAGCATGATAATACAACAACAGCGTGTTCCAGGTCCTGCCAATATCCAGCAACTTCACACAGCCATTGAAGAGGAGTGGGCCAACATTCCACAGGTCACAATCAACAACCTGATTAACTCCATGCGAAGGAGGCAAATGGTGGTCACACCATATACTGACTGGTTTTCGCCCCCCCCCCCAGACCTCGCAATACAGTAAAACTGCACATTTTAGAGTGGTCTTTTATTGTGATCAGCCTAAGGCACACCTGTGCAATGATCATGCTGTCTAATCAACATCTTGATATGTCACACCTGTGAGGTGGGTGGATTATCTCGGCAAAGGAGAAGTGCTCACTAACACAGATTTAGACAGATTTGTGAACAATATTTGATAGAAATAGGCCTTTTGTGAACATAGAGAAAGTCTTAGATCTTTGAGTTCAGGTCATGAAAAATGGGGGGAAAAACAAAAGTGTTGTGCTTATAAATTTGTCCAGTGTATAGACAGATAGAGAGATAGATAGATAAGTAGATAGATAGATAAATATAGATACATACACACACATATAAATATATATATATATATATATATGTCTGTGTGTGATGGTACAGTATAATATAGAAATTGGAAGTTTGAAGAGGATTACGTGTTATTTTAATTTTTTTTCCTCATGGACAGTGAAAAAAAAAAGAAGTATCTTTCAATTTCTGTCCTATGTCTTTCTTTCCATTGAGAAACTGCAAGATATCAGGAATACTTTGAAGTACATGTGCCAGCTAGCTATCTATGCTTCATACCATTTATTTATTTTTATCTTGTTGATGTGTATTTTGGACCATTCTAAGCACATTTAAAACCTATGATTCTTGTATTGTTTATAAAGCAAGGATCTACCTGTATACGTCTCCTTTAACCAAATAAGTATACCTGCAGTTGCTTTGATAAAGCAATGCAGCTATATCCCTCTCCGTGCTACAATATCTCAGGGAAAAGTTATTCTTTACATACTGTGGCGTTTCTTGTACGGTATTTTGCATAACATTTTCATAACTTTCCGTAAGAGCGCCTGTCCAGTGGTCATAGTGTGCATACTATTACATTTAAAGGTAATTTAATTCATAGTTTTGTGAATGAAACCACTTATGGCTATTGAAATAAACACCCCCGATGCATCTGATGACCAGTAGTTTACAAATGATGTTCAATGTTCCCACTGAAATGATGCTAGGATATGATTGGCTGAGATATGTTACTCACTTCCTGGTCTCTGAAAAAGTTGGACACTTGGATAAATCTATGGAAACTTAGAGCTGAATATCTCTTGTTTTTAAAAGGAATGTATTTTTGTATCTTTTTTATTGACTATGATTAAAAAACCCACAATGAAATATATATATGTTTGTGTGATTAAGTAAATGGTGTCATGCTTTTTTTCTAAATATTGTAATAACTATTATAATAAACTGGTAATCTGTGAATTATTTGCCTCTTAAATTATGGACTGAGCTTTGCTATTGCTTTTAATAGCATATAAATTCTTAGTGCAGGCAGAAAAAGATTGACTTTCAAGGACATATAGAACAAATATTTGTATTTTGGGTTTTAATTGCTCCGGACAGTGCTAGTTCCACAAGATGCACAAGTATATAAACTGTATCACACACATACCACAATATGGCAGTCACTGTAGCTGCACACCTGCCACAGGGATACATGACAGAATAAATAGTTTTCAAAATGTGCCTTGGACACAAAATACTTTTAATGGGTAATGGCTTGACTCCAAGGGGTTACATGTTCTGTATTAGTCACTGCAATTATCAATACTAATTAGTGCCTCACATTACAAAATGCCACAAGTAAACACATTTAATTAATTCCCTGTTAGCTAGACTGTGTACTTCCTCATCTCAAATGGATTTTATGTAGAATTTTCTAGAAAAATAAAATAAAAGTACTTTGCTTTATTGCAAAAAGAGAAAATAGAATGATAGAAATAATATGAAATAAATTTAATGAAGGCCATCTAATTAGCTAAAAGTTTCAGAACCAATAAGCAACAAGAAATTAAAAATAAACAATATAAAAGGAACTTACATATACATAGGAGAATATTTTCTGTAGTAAAAATTTCAATACAAAAGTAATCCTAAACACAATAATGTAGATTATTTTTGTTTCAAAAAAACAAGACAGTATGTGCATCATTTTTAGAAATGTCTTGAAAGGCTTTTTTAGAAACTCCGGATGTACTGTGTACACTAATTAGAACTGTTTCTTCACAAAAATGAAGAAATAAATTATAACATTATAACAATTCTTAAATTAAAAGTAGGTCAATAAAAACTAGTACAGAATGTAATAGTGTAGTATCTCAAAAAATATTAATTATTGCACATTGTTTGCTTTGAAAATGGCCTAAACTCTCAAAATAGAAAATAAAATGTTGTATATAAAATAAGTGCAGAGCTATGCATTTCCTGTTATGTTTTGAATTCACACTGAGTGTTTAGGGTGTTGCTTTTCTAAAAAGATTTTTTTCAAAAAAGCGAGGGTCAAAGAATGATAAGAATGTAAGTAGTGCTTCTTGTTTGCGATGTTCTCCCACCTCCTGGACAGCTCACCAAGAATGCAGCTTCAAAATGGATGCTGTCCAGGAGGTGAGAGGGTCTGGGAGGGAGGTTCTGCTGCTGATTGGCTGGAATGTGTCTGCTGACTGGAGTCCATGGCGAACCGTGGCAAACCGTTCGTGAACCGTTCGCGAACCGTTCGGCGAACCGTTCAGGACATCACTACTGAGGATTGTTCCATTTTTAGAATCTTGCCCCAGATTTTTTTTTATAGCTAAATTACTGTATATGTAGGACAGGGATAGGCAACATTCAGAACTCCAGATGTTGTGGACAGCATCTCACAAAATTCTCCTACACCCATAATCATCAAGGGAGATGTAGTCTACCACATCTGGGTTGTCTACCCCAGATGTAGGATATCAACTACATATTTCACAGTCTACATTTCCACACGGGAATGTGAAGGCCAAATGAGAGTATACTTTACAGTAGCTATGGCGTATCTGCAACATCTATTAAACATTCCTATCAGGTTATCTACTTGATTGACTAATGTTTTAGCCCAACATCAAAGTAACTTGCCCACTTGGTATACAATTTGTCTCTGATTTTTAAAGGAAATTTTAAATAGGCTAGAGAAAAATTTAAATGAAAAAAAAAAGACAGAGAATCTGCAATTAGTTTGTTATTTTCTTTCACAATTTCTGATTTCTAGTGTAGTTAGGAGATTTGTGGAGCATAGCCAATTTCTGTCTTGTCTGATTAAATTCCAGTCTTGTCATAATTTTGTATCCATGTAGTATGCTTTTTTTATAGTTGTCCCTACATCAAACCATGACCTGGCTACCATTGATACATTCGACAATTTTGTTTTTTACTTGTTAGCCCTAGCGGAATTCAACATAACTTGTTTACCACAGATGTTAAAATGATTTCCTCATTTAAACTATTTAAATCAATTCCCGCAGATGTAAATAGGAGCAGTTTTGTCAATCCTTACTCTATGATGTTGAGATTTGTAGCTTGGTATTGATTAAATGTTAATACTATGAAGGCATTTGTCCTGCAAGTGAAATGTTTTGATTATAAGTTGAATATTATCAACCAAAGTTCAAATACGTTGCTCACAAAAAGAAGATAGATTTACGGTGCCAATTTCATTACATCTGGAAAACGGAAAACAATTAAGTTATGACATTTTTCATGCACTGTGCTTTTCACCTCTCATTTAACAAAGCTACAGATTAATGGGTCACAACATGATACCGTAATGATGATTTAGAACCCAACATGCTTTGGGGGACTAGCACTGAAAACAAACAAACGAAAGAAAGAGAGAGAAATATGCAAGATACTGACACTTAGGTTTTGATTTCAAAACACTGCACAGAACACCACAATGTCATAACCAAGAAATGTATTATAGACAGTGTTACAATGTACAGAATACAGTATACATGCATGCTGAAATCAACCAATAACAAAAGCTTAAATCGTTTTTTGTGCAAAATTCTGAAAGACCATGGGCAAATCACAGACTAAATATTTATGTATATAATTATATATATATGTATAATTCAGGTGCATATTTGATGTTTGGTTCCTCTTGTAGAAGGGAGTAAGTGTTATGAGTTCTGTTTTTTGTCAATGGCATTCACAGAATGTGTGAAATTTATATGGGGATTTTTCATATGTAGATCGAGAGTGGGCAATATGTGAAAATGTATAATGACCCCATTGATAAATTCAAGTATTTGAAAAGGTGCCTGTTATTTACCTTAGATCCCAATGAGAGGAATATGAACTTTCACACATGCTACGCATGTAATACGTGAAATATTAAAGCTGTATTGGCTTGGTTCTTAAGTTAGTTCCTCCTTGAAGAGCCGCTTACCGGCAAAACGCATGTCGGGGCTCAGCTGTATCCCTTACCCTGCTATAAGACTTAACCTCTTCATACTGATATTTACAGATTGATTTATGTTTCCTCTATTCTTCTATATTTCATGATCGAGTTTAGAGGTTGGCAGGGAGAGTGTTTGTTACCGGAGCAGTTATACAGACTTATTTATTGTCCTCATTTGGTAGTAGATCAGGTGCCCTTGAAGGCACAGATTTAGGGTTTTCAGGCTACTTATAGATATTGGGAGTCTCTACTGTTAGGCACAAATTCAGCAGACATTTAGGTGCCCTTGAAGGCACAGGTTTAGGGCTCTTTTATATCTCATATCTAGTAAGCAACTATCACTTATACTTCAGCTTCACTAACCTCTAAATATTCAACAATGTACCCTTATATATAATGCAGTCTACGTATCCTACCCTATATACTGCTTTTTTAATGCACTGTCATCATATTCACTTTTGCTACAGAGATAAACTGTGATCTTAAGGGCATTTATCCCCTGGTTTTGACTCTTATTCATCTAGACATATAGGTGATATTCCCCTTTTTGTTAGGATTTAAGTACCTTCCTTTTTGGTAGCTGTACTCGTTATTTCTACAGATTGCTACTTTTTTCTACTCTTTTGCACTTCCTATCTAGGGACTCAATCATATTGTTACTTTTTAACGTTACAATATATGTCTTGTAGGGCAATCTCAATACTAATATTTACACTTAACTCTTAGTGATTTATTCCTACCACTTAGACACCCTCTACTTTATAGCATTTGTACAACACATTTTTAGCAATTCCCCTTCCCTTTCTCGTATTTGGAGGTTATTACCTTTTTTTAACTATACCCATTAAATGTTACATTTTATGTTTGTCATCTTTATTATATGAGCGATACTATTAGGACACTTTACGTGCTCTCATCTTATTTGGTTCTTTAGTAAGATTTGCTTCTGTGGTTCCAAGGTACCATCTCCCATGAGTGGTTCCAAGGCATCAACTCCCATGATCCTTGTGATCACAGTATCCAAATAATACATTTGTCTAAATCATTGGTTCCCAAACCAGTCATCACGGCCCCCAGTTGATGATCTATGGATTACCCAGTTTTAGCAAAAACATTATAGACACAACTGGATAATCCCTAAATTCTGGACTGGTAGGGGGGATGTGAGGACTGGTTTAGGAACTACTGGTCTAGATGTTGATATTTTGGTTGTAAGATGGTGGTTTTATGTTGAGCTGCCATTAATTTTTTTATTTATTTTTTTAAATATTTGACTATAGAAGTAAAATGTCATTTCCCTCAGGGCAGGTGTGCTTTATCATGCAGGTGGCAAAAATATATGCAGAGGCTGCAACTGAAAGTGACAACAAAGAGCCATGTTTTGCTTGTCTATGCAATTCACCTGATAGTTACAAGGCCATTCGTGTTTATAACTGTGGGTAAGACTAACATATATGAAAAAGCTGTGCAGGAACAATGCATTATTGAATATCATCTGCAATATCGTAATGCACATTATTTTTCATATATTATTGTATTAAGGCATAATTTAGCTTCTTTTTCTACTAAATGGACACATTTTCTTTTATAAAATTTGGAAGTGTAATTGCTTCAATGCGCTCTATAGATCTCAATAAATTAGCATGCATTCCAAACTTCATATGAAGATTAACACTCTTGTTAGTTGCTGTTGCATGTATTTCTCTGTCATTCTAAACAAAAGTAAATTTAGTCACTTCTCTCCCGAAGTAGTTAAAAAGATGTCTTAGTGTAGACAGGTTAAATATCACTTTGATAAAGTAGGAACCAATTTTCTGTGTAGGATTTCAAAGATATAATTGCACAACCTCAGCGGGCCAGGCTGTAATTTTAGAAGTCAGTGCTCAGAATCAGAACGAGCCTTTCTTTTTAATGTTTAGGATAATTGTGCTGCAAACACAGGTGGCATTGAAGCAATGTGGCATTTCATTTGTTGACTTTTTATATCGAGATCTAAATCAACAACCTATCCTAAATTCCTATAGGCCTATTTGGTAAGAAAATAACACTTTGAACAAGAACCGGGAAGCCAAAGAGAATTAAAAAAGGAAAAGACAGGGAAAAAAAGGGTTTAAATTAATTAATCTAAAATCTAGGATGTTTATTTTGTTTTAAAGCTGCACTGTAAAGATGTAAAATGCAAGATTTTAAATTTGATTTAAAATTTTTAGTCTAAATACACTCTTTAACCTTTATTTAATATTTGATTTTTTTTCGTTTTAATCAAATTTTCGCTAAATGCCTGTCTTTATGTTAGTTAAAGGAATCTTTTAAGTTGTGAAATATCATGTACATGATTGGCATATACAAATGTCTGGTATAGCAGCTGGTTATGTAGATTTGAGATATAAAACTGTTCCCATATATCCATACCTAATGCACATTACCATCCTTAAGGATAATAATAGGGGCATCACTTTAAATAGGGAGATCGCTAAACAAAGTGCCCAAAGTCAACTGGTATTCCTCTTTTTACCCCTGTCAACTTAAAGCCTCATAAATACTGGTATATTTGACAAAAATAAATAAATTAAATAAATAAATTTACCTGTAAAATTGTCTCTTCGGTAAAAGACCAGGAAAAGACCCCATTGATAATTTAACCTAAGAGTGTTAGGGCAACATGTATTTATCCATTTTAAGAGCCTAGGTCAGAAAGCTCTTGTTAGACGGACTATAGCACTGCCATTTACTAATGTCTAAATTTAGCTGCTTCATTGCACAGAATTGCAGTGCTTTCTCTTCAAGCCAGGGGGAAAAATAATGAGGGATTAGATATCTTTAGTTTGAATGGGCTAGTGAATTGTATGTGGTAATGATGACTGTTCTGTGGGACTGTCTGTATCACCCTGAGTGGCTGTAGATGAAACAAGATTTTACAATCAAGTCTCAAAAACCACTGCCTAGCCTTTATATCCCATGGTCTTCTGTTTGAAACGAATGAGAGTGAAAAGCATTTCTGGCTTTATTTTACCTGAATTAACCTGCCATATGCAGAACTGTGTGACCTGGCAGCCCTATCACTTGTAGTGAAACAGCAATAATGAATAGTGTAATGAATGCCATGAAAAAATATAGAGTCTTTGTATCTGTGATTGTCATGTTAACAGTCTGTACAGGAGAGAATGGCTTTCGCTCTATCCAATCATTTGCACAAAGAAAACAAAGAAAGGGCATATGATACAGTACCTCCATGGTCTGAGACTGGTGCATGGCTTTGATTGCATTCTGTGCCATTGCCCTTGTAGAAAATGTAACAAACGCACAGCCTGTGGGGACAAGGGGACAGGGAGCAGGAAAGACAAAAAAAAACAACAAGACAAAAGGGTTGGACGCTTGTTAAACCAACACAATCTACGAGAACGGCCACAAGACGACACTGTTCTCAGTAGTACATAAAAGTAACAATTCCTCAATTTTTTTTTTTTTTAGTGGTTTGGTACTTACAGTGTTGACTTGCTAATCCGATCATAGAAGAAAGAAAAAACAAAAAACAAAAACACAAAAACAAAAATGGGGAAGTGTTCTTTTCAGCCACAGATTGCAAATATTTAAATAAAGATCTACAAAAATACATGAATTACTTTATAATTAGCCAGGTGTTTTATACTTATAATCAGATGCACAAGGTAAATAGGTTATTTATAAAGGGACCAGGTGACATATAATTTCTTTTTTTCAAACTGGGCATTAATAAAAAATGTAAAAATAAAACAGTGTCATAAAATGGAGATACCAATACACCATCGCTATTGTGTTTATATTTCTTTAAGCCTATAGACTCCATGGTGGTTGTCATTTTTAACAAGAATATGTGACATCACATTCATTGTCATATTTCTGATAAGCAGAATAACATGTTGTTTGTTTTCTGGTAACTCGTACATTACACTAAATTAGAACATTTAAAAATGTGGCATGTCTAGATGGCCTACAAAATAATTAACATTTAAAAATACTTTAATAAGCATATTAGTTTATACTGTTTATGCTTATCAGAGTATTTCTCATAACTAGAGTCTGACGATGTATTATAATTGGATGTTTGGTGCCCTTCATAAATGACCTCTAAATACACATTAACTTTTTCTATTCAAATACTATATTAAGGAGTAAGTGGATTATCACAATGAGTAGATTTACTTGTAATTCAGCAGAACATCAAACAAATGGCTAATATTTGGTGACTTTATTTAGGTACTTTTATTTTTACTTTTTATTCAATATACATTATCAATATATGTCATCAGAATACAATGAATTTTCACAGTTTAAAGGGAAAGTATCACTAGTTGTGTTTGTGTATAGGTATATAAAGCGTCACAATCTAAGTTTTTGTACATTATATATTATTGTCTGTCTGTTTGTCTGCCAGTATAGGTATTTTAGAGATATTCTGCTGATGTGAGCAATCATACTATACTTAGGTCAGACATTGTGTATGTTTTGTAATACTTCCCCTTTAATCGAGTGATCCTGAAACAGTGAGCATTGTACATAATCATATACATATAGTTAGATCAGTAGAGAGCCAAGTGCATACATGCTAGTATTAAAAGCTTACCACAGAATGTTAGTGCTCAGACAAAGCAATATAGATTCTTGTTAGTGTCAGAGGTAAAGGAAACCCTTTAGTTGCTGGATTTTCTTTTCCCAAATTCCCAAATTTTTGTCATATATTTTATGCAGGAGCTCTTTGTGAGTTTGAAATTTGTGGTTGACTAGTAGTTATAATCTTTAATGATAAAGTGCTTCCACACACAAAAAAAAGGGCAATAATCAGCAAGGGATAAACCAAAATTGACAAAACGTAAAACAAAACAAAACTTGAGATTAAACTGGAACCTACTTTGATTTCTAACATGTAGTTTGTAGTAGAAAACCGAATACATGCAGAATGTAAAAATCTCAATTTGCTTTACAAAAATATAAAATTAAACATCTGATTTTTTTCACTAATAGGGTGTTTACCTCAAATAAGGAGAATAATTTGGGGTGTCAGATACATTCATTTGAAAACATGCCGGGTGGTTTACAGCTAATGAAATAAACATGCATTATAGCCAATGAATTGTATGTGATTTGCTTTTTCCCCCTTTTGGAAATTAGCCTTTACAAACTCCTCTTGTTATTTGCATGTATATCTTCAAATAGAGTGGTTTGGCGTCTGGAATACAGAACGCTACCCATGCCAGCGCTGGCGCCTGTTTGGGTCAAATGCAACACTTTCAAGCCTCATTGCTCTCTTAACTAATAAAAACACTGCCTGTTGAAATTTCCATTTTATTCATCAAGCACCCATGGGTATCTTGAAGAAAAAGACTGTGAAATTAATGCAGATTCTGACTGATTTTGTTATAAAACTATGGCTCACTAAAAGCTTCACCAGAGTAACATAGACGTTTTTGACTCCTGCTCTCTAATGACTTTAAAAGTGCATTGATTTTCAGCTTCTTTAGCCTTGCACAGTTTGAACTCAGGTTTTAGAGAATAATTCAGTGTTCCACTCAATTTCCTCAAAACATTATTATTACTACTTAAAAGATTTCCAAATGAAGCAAATCTAAACGCTGAGTGGTTCCAACATATTGTCATTTCAGAGCTAATGCACAAAATCCCATTCTTGGCATCACGCATCTATCAGCTGCCCCAGTGGCCAGCAAGCACAATGAAACAGTTATTTATTTATTTGCGAGGCTTTCTTTTTTTTTTTTCCAGCAACTAAAGGATTCCGAGAGATGGCCAAATCAATCAGCTAGGTTGAAAACATAGCTTATTTCTCATCTCTCTTTCCCCTTGCGTACAGCTGATGAGATTATCAAGTCATAACTGTTGTTAACCATTGTAAAGATAAATAGCAAGAGACAGTAGAAGACCACCCAGAAATACCAATACTGGGACTATACAAGAAAGGTCAGTGGTGTCATGCAGGTAATCCATAGGAGCATTTTCTAAAGGAAAACTTCATATTTCAGATATTTATTGCCATTTAGCTTCCAGTCAATTAAATATGATGAACCCAGGCGGGGATTAGACATGCTATGCTATACCGCAGATTATTTTTAATAAAATGGCTTATTTTCTAATATACTAGATTAGACTTGTTTCCTTTAGAACTCAGGTTTCTACAATGGTTTTCTTCTTCTTTTTGCTAATATATTCTTTCTTTGAACTTTAGCATTTTATAGAGCTCAACATGTTTTGCTTTCCTCTGTGTTTATGCTTCTCGTACGAATCGGCTCAACATCTCCCGGTTTGGCACAACTACATATCTGAGCTAGAGGATATGGATAACTCAGAAGTAAAATAAAAATATAACAAAATAAAAATCCAAGAACAACGCTAGTTTTTAAACTTATAAACAAGCAAATAAAGATTCTGAACATGTTAAAAAATAAAAAAATTAGCTAGATGTTCTGGGTCCACAACCATTTTCATGCCTTCATTCTTACTGTCTGTTTGCCTGCGTGCATTAATGACAATGCCAAGTCATTACTGTAAAATTTCCATTAATAGTGAAACATAATTTTTTAAATGCTCATATGTTAATGAACTCTTATCTTTTTTTACCAGTGGAATTACCGTTATGTCTAAGTCATGGCCTTATGAGCCCCATGAAGTCCTCTACATATATGAAGATCGGATGTGTCTCCTGCGGGCTTCTGCCTTACGATAATGAGCTGCACTGGAATACACCATTAGCTGGCAATATCTAACATGCATGGTCTGCCATACAGAAAGCCAGAAAAACATTGGAAGCACAGCTTCTGTGGAGTGTAAATGAATGGAAATTAACTGACTGTTCACATGAAGTTTTCCTTTAAAAAACAAAAAAAATGTCAATCTTTTTATTTTTGTATAGTTGATTTATGATCCTATTTGTATATACATACTTAATAATGAAATAATAATCGAAAACTAATTAATAAAAATAATATTTCAAGTTTCTCAATGATGTAGATTAGGTTTATTGGACATTTTGTGCAACATAGCCCAAAGTAATTTCAGTAATTTTTTTTACTACATGCATAAATACACATGTAAATTCTTATGATTGGTTTTAGGGTGCAGGTTTGAAACAAGCAAGAAATTGTAGTCTAAAGAAAGCAAAAGAAATGAAAGAAAATGAGAAATAAACCACAGTACCTCTGCTAGATTCCATATTGCTGCTGGGCACTAAAATTAAAAAGGGCTCACGTTTACGATCAAACTCATGTTAATTATCTTAACATAATACTTTGTTGGCAACACCACTAATGTAAGCACCAGTCCCTTATAACATACAGAAAATAAACATGTACCTTTGCAAAACTATTGCATTTCATATACATTTAAACCCAAAAGACCGATTACCTGTTTGGATTACTGGGATTAGTTAATGATTTTTGTTAGACTACATGGTTTACTGACAATAAGTACATAACCCTCAACATGAGAGACATAAAAATTCAGTTTGTCATCCAATCATGCAAGTCAGTATCAGCTTGTCCACATATACAACATATGTGCATGAAAACACAACACTAGAATACAATATGGCAATAAAACAGTATGGGTATATTAAAAGTGTAATCGTTTTTTAGAAATGTCTAAAATTTCAGTATAAATTCATGTTTTGAGTTTTTCTTGCTTTGTGTCTACCCATACTCAAGCCTTATAAGATATTGGATTTGTATTTATATTAAGTTTGTGACGGAGCTCCCTGTACTCCGGCTGGGTACCTATGCCAGGGACTGCTTCCTAGCTGGGAACCGGATAGGGGACTAGCTCTATGCGCTCCCTGGGGCTGGACGACACACAGTCCTGGGTGCTTCTTAGTCCTTACAATGACTTTCCCTGCTGCATCCTCCACGAGCAGGAATAGTGATTAACCTTTCACCCCCTCCCCCCAGTTAAAGGATAAGACAGAACTCTGTGGGTAAAATCACTGAAGTTCAAAGTCCTGCAGGAAGTCGCCAATGCTTTCCTCTGCCTCCTTGAAATCCTTGAAGGTGTCGAAGGGTAATTTGCGTTTTCATGCAAGGTTTGATGCATTCCCCGGGAACCCCTCTCTGGTTCTACGTTCATCAGGCTGTGTGGAGTTCTCTTCATTCCTCTGAGCCAAGACACATGCTTGGACCTCGGAGAAGAGCCTGGTTATGGTTTCTTCAGAGGAGGTATCCTTGTAGTACATCATGCGCTGGGTCACTTCCTTATGAATGGCATCCATTTCGCCCTCTGGTTAGGGTACAGCTGCCCCACTGCTTTGCCGGTCTTCCTCCATGAGAGCGGAACTCAGCTCAGCTTTGGTATGAGTGCCGGCTGATTGCCCTCTTGCTTCCAACAAATCTTGTAATGTTGGCCTTTTTAAATACGTATAGTCCATGGGTATGTTCGGCTCACAAACGCTGGTTCCGTACGGCTGGGAAGTGTGATCCCGCCACTTGCCATCAATTTTAGTGGACCACGGGTAACCCGACCAGTTACCTCCTTCAGCCGATCAGGAACCATTTAAAATACAAAGAGACCCATCTTTCCCCAGTAATTGGACCACACACAGTCCTGGAGGTACAACAACCACTTTATTGGCCACACACGGCTTTTATACATAACCTTGTGCAAGGGGTTGACCACTCACACATAAGGTCCCACCCCAAGATCCTCCTCCTCCCTGGGGTACCAGAGTGAGAAGAGACTCTGTTCCCTTTGTCCTCGAAGCCCGCCACTAAATCCCAAGGGAGTCTAGACGTGGGAAAAACGGACTGTTCCTTTGTCTCCCAGGCACAGCAAAGCCCACCCACGGGAAAAGAGCTAGTCTCTTTGTCCCTCAGGCTCATGAGAGCCCGCCAAACTCGCCAGTGCCCCAAGAGTGCCCACACCAATCTCAGGGACCCTTTCCTTGTTCCTTCGCTCACTAGTCTTTGTTCGCGAGATCCTGGTGTGAAACCCAGACAAGGAAAGAGTCTCCTTTCAGGGTATGAATGTCCCCCTGGCCGGCCTTCATCTGTATGAACAGCGGCCACCCTAGGAAGCACTCATTAATTAATTCCCTTGCGGTTTCACACCGAGGTTGCGAGTGCGAATGTTCTGATTAATTGGCGTGAACGTTCTAATGGGCACCGGGAAGGCCCTCATTCGGGACACGAACAAGGTGGGAAACAATGCACGATTGCTCCCCCTGGTGGTGTTTGCCTGTACAAAGGGTGGACACCCAGGGAAGCACTCATTAATTGTGTCCCTTTTGACACTTATGTTGCGAGGTGTGAAGGTTCTAAACTAACATTCTAAGTTAGGTATCGGGGTGGTCCCCATTTGGGAAGCGAATTAATTCCCTTTGTGGAGGCACTCCCGAACGGGAGGCGGGCACAATATACAAAGGGATGGGGAAACACACATAATACCCGAAAGGCAATTCACAGACAAGCAGCGGTCCCGCAACAAAGTTTTCACACATAAATCATAAAACAGTTATTCACTAAAGTAAGAACTTTTAATTCCCAACTATTCTTACTTTAGTGAATAGTCCTGTGTAGGTTCTGCCTGACTCATGTTTTGTACAAAGAAGTATTAGGCAAAGTGTTAAAAGATTAACAAAAATTGCTCTGCTTTTACTGGCAAATTCACAACTAAATTTCCAACTAATGTTACTTAATAATTAAAGGAACACATGTATTCCTGACACTATAATACCGATGTGGCATTTTAGGTGACTGGCCCAGCTCCGATTGAGCTGAATCTTGATGACCTCAGCCAATCCAATGATTTCCCATAGGAAAACATTGAAGGGCTATTGCAAATGCATGGTAAAATGCTGCACTGTGCCAATCAGCATCTCCTCATAGATATGCATAAAGTCAGTTAATCTCTACGGGGAATGTTCACTGCCTCCATGAAGAGTGTGGAGATACTGAACAAAGCTTCTGCACACTGTGCAGCACTGAACTATGAAGCATCTCTAGTGGTCGTCTGAGTGACTGTCACTAGATACGTTCTTAGGCAGCAATGTAAACACTGCCTTTTCTCTGAATAGACAGTGTTTACATTAAAATGTCTGTGGGGACGTGCTATACACACCAGAACAATTACATTAAGCTGTAGTGGTTCTGGTGACTATAGTGTCCCTTTAAGTGATTTTTAGGTAGCAGTGGAGTGACCACCATAGAATTTGTATTGTTTGTAGGAGAACAAGGTGAGATCTAAATTCTGTTCTAGTTGGGTTTCTTGAGGACCTAAAACATTGGAAATCCTTAATGAATGCATGTGCAACTCCATAACTGCATGTACAGCCCATAGACACCGTTGTCATCTATAAATAATTTAATATTGTATAGCTGCTCCATTTACAGTTTAGGATGAAATGTAGCACTTATAATTAAAAAGATGGACAATCCTTTAGATCATAAAAGCTACTCAGAAACAGGCAGAACACTTCAGGATAGAAGAATAAAATGGAGGCAGAAGAGCTGGAAATTAGGCAGTGAAAGAATAAAGCTTGAACGAAAGTAGATAATTATATAATGACAGAGATCTTATTTGCTGAAAAGGCATAGATGGGATGTGGAAAGAAAAGGCAAGATAAAGAGCCTCTAGAATGTTTTCCATACAGTCTGAAGTGTGTATTTCACCTTCTTTTAAAGTGCTATATGACCATCCCTTACTCATACATAGATTGTAACACTATCTATATAGAACATATAGAAGTGATAGAATACTCGGGAGCTTTTATCACTGACACATCACCTCCAGCTATGTAGCACATGGAATGAGATACTCTACTAAACAAACAAGAATCTCGTACATTAAGTAGCTATGTGTCATAGTCTAAATAAAGCATGCACTGTTCCTGGCTTTTTAAGAGCAAAATCAGGTGCTTTAATTTATCTCAGGATATAGCACTTAGAATGATTCCGAACTCATTTGAATATGAAGATCATTATCTTATAGAGGTACATAAACACAGCATTCTTGAATAACACGGCACTTTGTTACCAAGGAACCCTTTTAGTTACCTAATTTGATCTTATTATCTATGAGTGTGTTCCATACTGGCAATTACTAAACAGAGGTTAAGAATGAATAAGAAGCATGTAAAATGTCAACAAAAATCAATAAGGCACAGTTTATGCATTTACCACAAATTTCAACATCAGCATGCTACATAAAAGTTGATGTTGCAATTAGCTGGTCTTAGGTGTTAGCTGAACAATGTGGATGTTTTTTTTATGCCAAAGGAGAACAAGAACCGCTTTTCAAAACTGAGCTTCTATTTAATTTACAGATCAATCAGTCTTCTTTTTTTAATAAAGACTGCGATGCCAAATACCTGCTGAAATCTACAGGAAATCTTGTAATTGTTTTCAAGCTGATTTATTGTTTAGAAAAACGTCTATTATTTAGATTTTACATAGACAAAATAATTTCTATTTATTTAATTTTTTTTTAATTGGTTTTTGAAAAATATATCAATTAATTCTGTTAAGTAAGTAAAATAGAACAATTAAAGAATAAATCTGACATGTTGCAAATAATGTATAAACATTACTTAAAATAAAGGTAATATGAATTTAGAATAAAATGTATTATTATTGTTGAGCTGTTATTTAGAAAGAACAAACTAGGTATTGTATCTACAAATATTTAGTTATAAAAAGGCTCATGTTTAATATAAATTATTGTTTTTGTTTTTTTAAAGTTAAATTATGTTCATTATCTTTTGTTAGTTTTTTCGCTTATTCAAACGTCATTTCTCTTCCCACTTATGACTTTTTTGTTACCTGTACAGAATTCTTGTTACTATGACTTGTATGCCATTCTAATGCATTCTAGTGTGCCATTATGTTTTATTAGGGTTAAAGGTAAAAAATATTAATGTTGTCTGTAATGCATGGACATAAGGTATTTTTTGTACATAATTACAAAATGTATATGGTAATCTTCTTGTACAGTAATAAAATTAAATAAAGAGACTTCATTGTTCATTTGTCTGTATTAGTTCTGCACACCCAAAACTACCCGAGTTATTCTTCGTAGTATATCCCTTAACTCCCATCTGGTCTAAGTCATCACATGTAGCAAGCTAATATCACCTTCCTAGATACATTTAGAATGCACTGCTCTTTTCTTTGATAGTGAAAGGGCTTTGAAACATAAATATGCTGAACCCATAGCACCCACCCCTTCTATGGCCCTTTAATAACTAGACATGGCCCAAAGGAGTGGTGAATTATTTCCTAATGTGGAATGTGAGAGCTTCATATTTTGGATAGAGCCATACAATTCTCAAGTCTCTGCTTTACACCCTTAAGTCTATCCGGTTATAAATAAAGATAACCCAATGGATCCTTAATCACCATAAAACTATGCCATCCACCCATAAAAATAATAACAGATATTGCCTAGTGCTCTTGTTTTAAGCAATCTTCCCAGATATAATTGTTGCATGGGTGTCTTGGACTTCCATCCATACATGAATAGTGGACATTCTAAAGATATGGGTTTTATTTGCTCTTACAGTTGAGAACCTATCTTCCCCCCAGCGATTATGCTGCTTACTAAATCAAGCCTGATGTATATGCAAATCCTTGCAGAGCCCATTTCCCACATTTGTATTATGTCACTCTCACAGCCACTCTAACAGTTAAGTTAATTGTGAAATTGCATATTGATAGTTGTTAAACTGGTGATTTTCCATACCAGTGGTTCCTTATGAGCTCATTCCACTAGAAGGTACTAGTAAGTTATATGGTAATCACTTAAATGTAAATGCATGTAGCATATAAAATAATTTTAATTAAACTTAAGATCATATTCAAAAGGAACTTACCTATATATTTAATATTGTGTGAAATTCTAAATATTGACAGTAATAAAAAGTATAAATAAATATTATTACTATATTTGGGTGCAAGACATTCGGGGCTTCGAGTTTTATGAGACCTTAATATTGAATAATAAAATTGTTGTGTTGGTGATATGTAATAATATGAACCAATCTATCTCAATATTAATTAATGAATACATAGGTATTGCCAAGTTGGTGTTTATGATATAATTGAGACTAAATAAATGGAGAAGGCAACAATGTTCTAATAAATCTAGAACTTGTCTGAACTACTTTGGTAACTCGAGTTTCCTGCAGTTTTATGGCAACATTAAAATAAACCTCGAGAATTCCTGTGGCTGTCACTTATTGTATCTGATGAGACTGTGAAACATTGTTGGCTTGATTTCCGTACTTGTTTCACATAAAGATCTGCTGAAATTTCTAATTTTTATTCCAGCACGGGGACCAAGCCCAAGCAAACTATTAAAAGTCACATTAATATTACAATTCTTATGTGAAACTAATTTTGTAGTCACTGTAAGCAAAGACAAAAATGTTTAGATTGTTTTGAATCAATCATGTTTAGTACCATCTGTAGTTATCTGAGCTCATATATTCCATGTGCTTGTGTCGTAATTCATGCCCCCCAGTTGTCTCTTCTTATCTCACCTCTCCAGCTATCTGTCACTTGCCCACTACAAAGTTATATATCCCTTTCCCATATCACCACTTATGCGGGGATACCATCCTTCTAGTTATCACTTTCTAGCCTCTACATTATCTCATCATTGCTCCCCCTCAGTTATCTTTGTCTCCTACCATAGTTCCTGAAGTATGGCTGAGTGGGACAGCCCAGGGCAGGACTGTGCTTTCCTTCTCAGACTAATCACTGTGCGAGGCTGGAAGTAATGCAGTCAGTAGAGGGGGCAGAGACAAAAGTTAATGAAAATTCCCTCCCTGCTTTAGTATACCACCATAATAGGCTGAGAAGAAGAGCACAGAGTGTCCTGTGCACTCACTGCTCTGCCATGCTACAACAACTCCTGTTGGCATCTGGGAACCCAAGCAGGCCTCAACTGTTTTGGGTCCACAGCATATGTGTGTGTTTGTTGCCAACCAAGTTTGCTAATCCTGAAGTCTGGCCCTGCCAATAACACAAAAAACAACAAAACTTTCAATGACAGAAATACATTAAAGGCTTTGTTTAAGTCCTGGAACTCAAGGAGTCAATACATAAACTTCTCTACACTTTATATAATCCCAAATAATGCTACTTAAGTAAAATTTGGTTCCAAATCAATAATGTTGGCATTTGACAACAATTTTTATTAACCTACTTCTGTTACGCTGTTTACTCCAATCAAATATATTTGTAGACATCTTCAGCAACAACCCATTTTACAGAAAGATTACAATCAGCAGCACACTTGAAGTATTGTCATTAAATTCATAAACCATGCCTTTATTGCAAGACAAGACACCTGCAGTTGACTAGCAGCTGGTGCTAGTATTAAAACGATACTTTTTTATAGATTTGTTCCTAATGTATTTGGAAGCTGGAAGCTGGGGTGACCACTTAAGAGTTATGTTTTGTTTTTTTAAAGGCTATGCTATTATAAACAAAGGTAGAGTACTTGACTATCATATTTTACTTTGTAAACTGCCAATTTCAAATCAACGCACTAACTGTAAACTGCATTTTTAAAAGATTTTTTATTTCTAGATTTTAATGTGAATTGCTGCATGCCAGTCAGAAATGTTGATTGTTAAAGGGACACTGTAGGCACCCAGACCCTTTCAGCTAATTGAAGTAGTCTGGGTGCTGTGACCCTTTTGCACTTAGTGCTGCAATGTAAAACAACAGACAGCCACTAGAGGGCTTCCAAAATACAAACAGACTTTTGGTCCGTTATCTGATGCTGGATGTCCTCATGGACCTCCAGCACCAGATTTTCCCCATAGGAAAGCACTGAATAATACTTTCCTGTGGGGAGGTCTAATGAATGCAAGGCCATTGCTGGGCATGTGCATTAGGTCTCCCTCCCCCGCCGGCTGACATCGACGAGGGAGGAACATGAGCCGAGCCTGACCTAGCACTGAGGGACATCGGCGCTGGATTCAGGTAAGTGGCTGAAGGGATTTTAACCCCTTCAACCCCTTTGGAGGGGGTCACTCCAGGAGCCTATAGTGCCAGGAAAACGGGTTTGTTTTCCTGGCACTATAGGATCCCTTTAAAGGACAACTCTAGACACCCAGACCACTTCAGCTTTATGAAGTGGCCTGGGTGCCAGGTACCTCTAGGATTAACCCTTTTTTTTATAAACATAGCAGTTTCAGAGAAACTGCTATGTTTATACTGAGGGTTAATCCAGCCTCCAGAGCCTCTAGTGGCTGTCTCATTGACAGCCGCTAGAGGCGCTTGCGTGCTTCTCACTGTGAAAATCACAGTGAAAGCACGCAAGCGTCCATAGGAAAGCATTGTAAATGCTTTTCTATGCGACCAGCTGAATGCGCGCGCGGCTCCTGCCGCGCATGCGCATTCAGCCGATGACGTTGCGAGCAAGGAGGAGAGGAGGAGTACAGCTCCCCGCCCGGCGCTGGAGAAAGGTAAGTGTTTAACCCCTTCCTCTCCCCAGAGCCGGGCGGGAGGGGGACCCTGAGGGTGGGGGCACCCTCAGGGCACTATAGTGCCAGGAAAACGAGTATGTTTTCCTGGCACTATAGTGGTCCTTTAAGCATCACAAATTCAGAATGCGATTAAAATGTTTTTTGAACAGTGAAAATGATACAGGGAAGGAGATATCCCTTTATCTTGCATAGGAGGGTGCTGGAAGTTGAATTTCCCCATTTATGTGAATCATCCAATGAAAATAGAGAGTGTATGATAAACACTGACTGATACAATTAATTTCGAAATGCAGCCAAGACAGAAAAGCAAATGAATAAGAGAATTCCTCCAGTTAAGCTGCTTGGTCTACAATTCAATTCAATTTCCAACTTGCCACATTTCACTGTTTACTGAATAACACTGACAAAGAGCGTGATAACAGATAAGATCTGAATAGCCCATCTAGTCTGCCATGCTTAAATATCAGACTAATTATGTGTATGTGCTCTTTAGGATAGATGTATTCACATTAAGAGCATTCTTAAATGCCATGCACCACCTACTTCTCTTGGAGGCTATTCAGTGCATCTGCAACTCTTGCTATATACAATATTGTTTTAGATTACACATTGAAGCATGTGTTTTCAATGAGAAAGTAAGTGTTTGGTATATATGTAAGGTTTTTTTCTTCGTGCATTACTTGCTATCAAAGATCACCCAAGTGAAAAATAACAGAATTAATTATAGATCCATCTGTGTTGCTGTGAAAGCAACAACTCAATCTGTGTTGTTTTTTGCAATAATCTTAGCCACAAGTATAAGGCTGACTATTTTTTTTTAAATATCTTATTATATTTAAGTAAAAGTACATAACAAACAGTTTAACCCTAAATAATATTTTGGACACCATCAGGTGTGATGTCAGTCTGGTAATTGATCAACACTGTCATTGCCGAATCATGGTCTACATGGTTTACAATATTGTGTATGTTTTTTCATTCAGTAATTACTGATTTGCATCTCAAAAAATTTAGTTATCTGTTTGTGCTTTAACAGGTTCCCTAATGACTAACGAGAAATACCTTCTTACAAATAGTAATATAAATACAGTTGATATATTGCATAAACATCAAATTACGATACATTAAACAATGTGGGACTGGTGCTTAAAATCATTACTCTTTTTTTGTAAATGAAATCTATGAATATCTACAGTTACCAGCTGGAGCCAACATCAAAGGGTTAATTCAAACAAATGTTGTTGTTTTTTTCTGTTAAGATGAAAAGCTACAAATCCCAGAATGCTTTGAAAAAAAGAAGTAGTGAATTAACTTGTCATGTGAACATGGCTTCAGTTGGTAACATTATATATATGTTGCTGTGGTAAATGTTACATTTGAAAATAATCCTTTTAAAAGCTGCAATCGCTTTGCGCACAAGTGACTGAAGATAAATTGCTTTATTGTATCCATGTTGCATTATAATAGATAACACACCAAAAGCAATGCTTCCCGTAGAGACCCTTTTGACTTTACAAATAAAAGTGATTACTTCTTTCCATCTCTGCGGAAATTTCATGCGAGTAACTACACCACATGGGAAGCAATCGCGAGTGACTTCTGGCTCAACACATCTGCCGTTTGTGACATATTGCACCAATTAGCTCTTAAGCAAGGGGTTCTTACAGACGGCACACTCACCTCGACTTAGTCCATCTGGTCCCCGTAGGATTCGGCATTCTTCTATCTGGCCAAATGGAGAAAACATCGCCCTGATATCATTCTCGTTACACTTCTTCGAAACCATTCCTATGAACAATTTTCTGTCTTCCACGGCTAGGAGATAAAATAATGAATGAGCAAAGGCCATTTCATCTTTTTATTCCTGTGATCAATGCTTCATTACCACATCAAAACCAGCTGCGATCATGCGAGTCTTGCTTTGTGCTTTACCCAGGTCCCAGAAAGGCAAATGCTTACTTTTTATTTCCATTTATTTTCATATATATATATATATATATATATATATATATATATATATGTACAATCTCTAATATATATATTTATATATACAGATACATTAAATTAGTATCTTGTAATACCTTTTTTAATAGACTAACATAATTTTGTAAACCATACATGCATATATACATATAACACATAAATAGAAATCATACTATCACAGTTCTCACTACATATATATATACATATAATATTTAGGTTAAGTAATTTCACTTTTTTTTTTTAAAGTTACCTTTTATATAGATTTCAAAAATAGGCTTGGTTTTCAGTAATGACTTAGTTCATAAAAATTGAATATTAATAACAATAAAATAAACCTTCAAGCTATGCTTTATCACAGGTTACAGGGTCCTAAATTACACTAGAACCACTGTATGAATAGTAATATCTAAAGTCAAAGTAAAGTAATTGCATGTAACAAAGCCAAACTCAAGACATATTTTTTTAAAAATTACCTTGTTACAGAAATGCTAACTTGTAGCTACTATTAATGTTTTTGTGTCCTTTGTAAATACAATAATGCCTCCATTACACAGTAATGTGTTTAAAATATGGTATTTCTTTTGATATGTAGGGTATGTGTGTATCGATTATTTGCCAAGCTTTTGCAAGCTCCTGTGTTTTAATATTCATCGCACATTGTACCTGCTTATATTCTTCTGTTAGTCTTGTTTGTATCAGTGATCACTGGGCACAATTAAACAGCTAATCATTCATTAATAGGACATGTGCTTTTATAGGAGAGGATATTAATAAAAGAAAAATGCATTGTATCAGGATGTCTCTCACTTTTGAAATATGGAGGAAACTGATAGATCTCTGCACATAAAAACAAGAAATATTAACCCTGGCACTGACAAATACAACATTTAGAAGGTCTTAGTTGACAAGTGGTACAACAACCAACAGAGCACTAATACATGAATTTACTATTTCTAAAGGTGGTATGTGAGCTATTTTGGGATGACTTTTATTATATGACCAATGTTCCTATTAATTATCAGTAGCCATTACAGCATACCCATACTGGTAACAATATGACATTGTAAACATGTTTTGTTTCTACTCAAGCTGCAGTTCTATACTCCAGAGACCAACTTATTTACCAGAAGACCTCTCTTTTATCATTTGTATATTTCTCTGAGTATTTTTATCACTGTAGAATAGCCCATAGAAATACTCATTGATTTAGCAAAGATTTACTGTTTTCTCCTATGACCAAAGAAAAAGCTTTGTGGTTTTAATTGCAGTCATTCTCTTTAGCAGCAGTGCCTGCTGGCAGGAACTGCTATCATTTTGTCTTAGAATCCCAATTTAGCTGGAAGAAAGAGCATCATGGATAATTGTGAATACATTCAAGGCAATCTCCGGAATGGAGTTACACATACTTTGAAACTTTAAACTTATATCAAACATGACCTTATGATACAAGTTTTGATCCTACGACCACGAAAGAATATAACAATATAACAGGGATATTAATAGCTGGTAACACTATAGTACTGAATGGAATTGAATGCATTAAAAAATACAGATACTCACATAGATGGAACAGTGATAGAACTATGGCAAAAACAGTCAATAGAACAGTTAACACTAAGCTCAATATACAGCACATTTAACTAATTGATAAACCAGTGTCAGATTCCTTTTATTTAGAAAATCTATTAAACTGTCTAAATATCCACATTATATACCTACTAACGAATGTCTACTGTATAGAGTCCGTGTATTGCAAGTTAGAGCCCTTTTAATTTGACATTTGGTAAAAAAAACAAAAAAAACAAGAGACTCTAAGGAGAAATGTAAGTTTAATTAATATTGTCTTGAAAACAAATTCACCAAATTCACAAATTCGATATGATATTATCTCCACTTTCCTACAGCCGAGAAGAGGGGGGGAAAGGGGAACAAGCATGTGGCTAAAAGAAGGCTTTATGCTTGGTTTATTACCAATAAAAAATCTCAGGATATAAGGTAGGCAATGAGAAAGGAAAGAAGGAAAAGTGTCCTGCTCATATAATCACTTATATAACCTAACCTACAAACAAGTTGCAGTTAATAAAGCATGTATACTGGCACCATTATGGTTTATTAGGAATCTAGTAGACCTTTAATATGTACCTTTAATTTATTTGCACAGCTGGAGCTACAATAAGGAGATGAGATATTCATCTAGAGCTTGAGCTCAAAATTGCTACCTTATGGTATTAGGGAGAAACTGAATAATCTCCCCAGACCTTTTGAATAAAGATTACTTGGTATGTACTAGTTAGAATAATGCAATGCATTTGCATTATCATCATCTGCTCTGGATTCTAATTCAGGTATACTGGACCAGAGGGTACACTAAGTGATCTGAAGGTATTTAAACTCAGAGTCACTGAAGAATCACCATCCAGTTGTTGCTCTGGAAATATCATAAATATATTGAGTGCTGTGAATTCTTCTGTATCTCTTGATTATTAAACCCACCTAATACTTACTATTCTTGACTTCTGGTACCCTGACGTTGACTTGTTGTACCAATGCTGTCACTTCCATTAACCATTAACTGTGACTCCTCTACCTGTCTGCAGGTTGCTATTTGACCACAATTAGGTTACATAGTTACATAGTTATATAGTTGAAAAGAGACTTGCGTCCATCAAGTTTAGCCTTCCTCACATATGTTTTTGCTGTTGATCCAAAAGAAGGCAAAAAACTTAGTCTGAAGTGTTTGCAATTTTGCAACAAACTAGGAAAAAATTCCTTCTTGACCCCAAAATGGCAGTCAGATATCTACTTGGATCAAGCAACTATTACCCCACTAATTAGAAATTAAATACCTGAATGTTATGTTTTTGCAAGTATTTAACCAGGTGCTGTTTAAACATCTGTATGGACTCTGATAAAACCACCTCTTCAGGCAGAGAATTCCATATCCTTATAGCTCTTACTGAAAAAAAAAAACCTTTTCTTTGCCTTAGATTAAATCTCCTTTATTCCAGCCTAAATGAATTGTGTCTTATGTATAGCCCTGTTTATGATTAGATTTCCAGATAATGGTTTATTATAATAGTGTATTATGAGTATATGCATTCTTATGCAAGTCATTATTCCACTCCTTCCATTTCTTCTCCAATCCTACATGTATGTATATATTTATTAATTTATCAACCTGATTTCTTGCATGTTTAAACAGCATACTTTTCTTAAAAATGCCAGTTCATACAGATTTATAGGTAATGTATATATTTATACACACACACACACACACACAGACACACACACACACACACACACACACACACACACACATATATATATATATATATATATATATATATATAGATAGATAGATAGATAGATGTAGATATACAGAGAGAGAGAAAGAGCAGATACAAAGTATTTTTATAAACCTTTGTAGTGACAAAGTGTTCAAGGTCAAACAATAAAAATATGAAATGGTTGAATAAATAAACATATTCTAAGATGATTATGTGCAGGTGGGTGGATTCATAATTGCGTATAAATTGGATTATAGTGTGATAATTCAATCAGCCTTTTCGTGACT
Organism: Pelobates cultripes; assembly: GCA_933207985.1. Classification (NCBI taxonomy): domain Eukaryota; kingdom Metazoa; phylum Chordata; class Amphibia; order Anura; family Pelobatidae; genus Pelobates; species Pelobates cultripes. The sequence goes on along the minus strand of OW240914.1, from coordinate 159,943,443 downwards.
ACAGAATAAATAAACACTCACTAAACGTACAATTTACCCATTAAACCACAAGAGGCCATGTTCTGGAAAAGGTAAATCAATCTTATACTAGAAACTATCTAAAAATCCAAAAGCTAAATTTTATATGTAAATTTCTTAAGTTTATATAAATTGGTCAATACTTGAAGGCAATACTTGGACTCTTACAATCACAAGGGACTTAGCCAACCCCTTTCCTGCAAAGGTCAATTTATAATTACCACGTATACCTGTTCTAGCCTCCTTTTCCTCCATATATCCCATCAACCCTTGTGTCTTCTTAACATTGATACAGTTCTCAAGGCCTCTAAACTTCCCAACAATTGCGATTTAGGGATTAACTAATTCAGTTAGAATGAGGATACTGAAACCAGTGGGCATTGGGAAAATAACTTGTTGCATGAACGCTGTTTTAACCCATTCTAATGTGATTCTAATTTGTATTTTAATTAAGCTCTTTTTCTGTCAGAAGCCCTGCACCAAATGTTTCCATGTAACAGGCAATTTCCCATGAATATGTCCATAACAGTAAAACTGAAGAATAACAATTCGGTAATTTTTATTAAAGAAATTATATAACAAACGTTTGGATATTTTATTAAATTCACCAGTATGTTTTCTTGCTCTTTATTGGGGCTGAATATAACTTCATCTCTAGGTGAATGACAGGGAAATTACCAGCTCTTAATCCTTTTGTTAAAACATTTTTTGTTATCATCCTAATGTACGATTGTATCTGCACTGACATTGAGGGTGCAAAGGGTCCACCATCCCAATTCACTCATTCTTTTATATTGTCATTGTTTTCATATGCAAGGAAACACCAAGCTGTATTTGCTAAGGAAGATGTGTACTAAAATTCTGGATTTACAGCAATCTCCATAGAAACTACTAAAATGCATTTGCCGTTATTGTGTATAATGCTCTACATTTATCATCAGATGTAAAGAGCAAGTGTGCTTTTGTATACACAGTAAAATCTAAAAAAAAAAAATAACCTTTTGCATAAGTGGTTATTTCTACTGACATTAAGCAACTAATGCAAGAATCAAATTACACTGATTAAATTCTATTAAAATATCACTGCAAATGTGTGCTCATATGACCTTGCTATATTTGACCATTCTAAAAAATATTCATCATTCTGTAAAAGTGCGGAATGCCATAAATTCACACACTTTCTGTTTATTAAAGAAACACTATTATGCAACATATTGCATGACTCTCCTTGTTCTCTTGATTTTAAACATATAGTATGCATGAAAAAAAAAACATTTGTAAAGATGTACTATGCAATAACTATGCTGAAATAAACCTAAAAAGCAACAAAGTAGCACGCTGAACTCTTTGAGAAGGGACAGAAAGCTTCGGAAAATTTAATTTTTTGAATCTATTAATTTACTTATAATATTACTTGTTATGGAGTAGACAATATATATCAGCTTAAAAAAAAATACAGCAGATGTATTCTTGCTTGGATAGGAAATTTTTCCCTTTCAATAAAATAGCTTTATTATTTCTGCTAATTCTGCATATATTCTGAATTCCTCCACTGCAGACTGAATATACTAAGCTGGTAACAGCTACTTGAGCCTGATCATTTGTTTGGTCCTGATCGGTTAATGTCAAATTGTATAAAATGTAAGAGTGACTATCTTTTCTTATCGTGAACTGTCTTTGGTATTAAGCCCATACTAGTAGCAACATATCCCATTGGGTTATTTGAAAGTTCAGAGAAGAGAGCTCTATTTTCACAGCAGTACGTGTGAATTAGGAGTTCCAGGGACAAGTGGTTGATTTCGGTTTTATTGTCTTGTCTGCAACAAGTCACAGAGAAGTATTATTTGCTAAATGAGGTGGAAGTACGGCGTGAAGCATGATACCATACCATTTTATCTCTCACTCATTTATCCAAGAGTATCATTTTTTTGAAGGTGGTTAAACACCCATCCTTGATAAGCACTCCATCTGGGGACTGCATATTGCTTTCTAAGAGCTAATCCTTTGATTGGTAATGATCTTGAATTGGTTGGAAATAAAGCAGATGCTCTTGTGTTGTCAGTGGGTTATATTTCACTGTGGTGCTAATAGTCAGTAGAATCCAGGCCACCACAGCTGACTGTTGTCAACAAAATCCAATTCAGTCTTACACACTGTGTGTTTGCTGAAGCAGTCACTGCATGCTACGGCTAGATTTGCATTAAATCTGCTTTTGTACTTTATAGCTGCATGCATATCTGCTGACTGATTCATAGTTAATTCAAACGGAAATCACTCTGTTTTTAAAAAAAATGTTTCGAGCACTCTGAATTTTTCTTTTTTATTATTTTATTCATCCCTTTCTGTAAATGGCATGCAAATTCAATTCATTGTTAATAAGCAGGCTGTCAGATTTAGTTCTCAGATACAGCTAGAAAATCAGAATTTCCCCCCGCGAGACTCTGCAACACACATATTTATTTTTATTATTGTGCAAATTATTTTAGCAGGCTAGTTGAATTTCCTTTTTTTTCCTATTCCTTTTTTTTGTTTTTTCATTCTTATTTGTTGGGAGATGTCGGAATAATAATAAAAAAGACCATCTTACTTAGATACTAAAAGTGATTTTGCTATAACAATATCAAAACAATAAAAATAGGATGTAAATGTTGAAATACCAGCATTACTTAGCATCCCTGTTGCATGTCTCTGAATAGCTATTTCATATGCATATTACATAGGATGCTGATATTAAAATACAGAGTTAGAAGCAATAATCACAGTAATATAAGCACATTATGTGTGGCCTTCTAAAATACAGTTCTACATAACTGCAAGAGTATATGTACTGTGCATCTACATTATCTTTTGTATAATTTTAAGTCATATCAGAACAGCTACTGCTCTGTGTATAGTAATTGGGGAGTAAACTACCTTAAAGGAACCCTAAAGCATTAGAAATACAAATGTACATTCCTAACACTTTAGTGTCCCTAGTGTCATCTCATTGAAGTGGTGTGGGTTCAATGTCCCAGTCCCCCCTAGTCATGTCATGTAAAACATTGCAGTTTTCAGAGAAACTGCAATAATTATTTTCAGTACTAAGACTAGAGGCGCTTTCTAAAGTTTCACAAAGTTTGACTACATGTTGCACATCCTCACACTCTGCATGAGGACATCTAGCTTCAGAGAAAATCCTACAGGAAAGAATTGAGGCAATGCTCTTCTATGGGGAAGGACTCTGCTCTATACACATTAGGTCCCCTCAATCGTTGCAGGAGGTGGACCATGACCTAGCAAGTAGGGACATCTTTGCTGGAATTGGGTAAGTGAATAAAGGTTATTTAACACTATACAACTCTAGCTGCAGTGGTGTTGAGGGGGCTGAGGAACAGTCTGAGTTATTGTTAGGGATTCATCTTTTGTATTCCGAACGCTAAAGTGTTCCTTTAACTCAAAAATAGAAGCAGTTAGTGGCAAGTCGTCGCTGTCCAGCGTGCTGAATTCTAGCTCAGCTCAGTAAACTAGACAGGGATCCAGACAGGGCCCAACTGGGAATGAAAAGCAGCCCTGGAAAAAAAATTCTATACCAGCCCCATAATGCATCGCGCCAGCATAGTGTGCTGATATGAAAGCGGGAAAAAAAAACTGAAAACTAGCCCTCAAACGTGAAAGAAAGCACTCTTAGGGCTTCAAAATAAACTAAAGAGCGGATTTGTTATAAGCAGACGTGCATTTGCATATAATCAATGTTTCAGTCCAACTACCTTGACATGTTAAGGAAAGTTTTGTAATTGGACTGAAATTGTGAATGTATGCTATTGCACAGCAATAAATAAAATAACATTATCTTGCTTATTTTTAAGTAACAAGAGTGTGCTCTTCACTTTGGCTGACAACTGGATGATCTCAGTCAACGGCAATGTAATTCCCATAGGAAAGCATTGGGAGGCTATTGCACATGTGTGGCAAAATGCTGCACTTCATTGCACCAAACAGCATCTCCACATAGAGATGTGTTGCCGCGTTGTCTCTTTCTCCCCTTCCCCAGCCCTTCTGTTAGTTTCTTTCCCAGGCTGCATCACGTCTGTGTGTCTCTTTCCCCACAGCCCCTCTGTGTGTCTCATTCTCCCCTTCCCCAGCCTTCTGTGAGTCTCTTTCCCCACAGCTCCTTTGTGTGTCTCATTCTCCCCTTCTCCAGCCCTTCTGTGTGTCTCCTGTTCCCCTTTCCTAGCCCCTCTGTCTCTTTCTCCCCAGACCCTTCTGTGTCTTTTTTTTCTCCCCAGCTTCTCTGTGTGTCTTTTTAATCCCCTGCCCCTACATGTTTCTCATTTCACCTCCTCCTGCCTTACATGTGTATCATTACCCCCGCAACCCCTTCATGCTTCTAAATTCATTCTCCCAGACATCCATGTGTCTCAATCTATCCCCCATACCTCCATGTGTCTCATTATCTCCCTCAGCCTCTCCATGTGTCTTATTAGCCCCTCCATATGTCTTATTAGACCTCCAGCCCTCCATGTGTCTCACTAGCCCCCCAATGACAGACCTATAGCCCCCCACAGACAGACATATAGCCCCCTCCCAGCCCTCCATATGTCTCATTCCACCCCTCCAGCCTTACATGTGTCTCATTAGCCCCCAACCCTCAATGTTTCTCAATCCATCCCCCCAGCTCTGGATGTGTCTCATTCCATTCCCCCAGCCCTCCATATGTCTCATTACCCCCAGGCCTCCATGTGCCTTTTTATCTCCCTCATAGGTCCCTTTAGCCCCTCCCAGCCTTTCATGCATTCCTATACCCCCTCCCAGCCCTTCAGGTATCCCTATACCTCCTTCCCAGCCCTCCATGTGTCCCTATACCCCCTCCCAGCACGTCATGTGTCCCTATAGCCCTCCCAATCCATCATGTGTCCCATTAGTACTCCTCCCACCCATATGTGTCCCATTAGTTCCCCCCCAGCCCCCAGGTGTCCTATTAGTTCCCCCCCAGATGTCCTATTAGTTCCCCCAACCTCAATGTGTCCCATTAGTTCCCCCCATTTGTCTTATTAGTCCACCGCAGGTATCCCATTAGTCCCCCCAACCTCCATGTGTCCCATTAGTCCCCCATTTGTCTCATTAGTCCCCCGCAGGTGTCCCATTAGTTCCCCCCCAGCCCCCATGTGTCCCATTAGTCCCCCCTCAGCTACCATGTGTCCCATTAGTTCCCCCCAGCCCCCATGTGTCCCATAAGTCCCTCCCAGCTCTCCCTGTACCTTGCTGTAGTGTGGCCGAGCATGCAGACCATGGGTGGAGGAGATCCTGGTCACTGTACCCGGTCTGACAGAAAGCACTTCTGTGCTCTCTGTGAGCACTTCCTGTCAAACTGGGTAGGGGAACAGAAGGTCCTCTACCTGCGGTTTGCCTGCTTGGCCACGCTACATTCTGAAACTGGCAGGAGGGGACTCTATAATTGCGCCATGCGGTCCACGGGTCGGTGTGCACTAGGTGGCCGCACACTAGCCCAATAGTGTGCCAACCCACTGGGAAATTTCCAGGTATCCCGGTAGACCAGTCCGGCCCTGGATCCAGAACATAAAACATGCCTCTAATAGTAGTGCTGTGTCTGCAGCCAAAAGAAAGGGTGAGGTATAACAAAGAAATGTATCATTGCATGTATGAGATTCACTAAATGGATTCTAAGTAACTAAGGGAAGGAAATTTCTCCAAGACCTGGTTTTGTTGTGAACAGCATTACATTATTATACATTTTGAATGCTGCTAAATCACACAAACAGAGGCCTTAAAATTCAGCTCCAACAAAACTCCACAATCATAAATGTATAGGATATTATCTTGAGATAAACAGGTAAACAATCAACAGGTTCATAGAATCATACCAATATTTTACTCTCTAGCATTTCAAGTTAAAAAATCTATCTAGGAATTTAAAATATATATATATTTAAATGGTGAAATATTGGGATTTTTCACTGCCCCTTCCTTTTCTCTCTCAATTACTTCTTCTCACTTGATCTGACTTAATGTCATGAAAACGCTCCTATCAGTGTACTGAATTTAAAAAAAAAAAGAAGTGTATATATATATGTACTGATTTGTCTGAAAAACAAAACAAAAAACACTTTAGTTTGGTGGTTAGAAATTCATTCATGTGGCATTTCGGTTTGGATATATCTCAACCATGCAATCATTCTGAAAAAAATATTTTAACAAACCAAAATGGCCTGAAAATGGGTAAACCATTTGTTTTTCAGACAAATCAGTACAGCCAATTAGAATTATTTTGCTATGCACAAGTCTACAAGTCAGTATGTATGCTTTACTCTAAAAAGGTTGTTATATAGTGGAAAACACTTTCCAAATATATAAATGGGCAAATACAGTTCTCTAATGATAGGGACCTGATGGTGACAGGACAGCACAAACCTCAAGCAGTCATCAAGCGTAAATAGATTCTGCCTAAAGAATTTGTGAATAAACAGCTATAATAGTTAACATGGGCATTACTAATAAATTTGATATTATTTCAATGTAGGTTTTTACCATATCTTGGATTAACAGCAGTAACAGAGTAAAATGCGAGGTTTGACTTGATGAACTTGAGTTGTTTTTTCAATTTAAATTACTAGGTTACTATTCCCGGTGCTGAAACACGTTGTTCTCTAATTGCACTCTATTCATTCTCTTTCACAGACAATTATGCTGAAGGTTTTTGTTCTGAATCTCCACGTGTTTGTATTTTTAACCATACCCAATGGTTTCCAATTATAATACTAAAATAAATGTAATGAATGAATATTGATAAGTATAATTGTATGTGATAGGGTATTTTCTTATTGCATCTATTTGAATGTGATCATAAATATCTAAAATATATTACTTTCGTATTTCTGTAATGGATTTCCCTTGTTTATATGAACTGTACAGACTGGGAATCATGTATACATTTAAATAATTACATATAGTTTTTTTTTTTTTTTTAGTAACTAAGAAAAAAAAATTCAACAATCTTTTAACACTCTTGTCTGTGATTTCAGAAATTCACCCCTGGATAAAACATGTCCTGCATTAATTAACAACTTTCCTATGTGTTAGTGAGACCATATGGCATTTAATTACCAGCTGACAAATCTGTGAGTCTTTCTGCTTAGCATAGCAGAATATGTTGTCCACAGTTCAGTAAGATAGCAATAGTGTCTCTGAATATTTTATTTCCTTAAGAAAAATGTGACCGAATCATTTAAGACTGCCAAATAATGAGGGAAACTTTTTTTCTGTTCTCTGGATTACTTAAAACAAAAACAAAAAATTGTTTATCAGTTACTAAACATAAATTCTGTAGCTGCTGCAGAACATCTCAACAAAAAGAAGAACTATTGCAGGCAGGGATACAGCATAATTGTATTTTAGTTTGCCCTGCCTTTAAAGGAAATGCTTTCATGTTTAAAGGGAACACAAAATTTAATTCTTTAGTGCCCTATGGTCCCGCCCTACGGTCCCACCCTTCCTCGTGTCCACACCTCCCCATCCCCCGTGGAACATTTACTCACCCAATTCTATAGTCTTTACTCAACCGAGTTCTTTAGGCTTCCTCATGGGAAAGCATTGACTCAGTGCTTTCCACAGGGATATTACTGAAGATGGATGTCCTCATGCAGAGCATGAGGACATCTAGCATCATTTAGGGGATTAAGGTTCTGGTAAACGTCCAGAAGCATATAAATATAATCATTTCAGTTTCTCTGTAATTGCAAAGTTTTACTTTGAAGGACTAAAGTGGACAGGGACACTGCACCCAGACCACTTCAATGAGATGAAGTGATCTGCATAACTGTAATGTCCCTTTAACTACTCACATCTAATGTTATTTGTTTAAACAGAGCTCAAAGCTAAAAGTGATAAAGTTGCCTTAAATTACACAGGTACATTGCTCTCCAGAGCAGTACTTATCCGTACACTCAAAGTAACATTACTAGCACAACTTGGGTAACAGATATGTTGTCAATAATATCCTAGGTTTAATATCAAACTGTTATTTGCAAAATAAATTAATAGACATAAACTGTGTCACTTTTTTTCAGCCAGGGACAACCCTTCATACCGATAAACTTGGCTGCTTGATAATTGTTTTTGTATTATCAACGTCACATTTGTTTACCCTGGACAGTGGTGATTGTCTGAAAGTGCTGGTGCTAGATGTCTTGGATTAGTTTTCACTAAAATATCCTACAAGTTGACATTGCTCTTATAGCTCATTACATTCATTTTTCACTATAAATCAGTTCTTTTGAATAGGTTGATTAAGTTCCATTGACTTTGCCTGAAAAGTACTTTTTTTGGTAACGTATGTCTAAAATCCTGAAGGGCAAGTCGTAGAGTTTTTATCCTGGTTTAATGTAACACATCCCTATTGTACTCCCAAATCAGGAATGTGGTGGTCATCTCATCCAGTTACTGCTGGCCTTTAATCTCATCTGACTTGTTCCTAATAATCCATTGATTTAAATTACTAGCATGTAACAATGTGAGAAGTCTATATAATTTTGATATAAAGTATAACCAAGCATTTCTCCTTCCACAAACATTCGTAGGTCAAAAGAATTAATATTTGCCATAGCTGCCTCCATGGATGCATCAGTTTTCAGCAGATATTTGTCTTAAAAGCAAAAAAATTATATTGTTAGCAAAAAAGTGAGTCATTCCAAAGTGAACTCTAACATCGCAGGAGACATAGTTTCAGCTTCACACAATATGTTACACATTGCTTCAACTACAAAGCCACAGGGTATTGTTGTGTAAAGACTATTAACATTTAAAGAAAGCAACAATAAAAACTCTGTTTAGAAAGCCTTACACCTTCTAGGTGAAAATTAACACCTGGTGAGTCTTTTGAGCATGTATATAGTTTAATTAAGAATGTATTCTAGTAAAGTATACATCTATAAACAGAGTGTACAAACATATAGCACTTCAGGGACATTTATTTGGTCCACAATACTCACATATTAGTATATGTGGCTAATGTTTACATCATAATGAAAAGTGATGCTGAATTATGACATGGTGATGTAGTGATTCTGATGTAAGTACTGGGAAATACTTTGTGACCAAGGCCTGGGGGGAGGGAGGGGGGGGGGCAAATCCAGTCAAGTGTCCCATTGCACCACCGAATCAGCTCACCATCCATGCCACACACTAACAAACACACACTCACTGACAGACACACACACACACACACACACACACACAGACAGACAGACATACACACTGTTACAGGCATACTGACTCACACAGACAGACATAATGACACACACACACACACACACACACACATACAGGCATACTGGCTTACACACACATACTGGAAAACACACACACATACTGACACACACAGACATACAAACACACACAGACATACTGATACACACACACAAACATACTGACATACACAGATATACTGACACACAGACATACTGACACACACACACACACAGATATACTGACACACACAGACATACTGACACACACACAGAGAGATATACTGACACACACAGACATACTGACACACACACACACACACACATAGACATACTGACACATGCAGACACACTGACACACACACACACACACACTCTTAGGCTACTTTTGTTTTTTTCTATGGATGTGTCCCATATTTACTTAGGAGTTATTTACAAATATAGAGGTATGACTTCCTAATTTCACAGTCTGTATCATTATAATATATGTGATATAGCAAGGGGTTATACATAGTAGATCAAGAAATATCATTCCAATCTCAATAATAACACTTTCTGCATTTGAAAAGTCCAAGGTAATTTTCTCTTAGTTTTAGAACTCAGATAAAATGAATGAATTAGGAAGTCCTCTCCAAAAGACCTTTGCAGTGAAATAATAACCTATTAATTCTTGATTGCCTATCATGTTGACAGTCCATCTCCCCCTCCACTTATTATTAGTTTTTCATAAACAGATCACATGCTCATCTTGGTGACATTTTTATGTTATTTAACCTTATGAGTTTGAATCTTCTCCATGTTTTTAGTTAGTTTTTGATTTGCTTTGGATAGATCTATAAATACATTAAATAAATATGAAAATGAATACATACCAGAAGATCTTACATTTATGATGATTCTAAGGATTCTAAGGAAGTACATATCATGCCTGCCAAATGTTATTACAAACTGTCAAACACCTTGTAAAGAGTATTCTGATCTTGGATGGCCATTCCTTATAACAAAAGCTATTACGAGATTGCTGCTAACAATGTAAAAACAGAGGTGCACTTTGGGCACAAATGCTCTTTAACAAGGAATCAGTTAGTATGTATTCCTCCGTATTCATAAAACAAGAAGCTAATCATTTGACCAGATGTTCGCTCTTCAGCAGATTCTTCCTGATTAAAATCAATTTTTTACATTAAAATGCCATTTCTGGTCTACCGTCCCCAAAATTCGCCGATTGTGGTTCTTGGCGTTTGACATCTCTGCTTCACTAAGCATTTCTCAGAGAAACCCTGCTCTAATTAACTTCTTTCTGATTTCCTACTGGAGAAAACGTGAACCTTGTAAAAAAAAAAAAATCTCTAGATATAATGTACTGAGTCTTATAAAAGTTTTCATGACTGATTTTTAAATGCAAAAACCCAACTGACCATTCTGTATAATCTACGTGTTTACCATGCCACTTATTATGAACGTAAAACCAAGACAACTAAACATAAAACACTAAGATTCCTAAATCGCGTTTATTTTAAATACAGTCTAACCTGGTCTGTTATTTCACACAGCAGAGACTTTACACTAAAGCTGGCAATTCATGCTAATAAATAACCCTGAGAATTGATATCTCTCTATTTTCTGCATTAGTCAACCCAGTAAATTAACTATAATTTGAAGCTTAGTGAATTGCCCTGTATGAATCCACTTTGCATTCCCAGCAATTGACATGTTTTTGAATAACCCTGCATGTAACTTTACCCTAAAACTGACCTCACAATTGGTTTTACACAAACAGAGTTATTTACTAAAGGGAGAATTCAAAGTTAATTTCAAATTTAAGGCCAAAGTAGCCAAACTGAAAGCATAGCTGACAGATAATTTTTCTAGTTTGGGTATTTTGACCTTAAATTTGAATTTCACTTTAAATTCACTTTGAATTCTCACTTAGGTGAATAACCCAGACAAAATTTAAAGTGAATTTCAAAGGTGTAATTGCCAACCTAGAAACATTCTCTAAGTCAGATATGCTTCCAGTTCAGCACTTTGGCCTGCACTCTGCGTACTTCAACAAATAAAAGTGTCTACGTATGAGATTAGAGATACAGAGTTATTTGCCAAGAATATTTGCTTAGAATTCACAGTGAACTTCAAACTTAAGGGCAAATGAAGTGAGTCAGTCATATTTCCATTTCGGTTACTTTTGAAATTCACTTTGAATTCTCAAGTTTAGTTAATAACCCTGTATGTGTCACAGGCCACTTTTAAAGATACTATGAGTTCAGGAAAATGTAATTATGTTACTTTTATTTTCATCATAATGCACTTGTATTGCTTGTGAAAAATGTCAGAAACAACAATCTCGCTACAGCAGAGTTTCCCAAAACCTCTCGCTAATGAGAACCATTACTTAAACACTTTTTATTGTATCCTTAAAGGGTTACTCTAAACCTTTTTCTCATATCCTATATTTAGATTTATAATGCCCCAGGCATAAAAGTAACAGTAAAGAGTTAAACTTAACTGAAATTCAGGGCCGAACAAAGCTCCCAGTGTTGCCTTTGAGACACGCTGCGCATACAGACTCCTACTACCATGACCACTTCTAAAAGCTGAAGGGGTCATGGCTATTGAAGTAACCCTTTAATGTCAACTGCATGTTTATAAAAATTTATTGCACGCTTAGGAAAGTGCTTCTGAAGAAATAAGTACCCCATCATGAACATATACCCCATATATGAAGAATAACATAAACACCAATTATTCAACCTAAAAATATATATCTTTTTAAATAACAGCATAAAGGGAAGTTCTTCACTATAGAGAAATTTTATAGGATGTTAGATTTCTGATTGCAATTTTGATTCACCGACATGTCATGAAATCCATCTTGGGTCCAGTTTGTACGCTTCGTAAATGCTATTTACATTTGAGCTTTCAAAATGTTCAATGCACCACTGATGTTATAATAAGTCGATTAAAATTTCATAATTAAAGAGACAGATTTGTGTCCCTTGACAGCAAACAGGTGGCTACTGTTATTTTACTATGAAGTCTTAAATGTACTTAGATGTAAGTAGCATTGTAAATACAAAAGACTATAATTTATTTATACAATTTAGGATACAAGCCCACAGGCAGTTCAAAACCCAGGATATGATTTTCTCTGTGAAGTACATGACAGAGATTGAGTGGGAGAGGAAGCAAATGCTCAATTAAAGCTCCAATCTGTGGTGTTTATGGAGCTGTGGGAAGAGCTGAGGAAATGCTGTGTATATGGGTGGCAGCAGGCTTTCAGCCAACACATATCACATTTAAAAGTCTCTAAGTGTTCTTTCCACATGCTCACAATATTATTTAAAGCAATGAACGTGTTCTGTCGCAGAAGTTAGACTTTATGGATACAGGAGGTATTTTTCAGAAACTACACTGAACAAAATTATAAACGCAACACTTTTGTTTTTGCCCCCATTTTTCATTAGCCAAACTCAAAGATCTAAGACTTTTGCTAAGTACACAAAACACCTATTTCTCTTAAATATTTTTCACAAATCTGGCTACATCTGTGTTAGTGAGCACTTCTCCTTTGCCAAGATAATCCATCCACCTCACAGGTGTGGCATATCAAGATGCTGATTAGACAGCATGATTATTGCACAGGTGTGCCTTAGGGTGGCCACAATAAACGGCCACTCTAAAATATGCAGTTTTACTGTATTGGGGGGTCCGGTCCAGGTTGTTGATTGTGGCCTGTGGAATGTTGGTCCACTCCTCTTCTATGGCTGTGCGAAGTTGCTGGATATTGGCAGGACCTGGAACACGCTGTCGTATATGCCGATACAGAGCATCTCAAACATGCTCAATGGGTGACATGTCCGGTGAGTATGCTTGCCATGAAAGAACAGTGTTGTCTTCAGCTTCCAGGAGTTGTGTACAGATCCTTGCAACATGGGGCCATGCATTATCATGCTGCAACATGAGGTGATGGTCGTGGATGAATAACACAACAATGGGCCTCAGCATCTTGTCACAGTATCTCTGTGCATTCAAAATGCCATCATTTTAATGCACCTGTGTTCATTGTCCATAACATATGCCTGCCCATACCATATCCCCACTGCCACCATAGGGCACTCGATCCACAAAGTTGACATCAGCAAACCTCTCACCCACACGACACCATACACGCTGTCTGCCATCTGCTTTGTACAGTGAAAACTGGGATTCATTCGTGAACAGAACACCTCTCCAAAGTGCCATACGCCATTGAATGTGAGCATTTGCCCATTCAAGTCGGCTACAACGACGAACTGCAGTCAGGTCGCAACTCCGATGAGGACGACAAGCATCCAGTTGAGCTTCTGACAGTTTGTGGAGAAATTCTTTGGTTATGCATACCGATTGTTGCAGCAGCTGTCCGGGTGGCTGATTTCTATCGATCTTGGAGCTGAAGATGCTGGATGTGGAGGTCCTGGGCTGGTGTGGTTTCACGTAGTCTGCAGTTGTGAGGTCGTGTAACAGAGGTCTCTGAAATGCCTTTGGAGACCGCTTATGGTAGAGAAAGGAACATTCAATTCACGGGCAACAGCTCTGGTGGACATTCCTGCAGTCAGTATGTCATTTGCACGCTACCTCTAAACTTACGACATCTGTGGCATTGTGCTGTGTGATAAAACTGCACATTTTAGAGTGGCCTTTTATTGTGGCCAGCCTAAGGCACACCTGTGCAATAATCATGTTGTCTAATTAGCATATTGATATGCCACACCTGTGAGGTGGATGGATTATCTCGACAAAGGAGAAGTGCTCACTAACACAGATTTAGCCAGATTTGTGAACAATATTTAAGAGAAATAGGCCTTTTGTGTACATAGAAAAAGTCTTAGATCTTTGAAAAATGGGTGCAAAAACAAAAGTCTAGCGTTTATAATTTTGTTCAGTGTAAATATGCTGTGTTTTTCCTTGAGTTTGTTTGAAGAGCATTTGAAAACTAGTGATGTTGCGAACCGTTCGCGAACTTGCCGCGAACGGTTCGTGGCGAATCGTTCCTGGCGAACTCCGGTCAGCTGACACAGCCCTGCCAATCTCCGGCAGACCCTCCCTCCCAGACCCTCCTACTTCCTGGACAGCATCCATGTTGAAGGCAGCTTCAACATGGATGCTGTCCAGGAGGTGGGAGGGTCTGGGAGGGAGGGTCTGCCGGAGATTGGCAGGGATGTGTCAATGACCGGAGTTCACCGCGAACGGTTCGTGGCGAACCGTGGCGAACCGTTCGCGGCAAGTTCGCGAACGGTTCGCGACATCACTATTGAAAACATTAGAGAAATGTATTAATTTATGTCAGGGTAGATGAACATATATTGTAGAACTAAACCTCCCATGGTGCCAGCCTTTAGAGCAGCACATCAGTTGTTGTCCTAATATCCTGAAGTACAATGGGATATACCTTTTGTACATCCCTGGCTTATGCTTACTTGAAGTCCATTCATCTGAACTGGGATGTTATGACGGGGCAGATCTAACTGTTTTTTTTTTTTTTAGAGAGCTTAGTAAAATGTTATATAGTATTAAGAAATAAAGCTTAAAAAAAGTTAATCCTTATTTACTTTGTTTTTCCATGAAAACCATGATTGATATTTAATTAAAAGGCTACTGCAAGTAGCTTACTCAAGGCACTGCAAACGTCTTTCATATGACTGAATAATACTAGTGAGCTCACATTGTCTTCAAGCAATTTAGAATAGATTTCTGTCACATGGAAGCTTAGGAAAATAAACTAATGCCCAGAATAAGTGCTATTGCTCTAGTCTACAACATGGTTCTTCAAATTCTGTCCCTCCAAATGTTGCTGAACTATGACTCCCATGAGTCTTTCAATGAAATAGATAGGTAGAAAATCACTGGAGTTGAAGTTCAGGAACATCTAGAGAGACAGAGTTTGGAGAAGCTTGGTCTAGGGAGATGAATACGTGAATAGTGTGAAACATGAAGGGATGCATACGAAGTAGCACCAGCACTTACATTATAGATATGATGAACCATATTTAAGTGCTTTGAAACAGAATTTCAAATTTAAGACCAGAGTAGCCAATCTGAAAGCATACCTCCTTAGATAATGTTTCCAGATTGGATATTTTGACCTTACATTTAAAATTCATGTGGCAATTACTTTGAATTCTCACTTTAATGAATAACCCTGTATTAACTAGAGACATTCAACACAGCTTCAAGGAAAAGTTAAGACCAAGTTAGAAATAAGAAACAAATGTTCCACTCTGTGTGGTTAATATATAGACTAATATGTTACTTTTTACTAACAAAATTGTTAATTATGTTTCTTTTTTTCCCTAAACTTCAGTAAATGTTGAAGAGATTTATTGCAGTGCACACTTTTACTAATGTTAAAACAGAACTAATTTACCCTGCCCTTTTAGAATAATTGTTTTTCTTTGTGTGTTTGTACTATTAGAAGACATAGTCCATAAAGAAATCTATAAAACTAGAAAATCTAAATGTGAAAAAGAAAGCTCGCTGGGAGTTTTAGGCCATTCATGATTTACATTTGGAGATAAGCAGGTCTTTAAAAGTCTTAGTTGCTAATTAATGAGGCTGAGAAATATCTTTTAGAAGTAGACAGTCATGACCGTAAGTACCCGTAGGAAACAAAATTCTTGTGTCGCTAAACTGAAAATGATTCAAATGTTCACTAGAACTCATGTACTAATTTTTACATCTACAATTCAAAAATAGCTTTTACCTCCATATTGTTGTGTGTACGTTTGTTACCCATCAACTGCCTCTGTCTCATTCTTTTAAAGGGACACTATAGGCACAGAGACCACTTCAGCTCATTGTATTTGTATTCCTGGCACTATAGTATCCTTTTAATATCGCGGCTTAATCATTCTTTTTGAATCATTTTAACATCGTGTGCCTGAGGGATATGTGACTCACTTTCCAAGAAACAAGGGTAAGGCTAAATAACTTTATCATTGAACTGATAAAACTGACCTAGGTACGCTGTAGGAGCTATAATGATTTAATGTCATCGAATTGGTATAATTTATGAGGTTCTCTGGTGCCATACCAGCAATAACAGCTGTGATAGACTGAAATTCTCAACCAATCACATCCAACCATTGCTGCACAGGCTAATATTCCTGATCTGGACTTCTGTTTAGCCTTGAAACATTAGAAACAGTTTAATGCTGAATAGAAGGAGGGCGCACTATAACTACTTCAATGAGATGAAGCAGTTACAACTTCTACAGTGTATCTTTAGCTATGTACTATAAATCCAAATTCAGTTCCCCTGCGTTATAGTCTACAGATTGCCTATAAATATTTCACTCACTCAAGATTCACAGATATAATAATAATAAAGTGCCTAGCATTGAGATTTCTAAGAAAGAGACAAAAATGTACCACAAGCTTGTAAGCGTTAACTAAAATATTTCACTTAGACTGCATACACAGTGATAGGTATGCTATTTAGCATTATAATATTATATAAAAAGTACACATGTCTATAGATGTATAATAAAGACCAAGGTCAAAAAAACATATAAGAAAATAAATTTGCAAACTAGGATTGTGGATCCAGCAGCAGAAATACCCAGTGAGGTTAAGCTTATTTTTTCATGCACAGTAAATACTGCTTTGATTTGAATGCATTCTCTTTCATTCTTCAGTTTCAGTCCTTTGCGAACATTATGCACGGACTTTCAACTTTAGAAGGAAGATCACTGTCATTAAAGGTACAGTCCACAACAGATATTTCACCCTTTTTAAAGAGTCATTCTAGATTCAGTGAAATGCATATTAAGCTGAAGGTAAAATAAATTATATGGCATGACATGCAAATCTCATGAAATCTTTCTTAAATGTTGTAGAGAAGAGCTTCAGCGTTTGCATCCGATTCAATCCCATCTACTGTGTACTGTTAGTACTTTAAAATACATATTTTAAGTGATTAAAAGTGTTGTTCATGTAATAATTTATTTCATCGTTGAGAAAGTATATTAAAAAAATTATGAAAATTAATAAAACAACTTAAAATGACAAGCAATATATGTATTTCAGTGCATCGGTATCAAATCCAATCGATATACGGGCATGGTTTGTTTGAGGACCAGTAGAACATGTCACTTACCGTTGGACTTTTCACTGTCTGCAGGTTTCATCTGAATAGGATGATGCATCTGAAAATAAATAAAAGAAGAGTTAGCATGTTTTGGTTGGCATTACATTTAAGATGCATGTGCATGTGTTGTGCATGTGAAAATTCTTATTACAAACCGTTCCATCCCTTTCACATGCAATAGTTAGTGGTAAAATTCTATATAAAATGTGTTGATGTCAAAAACGCAACCATCAATTTTATATAAAAAAAAATGTGTTTTGGGGTTCCCAGGACTCTCTTGAAGTCCTTAGGGAGCAATTCGCCGTATTTTGATGGACTAGGTTTAGTGCAACATATGACAAAAACTAGACCCATTATACAGGATCATGTTAATTCACTTTCATTGTATTTGGTCCAGTCACTGAGCTGAAGATTTTTAAGTATGGCTGTTTTTGTAGAGTGGAAGTTAAGCTTGTAGAGGTTATACCTTTGTACAATATATATATATATATATATATATATATATATATAGATATCTGTAAGTATTAATACACTGTATTTGTAGTTATAGGTATCAGGTTACAGAGGTTTTTAGTTTTTTACAGGCTTCTTTCTTTAACCCCCCAAGGGGTCCCCTATGTCCACTTTTATGTCTCTTGGCGTGAGCAACCTCTTGTCTAGTCCATCATTACTATAATAACCATGTCACGAGTTCTGAGTTTCCTTGTTCATTGCATTCATGGGACACTCCAGACCCCTAACGCATTTCAGCTTGCTTTAATAATATTTGTTTTTTATATTGCAATGTTCTTTTCAGCTTAAGATCAGATACTGAGCTTCCATCACTGGCAGTAATATTGAAGGCATTGGTAGTTTTAAAGGGCAGAATGCTGAGGCTGGATCTACAGGCACATAGACAGATACTATTATTATTATGATATTTATATAACGCCATCAAATTCCGCAGCGCTTTACAATGGGTGGACGAACAGACATGTAGTTGTAACCAGACAAGTTGAACACACAGGAACTGAGGGGTTGAGGGCCCTGCTCAATGAGCTTACATGCTAGAGGGAGTGGGGTAAAATAACACAAAAAGGTAAGTGACAGTTGCAGAAGAGGAATCAGTCAGGAGCTATTAACAGTTTAATTGATACGCTTTTATGAAGAAGTGGGTTTTTAACGATTTTTTGAAGGAGTGGAGACTGGGTGAGCATCTAACGGAGGAGGGAAGTGAGTTCCACAGGAACGGTGCAGCCCTCGAGAAATCTTGAAGGCGAGCATCAGAGGTGGGAGTACGGACAGAAGATAGAAGAAAGTCTTCAGCAGATCGTAAGGGCCTAGACGGGACATACTTGTGTATAAGGGAGGATAGATAGGTGGTAGCTGCATTATGTAGTGATTTGAAAGCAAGAACCAGAATTATAAATTGAGCTCTAAATTTTATAGGAAGCCAATGTACGGACTGACAGAAGGGTGAGGCATGGGAGGTTGCGGGCGAACAGGAAGATGATCCTCACTGCCGCATTCATTATGGACTGTAACGGCGCAAGTTGGGAGCACGTAAGACCACTGAGAAGCGGATCACAATAGTCAACGCGAGAAAGGACAGTGGAATGGATCAACACTTTTGTCGCATCTGGCGTTAAGTAGGGGCGGATGCGTGCAATGTTTTTGAGATGGAAATGACAGGATTTGGGGATAGATTGAACATTAGGCTTGAAGGAGAGATCGGAGTCAAAGAGAACACCTAGGCAGCGAGCCTGCGTGGTGGAGATGATGGTAGCACCGTTGACTTGGAGGGAGACAGACACAGGAGTAAAAACACTTGAGGGAGAAAAGACCAGAATTTCAGTTTTGGTCAAGTTTAGTTTAAGGAAGTGGGCAGCCATCCAGTTAGAAATAGAAGAGAGGCAGTCAGAGACACTAGTCAAGAGGGACGGGGAGAGATCAGGAGAGGACAGGTAGATTTACGTGTCATCTGCATAAAAATGATATTGGAAGCCAAAGAAGCTGATGAGTTTACCCAGGGAGGCAGTATAGATGGAGAACAGTAGGGGACCAAGGACTGAACCTTGGGGGACACCAACAGAGAGGAGTTGTGGAGAAGAATGTTATACTTGTCCAAACCTAGTTGAACTTTCCTCTGACTAAGCAACATGTTATCTCCAAGCTATGTTTCATTCTGATAATTCTACAAAAAGCAAAAATGTTGGAAATAAATCATGCTAAGTAAGCCTGGGCAGGAAATCTAACAATATATATTCATCCACCTGAAATTCTTGTAGATTGTAAGCTCGTTTGAGCAGAGCCTTCAAATATTCCCTTTCTATAATTGTAAAGTGCTGTGGAATATGTTGGCACTATAGAAATAATAATAATATTAATAATACATATTACAAGTTCAATGTAAATATAAATATAGAAGGGTAGACGTAAAATGGACTACCAGAGTACCTCCTCCACAGGGTATACATTTTGGCTCAAGAAGAGCCTTTCTCAAGCTTGAGAAAGACTTGATCTTCAGAAGGCTCTTTTTGAGACAAAATGTTGCTTTGCACCGATTAAAATACCTGACCCTCCATATGTGCTGAGTTCCATTTTTTATTATGTTATCAATAAAACCTATAAATTGCAGAGATAACCACATACCATATAATCCTAAACAACAGACAAATGCATGGCACCTTTTAAACTTTGAAACTACGTTAATGACCACTGCAGGCACACAGACCACTTAATTGAGATAAAGTGGTTTGGATGTAGTAAACCTGTTGTTTTGATCCGGAATGTAAAACATTGCCCTTTTTTGGATTGTAGTGGGGGTCCTTATTGTAAAGAGGGAGGGGGAGACTATAGTGTTAGAAAAATATGCTTGCATTTCTAACATTATAGTGTTTGTTTTAGTCAATTCATGGCTTTAAACTGAGCTTCTGGAAGTGCAACTATATCTTTATCTTGATGAGTATATGTCAAAGCTTTATCACTTGCAAACATTTCACCTCTTGCATGTTCAGCAGACTTCCTCTCTAAAACCTAAAAGGATCAAGATGTTTCAACACATCAGAATAAATTGCAGTGCAAAGATTAGATATCTTTCACCTGTAATACCAACTGGAAAAAAATATTCTACGGATACAGGGACAGCAAGGTATATTTATTTTTCTTTGTTAAAAAATAACTCCAATATCTTTTGGGTCCCACAAAGATGTAATATTCATTGATATAATCCACCAAGCAGATGAGAATTGCAGCTTTGATTAAATAAGTTTCTACTGCACGTAATCATTTTGTATATTGTGGAAATTTCAGCATTCATTTTAACGTTTCTTACCTAGCAGTTAGCTGTGCAAACCCTTCAGAGGAACACATTAGTTTAGCTATTTCTCACTTATGTGTGAAAGGGAAGAATTTCTCGTATCCCAATGCTCTTTTCTCCTTTTCTCTCTCAGTGCACATCTCTGCTATGGATTAATTTCTTTCCCCCCTATCTTTAAATATTTTATGGTGCCTGATCTGATAATATGTCCTGTCATGCTTGCCATCCCAGAGGGTTTGCATCTAGCCACAGAAATAGTATAAGATTCCTTGATATTGTAGAACCTATTCTAGGTTTCTTGTAAATGTTTTATTGAATTTTCTTGTTAAATACAAAGGACATTTATATAATATAAAAAACTACAATTCTAACTAACATGTTAAGAACAAAAATGTTCAATAAAGGAAATTATTTCTATGTTGGTGTGATGTATGTACCTTAAAAGAGAAAACAATGATACATATATATATATATATATATATATATATATATATATATCTTTCTTTTGAGATGACACACAATATATATATACCGTATTTTCCGGCGTATAAGACGACTGGGCGTATAAGACGACCCCCAACTTTTCCAGTTAAAATATAGAGTTTGGGATATACTCGCCGTATAAGACTACCCCTCTTCCAATGCACACCAAATAAAAATTAGACATGATGTACAGTGAGCAGACAGAGCTACACAGCAAGACATTAAATAATGATAATCTGAAATAGCATTTAAAGCCCAGGTATGTGCCAGGCTGTTTGGGCATATAATCCATGCCTGCTGGTCTAGCACACAGGAGGCTAATTGCGATATATATTCTTTTTACTCCCCCCCTCCATTCTTTTTAATCCCCCCCTCCATTCTTTTTACTCTCCCCCTCCATTCTTTTTACTCCACCCCCTGCCCCCCCCCAATCCTCCCTACATTCTTCTCACCTCCCCTTCCCTGTGCAGAGTGGGTGGCCGAGCTCCTCTTCGTCCTGTCAGTCCGGCCGGGTACCGCGCGGTACAGGAGATTCAGTTACCTGTTCCCGGCCGAACTGAAAGGAAGTGAGCACTCAGTGTGCAGCCATATAGACCCTATACCCGACGTATAAGACGACCCCCGACTTTGGAGAAGATTTTCCAGGGTTAAAAAGTCATCTTATACGCCAGAAAATACAGTATATATATATATATATATATACATATATATATATATATATTATCCAAGAAAAGTGAGTACACCCCTCACATTTTTGTAAAATTTTATTATATCTTTTCATGTGACAACACTGAAGAAATGACACTCTGCTTCAATGTAAAGTAGTAAGTGTACAGCCTGTATAACAGTGTCAATTTGCTGTCCCCTCAAAATAACTCAACACACAGCCATTAATGTGTAAAATATTTACACAAATGTATATATATCATATCTATCTAATTTGTTGGTCTGTCTGTCTTACATCTAACTTTCTATCTTTAATCTATCGTTAATAATTAACATTAAAATTAATAATTGTTCCCTGATAGTGCCACCATCAGGAGATGAAAACTAGTACTATCTGAAGGGTTTTGACTGTGGCCTGTGGAAGATACATATGTCCCATAGCCAGACTACATTCAGGATTTGAAGCATAGCAGACCCCCAAATCTTTTTCAGCATGGCAGCACTGGGAGGAAGTGATGTCAGCTCTCTTCCTCCCAACCTATAAGAAACCTGCATGAAGGGAAAGGGAAAACCCTGCACTGCCTGCAGCCCGGAGCAGTTCTGTGCCCCAGTGGATACCAGGGAAGCCACCCTCGTAAAGCACAAATGTAGATAAAGAGAAGGGTGGCTAAAACAGGTCTAATTTGGTGATATCTGTATGTGTGTCAGTCCTTATATGTGTATTACAATGTGTGAGGATTTGTGTGCCCATGTGTGTATGTATCTGTGGGTTTGTATGACTGTGTATGTGCATGTGTGGCTGTGTGTATCTTTTTGTGTGTGCTGTGTATATGTTTGTATCTGTGTATGGTAGTGTATATCTCTCTGTGGCAGTGTATATCTGTGTGTATGTATTTGTGGCAGTGAGTCTATGTGTAAGGCAGTATGTATCTGTGTGTGTTTATCTGAGTGTGGTAATGTGTATATATTTCTGTATATGAATGGCAATGTGTATCTGTGTGTGCATACTGTGAGAATACTTGAGTGAGAATGCACATCTGTGTGTGAGTGTGAATCTTGTACACATTAGTGTCTGCCAGGCATGGGAGGGGGGGCATTTTGTAAGGGGATCTAAAAGTTTTGATGGCAGCCTTTGATAGTGCCATAGTAGTGCAAGCTCATTAGTAGACAAGGTCCAGCTAAGGATACTAGTACCATGCAGAGACTGCTGTGCTCTCTGCATAGTCCACACTTATATGGCTGACCAGCATGATTGACAGTCAGCAAGTTGATATGCCCTTCTTTGTGTGACCACACACCTATTGACTCTTCATGTAGTGCATTGAGTATTTTTCGCTGGGCAGATGACACAGACTGGGCAAGCACCAGTCTCCTTTGCCATGCCTTTTTTTTTTAAATCCTAATGTTCTGGTGTTTGAGCTGTGTTTGTCATGGGCATAAGACATACTATCATATGTCTGCCTTTAACACACATTATAAATAGAATAGATGCCAGCTAGAGATGCTGCACAATGTCAACAATTTTATCAGCAACAGAAATTGAATAAAATTCTAAAGGTGTGATCAGAGAAATCCTTTGTGCAAGACCATTGCAACCCTCAGATGTTTGCACAATGACTAGCCACGTCTGGTGTGGACCATATTAAAGATTAGTCAGCTCCACAGTAAAAATATGCATAATATAGAAGGGTTTTTATTTCTTTATACTATAAAGTATGTAAGTCATTTCAGTAAAACTTTCTTAAAAAATATGGTGTGTATTAAAAACATCTTTTTTGTAAGAACATTACAAGATGCTGAAATTGTTTTGACTTGAATACAGCCATTTTCCTTTCTCAGAAAGAATTCAAGAGCTAGTGAAGCCCAAAACAAAACAATGACTCTTAGTGGCTTAATGTGTAATATGTTATTTTTCTTCAGATAACATGTAATTTCTGCTAAATATAGAGGGAAAAACTAGTTCAACCTGGGTGGAAGTCTATCTGGTAGGTTGTCTATGGTGATTAATTTATCATTTCTGTCAGATTGCTCTAATTGGCTGTCAAATAGCATTGTTAAAATAGCATTGGTAAATCTGATGCAATTAATACAATGAATCTCCAGTTGTGTGCTTATATTAGTTAGTTCCAAAATTATTGCCACGCAGAGGTGGGAAGAGACACTCGAAGTACGAATACAATGGTGTAGATTCAGAGACAAAACAAATATATTTTCAACATATCATAAAATAAAGGTTTTCACAGATTTTACTGTACAATCTCCTTTTATACATACAGATAGTTACAAAGTTAAATACCCTGACTGTATGATTAATATCTAGGAATTAACAGTAACTGAAATAACCACGAGTTACAGCAATGGTGTGCAGAAGAGCACCTCTGAACAAGTTGGCCTTTAATTTGAATGGTTTACAGCAGCAGATGGACACACTGGGTTGTACTCCTGTCATCTGCAAGCAGGAAACTGGGGCTATACTGGGCACAGGCAAATTAAATTGGATAGTAGAAGACTGGAAAAATGCTGCATAGTGTGACTTGACATCATAGTATTTGGCATGAAGAAGAGGACTCCGTGATCCATCCTGCGTGGTCTCAATGGTTTTGGTTGTTCTTGGTGGGGTAATATCATAGGTAAAAACATTCTTGACACACTTTTGGCCTCTTAATAATAACTGGATTTTGTTTAAATGCCACAGGCTATGTGATTATTGTTGTTGGCCATGTTCATCCCTCTACTCAAGCGATGCTATAATACCTTTACCAGCAGAATAACATGCCATGTCACAAAGCACAGGTTATCTCAGCTTAGTTGTAAGAACATGACAATGGATTTATGTGATTATGTCAACATGGAGCCAGGACCAGAATCTCTTAAGGATTTTTCTAGCACCATCTAGAATTCAAGGTGCATAGAATTTGGATGGTTTGGGATGAATAAATCACCAGGATTAGAAGTGCGTACGTATTAAACTGCCACTGAAATAATTTTGACCAATGTTACATTTATTTTATTTCGTGAAAGATATACTATGAAAATGTTATTTATGTGTTCATTTGAATTGCTTTAAGAATAAATTTGGCAAAATAATGGAAATAGACAAATTTTGGATTTAAAAATTATGGAATGACTGAACTTATTCTAACTGCATGAGTGCAGCTCTTGACAAGTATATAATACATAATGCATCATGCAATGAATATAAACAATACAGCTATGGTATGCTACATAGCAGACAACTTAATATTTATAAGTCTACTAACTAGCAGATCTTTGACCATAGCAAACGCTAATTGAGAGAAGAGCACATTCCAGTAGAGTCAACATTAACTGAATACAGTGCTTTTGGGCATTCTAAGTGTGACAAAGCCAATTAAGTTTAAAATGTGCCTGTGTTAATTTTAGTGTTTTTAAGACAAAATAGCAAATTATTCAGTCACTCTGATAACAAGAATACGCTTGAGAGGTGAGGTGCTGTTGTGAGATAACACCACAGAAGAAGATCTTGCAAATGAAACAGACTGTCCCAGGTGTCATCTTATCTTTCAACATTATAATTTCTGCTTAATTAAGTCATTTATAGCAGTTAATCCCTTAAATATGAATTGGTCCTGTTTAAAAAAATGCTAGTTTTGTGGTCAAAAAGAATAATAAATAAAAAAATACATTTCTGGTAAGTTTGGAAATGTCACAAAACAACATATTTTTTCTTACAAATGTAATTGTTTTATTGCATTTAAAATATGCCCTCCCTGATCATACAGTGAAACCATCTATAGCAGCCTGGAGCTCTGCTCCAAGCATGATAGCATTTTGCATATTATAATGACACGTATTTTATAGGATACCAGAAAAACTAACCGTCGGTGACCTAGTTTGATGATGCATATAGTGTACATGTCACATAAAAAGGTTATTAAAGCTTTAGAACATAAAGTCCATTAGGGGGTTATCATTTCTATCATAACATATCTGCCACTGACGGAACAATGTTCTTATGCCCATCATTTGCATGTGTGTGAGTTATAAATATCTTCATATAATGTACCCAGTTTAATAACCAGAAAACACCTGTACCATGAAATGTGGTGTTATCCTACCAATAAACCATCATCTTTTGGTTCACCAAAACTTTAGGCACCCTGTAAGACCTTTACACTTTCAATTTGTACTGCTACAGCTATCAGCTACAGCTCAGATAAGATAAACCATAGAAAATTACCAAAATTGACTTTAGGGTCAGGAACACAAACGTGTTTTCCTTACCTTGTAGTGTTAAACCACCATTTAAGTGACTTGCCCCCCTCTTGTGCCTCTTAAAAGGTAATAAAACTTACCTTATTTCCAGCGCTGCACATGTCCGCCGGTGCTGGCCCCACGTCCGATCCACCTCCTTGGCCAACATCATTGGAAAAGCATTGGATTGGCTGAGATCATCAAGGAGGAGGGCCAACGGTGGGGCTAAACACCAGCTTGGCCAATCAGCATCTCCTTATATTCTCTGAAAAGAGAGTGTTTGGAACAAAAAGCCTGTAGGGACTGACAATTCTCACAGAACAACTACATGAAGCTTTAGTTGTTCTGGAGACTATAGTGTCCCTTTAAGCCAAGGTGACAATTTAGGTACAAAGTTAAAGCCAAAAGCCAAAACCCAAAGTATACTTAGCTGAAGCAGCACAACATGGAACATTTCCCTTTAAAACTGCTAAGTGGTAAGATAACCAGAATCTGCAAGGTGCATTGTACAGTGTCAGTGGAAGTTAACTATACCTGTATTTACTTATTCATTAGTAAGAATGCTAAAATGAAGAGGGCAGTTGCAAATAGCTTCATATAAATCATAAGACATACTGAAAGCACTAGATTAAAACCAACCTGTAGTTATTTAATTATTTTAACCATGAAGAGACATAAAAGGAGAAGATGAGTACATTTTAATTAAAAATAATTTCATTTTCTCCTCTTTGGATCACTCTATTTACTTAGCATGTGATTATGTTCTTGTTTTAAACATGATGTGCACCTCTACAGGCAGTGTCAAACTACTATTGCAAAATGTGATGCTTCACAATTGCTCTCAAGAGAACGCACTTATTATACAAAGTCCAGCTGTTTTCAAATCATTCACCAGTACTCTAGACCTCTGTACACTTGAACTCTAACAATAGAAGTCCGTTCCTATCTTTTTTGTGTAATTAGATACACCATGTTTTCAAAGTCCAAGCAATTATTTTTCCCTCATAACTTCTGTAGTAAGAGACATTGTTCCATTAAAGTATGAGTGAAGTGGAGACAGAAGTTATTCTTGACTGATTAAGTCTAGGGGCACTTGACCTACAACTGAATATTGAAGAGCAGTCGCATTAATCTTCCTGTTCTTCTGAGATTTGATGGAACATGGAAGCTACAATGTAGAAAGCAAGGTAAAGCTTAACACAGGTTGTAGTTTTATAAATGACAACAGGTCTAGAACTGCATTATGATTCATGCATATTCAAGTAATACTCCTTAGAGGAACCATTCGGTATACAGAGCTTTCATCAATTTCCCAGGTTAATCTTCGATGTTGGCCATATGGTCACAGTAAAATGTTTAACTATAAGAATAATATATGGTTCTACTTTGAACAGTTTAGTTAGATGTAGAAGGATATTTTAAGAATATGTTTATTTCATACTGTTTTATAACCCGTGTCCAAAACATAATATAAAATAATCAAAAACATATGCTACTTAAAAGGTGGATTTGATGGTATGACTAAAATAATATCGCCCCTACTGCAATGTATTAGAAGACAGCTTCTGGAAAGATTGTTGCCAATTTTAATTACATTACATGACCACTGTGCGGGAGGTTTGCCTAGCATTCTGAAATTATTCACTCTTAATTGGCACCTTTCTTTGATATGCAAGTAAAGCATTTGGATGAAAAAGCAACCACAAAGCAATGCCACTGGGTCTGAAGCTTCAGTTCAGTCACCAGTCAGTATTAATTCAT
The DNA here is from genome assembly GCA_933207985.1 of Pelobates cultripes. Lineage (NCBI taxonomy): Eukaryota > Metazoa > Chordata > Amphibia > Anura > Pelobatidae > Pelobates > Pelobates cultripes. The sequence continues at coordinate 159,915,620 of OW240914.1, read as the reverse complement.
GCTAAAATAAATATTTTCCCAATCACTGAGAAATCTTCTGTGTTCGCTACAAATACCATCACAGTTATTCTCCATAGAGTATATTCAAATATATTGATGCACACAGGCAGACAAGCTGGGTTGCTCTATGTTCTAAAACAGTGGTCCCCAACCCAGCCCTCAAGAGCCCCCTACCAGTCCAGTATTTAGGGATTACCCAGTTGTGTCTAAGGTTTTTTTTAGAAAAAAAATAAAAAAAATAACACTTTAGACACAACAGGGTAATCCCTAAATCCTGGACTGGTAGGGAGTACTTGAGGGCTGGGTTGGGAACCACTGTTCTAAAAGGCACACAAGCATAAAATAGCATACTTACCTTGAACATGAATTTAATTTTGTATACTAAAACAAAGGTACATGTTTGTGGATTGATTGCATTAATGTAACATCAACAGAACAGCTGTCCGTGAATTCTAGGTACATTTAATATTTAAAAGACAAAATAGATTAATCGTATCAGCTGTTTTTTTTTTTTTTTTAGTTAAGGCAATTTTAGCCTAAAATGTGAAATTTAGTTTGCATTTATGACAATTCACACTTTAGTAAATATCACTGTATGATCAGATGGGTATTATACAGATGCAGATCCAATGTTGGTGCCTTCATTCAAAGAATATCACAATAGAACATGTGCATGAGGATTTGTAAATACTGTAGCCAGAGATAGAATATACATTTACAATTTTGGTTCTCTAAAGGCTTAAGGTTAAATTTTATTAATTCTTTTATACGTATTTATGGGTAAAACCTCAATGTGTTTATCTAGAGTTGAAAACTCATTTACAATCTCTGTGACTTCAGTTAAAGTGAAAAAAAAGGAACTCTGGTCAAAACTACAAATGACCTTTGCAACTACACGGATTTTGTCACACATTTCTTAACAAGGACAAACATCACTGAATCTATGGCTTTACAAATGAATGCATGTTAAGAGAAATTCTTCGATAGGTCACTGTTCACTGACCTGACCAGGATTAGCTCTTAAGAGCTAGTAGACTATGCTTTACATTAGACAGTATCTTCTGCAGAGACATGGCAGAAATTTTTAACAAGATCCTTTTTTCCTATTTGCTAGATGTGTTTTTTTGTGTGTGTGTGTGTGAAGCTTTTGAAGCTGTTTTATAAACCCCATGAATAAATATAAAAAAGGTGGCATGACTCAAAGTACAGCATAAATATAAAACTGAAGATAGCAAAAGAAATAGAATTTTGGGTTCTGAAGGATCCAAATAAACCTCAAGACCAAATGTTAAGTGGTTTTATAAATGTCTCTAGAACCCTGCGATGGAACTATTCTCCACCAATACACTGATACTTTGCCATTATGTTTTTACATTCATTTTTACATTCATTTTTATTTTTAGGTTATGGGTAGTGGTAGTGTAAATGTTAAGGCAGTTAATGTTTGGGGAACTGTAGAATGAATGCATTGTTATTTACTTATTGTACTGTAGGGATTAACGTTTTGAGAAAATGTAGTGTAGTAGTGTATTAGGGTGTGTAAGGGTAGTATAGGGGTTAAGAGGAGGACTTTATTGTAAGGGCAACATTGAGACATATATGCTTCAATGCTGCCTGAGATTAGTGGGATTCACAGTCTCAGCAGACAGGGACCTATATATCCTGGTACTCTTGCCTGATTAGGGCCCCTAGACTGCACAGGGGGAATCTGTGCATTATTTCCCATTCATTAAGGTTAATAATTGCACAGCTGACTTAATATCACACATGGCGTTGGATCTACACATGTGTCAAATGAAGCAGCAGTGGGAATTGGAAATAGAAAAGAATATGTGTGCTAGCCCATATTGACTATAATTCCCTATAAAAATATTTGCAATCTACTTGCGGTATTTTCCTTGTTTTACTATACTTCTTACCATCAGGTCTCACTGTGCATTTAACTCAAATAAAAGTACTCAGTAAGTCCCTGATAATGGTGAAACTGCAGTGTGCACCTTGTTATTTAATCTATTACAGCATTCAATTTGCCTAAATGTGGCACACAATTATTTGTATTTTTCAAGTGTGTGTATGTTTTTAGTATTTGGTTTATGTTATATCTTTTAGTTTATGCATATGATAAAATATACCTGCTAGTCTAAGTCTAGAGAGAAAAACAAACGCACAAACAAGTGGATTATTAACAATGAAAGAAAATTGGAGCGGTAAGAATTTCTACATTGTTTATTTATGACATTCTCTTCTGTAAAGAAGCATGTAAAAATAATATATGTAATGCCATTAACTTGTTGGTCTTTTTTTTCTTATTGGTGACCTTAGGACACCAGAGGTTTGTTTTTAGTGGAGATTTATCGGATATATTGAGTATAATTGCTACCTTTCAATTAAATGCTCTACAGCATGCAACCTATAGAAGCAAGACAGCTTATATTTAAAGAACAATCCAAGCATCATAACCACTTTATTACTTATGGTGCTAGAAGTTCCCATTGTAAGTAGTTTAGATTTTAGAACAGTTTGACCATCTACCTGGCTTCGACCAGGCACCACCTCCCTGCCTCTAGGAGAGCCAAAGGTTTCTGCTTTGAGGTTCTGTTAACTCTCCTGAGCTAAGCCCTGCCATACAAGGCTAATTCATTGGCTTAGAACATTAGCTGATCGATCACAACCAATGCTTTTTGTAATCAATGTGGAATATCTTTATATATATTAGACATATGAACTGCAAAATACTTTGGATCGTCCAAAACATTTTTTGGTGGCGATGCCCAAGTTATGGACTTCTCCATGTTTTCATTATTATTATTATTAATATTATTATTGGTATTTATATAGCCCCAGCTTATTCCGCAGGGCTTTACAATAAGTAATTCTCACTAGATTTGTGAATAAAATCAACATTTAGTGTGGCTACCACCTAGCCATTAATCATTTTTTTTTTTGGTGTCACGAGTATAATTCTGATTTCCAAAACCAAGCGATTATGCTCGGCCATTGTCTGCTTTGGTTGGTTTCTGATTTAGGTTAATTTAAGCTTAGAGTTCGGGATTTCGTACGATCACCCAACTGTCCTAAATTCTGACAACCTGCAGTTTGGCCCGGAATGAATCTCCAACTCTAATTCATATATAGATGTATCAATTGTGTGTATATAGTGTTTGTGTATATATATATATATATATATATATATATATATGGGTGTGGGTGTGTTTGTTTGACTAGGTTAGGTGTTTTTGTTTTTAATCTATTTTATTATGTGAACATTGCACTTGCTGTTTGAAGGATCAGTAACTGCTCTGGATCTTGTGTATTGTATGAATTGGCATCATCCTATAATATATGCATGGTCAGGTGAGTGCAGCCCTCTTGGTTTCATATATAAATATATATGGGAGTCAAGCCAAGTCCATTGTTTTTCATCCCTCCCTGTTACACATGTTTCAATCCAGGGCCCTATTTAACCTTGTAGAGTCCACGGAGGAAGGATTTCCCAATTAAGTGGGCTAATCTCATTACAGCAGGCATTTAGTTAATAGGACTGGACTTTCCCAGAATGGGGCACATTGGTGTTGTGCCAGACTTATACAATATATGATCATATACCGTAACTAAATCCCCTTAATGTTTGCCTAGGTGAAGTGTTTTTAAAAAACTATACCATTCCGAGTCTTGAAATTGCTTTTTAGTGAATGTGTGACTGTGCTGGATCTTGCATGTAGTTTTGTAAATATATATATATATATATATATATATATATATATACACTATATGTACACATTTGTACACTAATATGTTATATGCAAGAAAGAAAAACATTCTTAAAGAACTTGAAGCTAAACTAGTTCTAAAATAAATGTGTCTCTAAATATAGTTAGTAAGGGGATTCTCTATTACGTCTAGTTTAACAGAAAATAAGATTTGGAAATTGCACAATTGATAGAAAAGGAATACAACATTGCTACAAATTTGTAAATAGTATATGTCTAATTATCCAGGGGAAAATACTGGAATGCATACATTGAGTAAATTACCAACGTAAGCAAGGTAAGCAGGAAATGGCAATCACTTCCAAAAGAAGAAAGCCTAAGATGGTGACACATACCCCATAATGTAAGGTAGTTAATATAACTCACAAAATAAATATATTTCAATGGTAAACATGTGGAGAAACAAAAACATGGTAATAATCAAAAATTACTTGATTGCTCTTTTTCCATAGTACTTTTTTTTCTTCTTTTTTTGCTTAAATGTAAGGGTATTGGGATGGTATGAATGCAGGATCAATGTTAGCATAAAGTATATAAATAGCATCTTTAGTATGTGTCTAAGTAAGAGTAGGATGAGTGTAGGCTAAAACTCTGGTGGTTGGAATTCACTCCTATTACGGTTGCTGAAATCCCCTGGTATCTGGCAACTGTATTTCTCCATTCTTTGTAGATGCATGTTACCACATATAATGAGATAACATGAAGCAATTTTCCCTCATAGTCTTGTCTATTTCTCTCCTTAGCACATTGGGCTCTAAATAAATAGATCGAATGAGAGACAGTGTACTACAAGGTGAAACAGCTGAAACAAACAATGGGCCGAAAGACATGAAAGCCCACTATAGAAAGCAGAAATGAAGCAAGACTCGAACAGAAAAATAAAAAGTATAGAGATATATGTGTGAAGGCAAAAGTGAGAAAGAAGAAGAAAATGACACCCTTGAATGCCAGCCAGGCACAGATGAATTCGTTTGTTCAGCTGATAATGTGTATCAGTCTTGGCTATAATCCAGAGGCACTAGGCTTTGTCCCTGTAGACAATAGACGCCAAGTTGTAAATGGCATACAAAGCCTGAAATTCAAAACCACCAGGATGATAAAAGTCCCTTGATAGGCCAAAAAATACACTGTGCTGAGGAAACAAATCAAGGGAGAGATCATACAGGTTGAACCTTTCTCAATCCCACAAACATTATTTTTTTGTTAGCTATTAAATGGATATGCGCTTTATTTAGACATGTTAACCCCTTACCATCTACTGTGTGTAGCTCTGATTTGCACTTGTTCCCATAAATATACTGTTGGCTATATTTACAAAAGATATATAGCAAATTATTTTTAAGACAGGTTGTCTAACCTATGAGGGCACGAAAAAGGAGACAGGGCTGCTATTACCCTCTGTGGTTCTCAAACAACAATTCATTCATCCCCAACCTTTTATTATCTCACAAAGCTATGAGTTCACATCTCTGGGGTGTACAGATGGTTTGAAAATAGTTGTCTGATAGTAATAGTTTTGTCAAGAAAATAATTTGAGCCAGAATATATTTTCACTTCAAATTTATTTCACAACAGTTTTGAGTAGAGTAGAGTATTATATTGTGGACTATGTATTGTGAGAACAGTATCAGAAAACATAACATAACCATATCAACTTGTCTTGCATAATAGTTTAGGACACTGCTGGATAACGCCACAGATCTTTATGAACTATATTTCCCAGGCATAATTTTAACAAGTTAAATAGAAATATATTGTTAACATCTGCATCTGTAAGAGTCTACAAATTTGTAAATTGATTCACAGTGCTTTCCACTGTTTTAGTTATGCTATCCCAAGAATAGCAATTCATATAATTAAATTGTATGCTGAAATTTTTTTATAAAGAGCCTGGGCCCATCACTGTGTTTCACAGTTGATGTACCTAATGAGAATGCTTTTTGCCTAAATCAATGTAAAAGCCAAGCAGATGAGAAATCATAACATTTAATCAAGCTGTAGTTCTTATCTGAGAGAAGGTAGACAGAGGTCACATGATACAAAAATAATCTAAAAGGAGTTCCTTTAATTGCTTAAGTGATTTTCCTTTTTTTTTATTTCTTAACCTAAAGCATGATGAGATAATTTTGTTTCCAGAAAACACATGATAAATCTGGGAACCCCTATACGTACTCAGGATATTGCCTGCAATGTGGAGTATGCATGAGAAATCATAAATGATTTATCCCCATTATACTGAGAGATCTCTTCTACGCTCCAAGCTTTTATTTACTTCCGCTATATATTTCACAAGAACAAACACAATAGGATCTACTGAGTAAAGAAAATATAATAAAAAATATAATAAAAAAATATTAATAATAACTTTTTTTTAAAACTGACCTTTTAAAAATCAGCTTAAGTTTTGCACATCTAGCAAAAAATCCTTGATTTTAGATCAGGGGCATGGAAGATTTAGTAATGAAAAAAAGGTAAATTTAAATATGTTTAATTTAGCAAAATAATGCCTCAGGTGGCATGTGATTACAATTTACAAATAGGGCCAATACAAACCATTGTTTGGAAATCTATTCATAAATCTATTCATACATAGGCAAAGGAAAGGGTTTTTACACTAACAACAATAAAATATATATAATCCTCTGCCTGAAGAGTGACTGGATGATTTCTTGCAAAAACATAATATTCAGGGATATAATATAAGTGGGATAGCAATTTCTTCTAGTTTGTTGCAAAATTGGAAAGCACTTTAAACTATTTTTCTTGCCTTCTTTTGGATCAACAGCAGCAACAGATGAGAGAGGATAGTGAATGTGATGGTGTTTTTTCAGCGTATGTAACTATGTAGGATAAGGTGTCACAATGTGATCTTTAAAAAGATTTCCTATACGCTTCTTTAAAGACGAACAAAACGTGAAGCAAATACTTTACTTGAGTTGCATTAGAGTTTTATGGATTTAGCTATAGCTCATAGATTTAGAGATAGCTCATAGACACGAGTATACTGTTTATAATGATTGTGATTGTTTTTACAATAAGAATTGGTTTAGAGGTAACTAACAGCTGATACACACACAAGATACATAATAAGATCTGTTAATTTATGTACTACTGATACAACCTAGTTAAAGGTGGGCTTTCATTAATCTGATTCATGTATGGCTCAAAACAATCAGTAGCATGTCTACTCACATAATAACACAAAAACATGAATTTGCTTAGTCTTTGCTTAGTCTCCCATAAACTAGGGAGTAAACATCTACAAACTCCAGCAAAAGTAGGTTTCACACTGCTTCCGTCTGTGTATTTCTCTTTTAATGTCCAAAATCGAAACCTTCCTTGAAAAAAGGCCATCATTAACATCTTATTAATTCCATAACACAAAAGCAGCCTTTTAAAACAGCAGTGCTGCAACTTTAAATTACAAAACAAGCTTGGTATTTAATGAGAGATTTAGCACAGCAGGGCACCTGTTAAATTAAGTTGTGCCGTCACATCACAGTGGGGAAACAGGTGTATATTGGTTTAAAATTATGGAAATGTTGACTAATTCTGAAGCTTGTAATCAAACGGACGGCACCCTGCAATATTTTCTTCCAGGAAATCTGCATTAATCATTTACACCCTTCCTTTTTATTTAGTGTCCATCAAAAATAAACATCTAAATCAAAGGTTTATCTATTAGCTTTTGATGTTAGCTTTGACAGTTTACAAACACAGGTTGACTTAACATTAACAGATACACAAGGGAAAACTGATGGGAATTCAATTCAGAAAGACAGGCTGGGAACAATAGGATGAGTACACAAATGGGGTATTATTGAAAGCAATAGAAGTAGAATAAAGACTTTTCAGTGAGGTCTCCCGACATAAAGAATGGGTTATTCCCATACTTTGACCAAGATGGCCAAATTGGTCAAACCTTTTACGACTCTTACATTTTTGTTTCTTGGAAACATCCATCCATTTGGGACCTACACATCACTATGAAATTGGAGCTTTATGGTTTGCACTTTAACCCCTTAAGGACACATGACATGTCTGACAAGTCATGATTCCCTTTTATTCCAGAAGTTTGGTCCTTAAGGGGTTAAATTTTTACCCAATCAACCATTTTACTCATAGCACAGTCAATTTTATTCCAAAATGTATTTTCATTATCAGTGGCAAACCTAATGTTGAGAGGGTCCTGGTGCAAGAAATTATTTTGGGCCACCCTCTAGCGCAAGCATGGACAAAAGGTAGATCCCCATCTGTTTGAATGATGTATGAACACACACTGCTATATATATATATATATATTTATATATATATATATATATATTCTTATACAGATATACATACACATTAACACAGGTACACACATATAAAAACACACATAGATACACACATAGATACACATTGAAACATACACACACACTCAGATACACACACTGAAACATACACACACACTCAGATACACACACTGACACATACAATCATACTCAGATACACAGACGGACATATACACACACTAATACGCACACAACCTGACACACATATACATATCATAAATGTATATATTTGCAGCCACCCTCCTGTTAACATACATTTTGTGTGCAGGAGGGTGACTTGTTTGTGGTCCTGCTGGTTTGTTTGTGGCCCTGCTGCTGGCTGTGGTTTATGACAGTGTGAACCTGTGCAGAGTGACTCTTACTTCCCCCTGGCATCAGTGATGTGAAAGAGGTCAGGGTGTGTTGCTAAAGGGTGTGGAGCTCAACTAGGCCCCTGTTTAGCAATACCCACTGGGTGGCCCTAACTGCAAGAGCCACCGGATGGCCTCCTGAGCGTGCGGGCCCTGGTGCAGCCACATCGATTATATGCAATTCACTATAGTAGAAATGAAAGCCATGTTGGAAAGGTACACTTTATTGTATTGTGCATGTGAACGCAAGTTTTGGTTGCAGTGTTATTCACTTAACTGTGAAATGTCAGCAATTCAGAGTCAATATCAAATTTAAGATCAAAATAACTGCATGAAAAACACAGCTGATTTTTTTTTTTTGCGTTTCCAATATGGCTGTTTTGTCCTAAAATCTTAAATTTACTTTATTTTTTTTAATGAACACTGAATTGGTAGTGAATTAAATCCAGACTTGCAAGCCTGAGGCTCAAATAGTCCATCTGTGACTATAGCTCAGTTGGTGATGTTTTCCAAATCAGATATATTTTTGTTCACATTTTACAATGCTGATTTTAATTCACTACACCTCTGTACCCCTTTAGTGTATGTGCATGCTTAAATGAGAGCCTAATATAGATACAGTGATTCTCTAAGGATCTACTTGCATATTGATAATAATTATTCTCTGTACTGAATATCACAATTTTCCCCAAAGTGTTAATTGTCTAGTTCTAATTCTATAGCAAATTTTTAGTGGGACGTAAACCCCAAAATTCTAAACTATCGACTTTGTAGCAAAAGATGATGTTTGTTAAAAAGAAATGTAAGGGCCCCACTGGGATGCCTAGATGCACCCTAGATTATCTGTTGCTTAAAGAGTCTGGAGCAATGCCTGTCTGGGTATCATTCCAACACCAGGTGACTTGACGACTGGATACAGGGGCAACACCCCCTAGCTCTGTTTTGTTTTTTCTTTGTTTATGTTTATGTTAAACCCTTCATACAAAATCAGAAAATTGAATTGGTTTAGTTTTTTTGTATATTTCTTGAGATTTCCAGATCTGAAAAGGAGACCTTCATGTCCAATATCATAATTCATATTTTGTAACTTATGTGTTATGATAGCATGTTTACTGATGATCTTCATTTTGAAACCTGTGAGTCTCAATACGTCATTTTTCACCGCTATGTTAAATTGGAAGTCAAATAAAAAGAAATATAAAAAAAAAAAAAAAAAAGAATATGCTGAAATGCTTTTTACTTGTTGAATATGCATAATCATAAATTAATGAGCAGCCATTCCTATATTGAGTCAGACTCACAAATGAGTAATATATAGTTCATAATGCTGGTATACACCTCATTAGAGGATCAACAGGGGTTAATAGAAATAATAACAATGTCAGAGTCATGTTATTAGAAATAGATTATTGTAATTAATCACAATCAAAAGATGATTATAATTTCCAAACAGATATCGCAACAAAACCTGCTTGAGTATATGACACATGTGGGTAACAATTTCTTATAAAATGTACAGATTATTTAGCTAAATCAGATCTGCATCCATGGCTGGCTATGCCATAAGGCCACTAAAGAAACGGCAATGGGGTGGCATGCAGAAGAAGGGGGACATAGCTGGTGGGAAGATCAAAAATCTCCCTCATTAGCCAACTCATTCTCCTAACGTGGGGCCAAGCCAATAGGGGAGATCTCCAGCAAGTCCCGGAATAATTTACATAGGAAATTCTATTGTATTGGAGAGTTGCCGTGGCTTACCACGGAAAGATCTGTCTACACCCACTGGGGTGTATACAGCAAAATCTCACACCGGAACACCAGGGATCAGGTCCCCCCCACCCTCCTTAGCCCAAGGTAAGCACCAGGGAGGTGGGGGTATACATTAAATTTTGTTTTATTTTAATTTTAAAACAAATGCATCCCCTCAGCCTCCACACTACAGTCCCAGTACTCCCACTACAGGCCCCTAGCCATTATCCCCATCCTCCAACAATAGCTACTACCCCACATCTATAGCCATGATACTCCACATTACTGATCCTGTCCTCCCCTACAGCCCCTACCCCATACCACAGCTACTATTCCCCCACTACAGCCCATATCCCCCAACCTATCCCCACTTCCCAAAAACACACTATTGCACCAATCACCCCAGACAAGTCATCCTCCACACCAAATAAACAAAAAAAGCTCTCCACAGCACACACATACACACTACAGCCATGACCCCCTCTAACAGACACACTACAGCCTCTATTTACATGCCCACACACATACTACAACACAAGCAGTCCCATTGACACACACAATCCACAAACATACAAGCAGCATTTCTCCCACATAATCAACCCTACAAACAGCTTCCCCCACATACACAACAGCATACACACACAGCACCCCTAGAACCAAGCAACACCACAATTAGCCTACCCTCACAAATGCAGCACAACAAGCCGCTAACCCACACACATAACCCCACAAGCAGCATCTTGACATACATACAACCCCATAAGCTGATTTTCCCACGAATGCAGCACCACAAGCAGCCTCAATGCACATACATATACCCTTGCATTACCACATCCAATAGTACGCTAAACTGCATGTAAATATATATATATATATATATATAAAATCGCCATTTATATAGCGCCAACAGATTCCATAGCGCTTTACAATATTATGAGAGGGGGGATTTAACTATAAATAGGACAATTACAAGAAAGGGCATACATATGGATCTGTGAAGAGATATAAGAGGGGCTAGAATTGTTCAATGCTTTATATGTATGGGTTAGCACTTTGAATTGACTCCTATAGGATACAGGAAGCCAATGTAAGGACTGACAGAGGGGTGAGGTGTGAGAACCGACTAGAGAGGAAAATCAGTCTGGCTGTGGCATTCATTACAGACTGTAGCGGGGCAATACAGCTTTTGGGAAGACCAATCAGGAGATGATTACAATAATCCATGCAGGAATCTACTAGAGCATGGACAAGCTCCTTGGTAGCATCTTTTGTAAGAAAGGGGCAGATGCATGTTTTTCAGTTGGAATCTACAGGATTTGGCAACATACTGGATGTGAGGCTCAAAGGTGAGGCCAGAGTAAAGTATGACGCCAAGACAGCTTGCTTGCGAGGATGGACTTATGTGGATACCACTAACTTGAAGGGAGAGTGAGAGAGGAGGATCAGTAATAGGAGGAGGAAAGACAAGGAGTTCAGTTTTAGAGAGATTGAGTTTCAGAAAGTGGGAGGACATCCAGTCAGAGATGGAAGAGAAAATAGAAGGGGACCAAGGACAGAGCCTTGGGGGACTCCAACCAAAACAGGACAGGGGGAGGAAGTATCATTAGAAAAGGAGACACTGAATGAGCGTTGGGAGAGATAAGAAGAAAACCACGAGAGGACAGAGTGACAGAGACCGAGTGATTGAAGAGTTTGAAAAAGGAGATCATGATCAACGGTGTCAAAGTCAGCAGAGAGGTAAAGAAGAATTAGTATGGAGTAGGGGCCTTTGAATTTAACTGTGATTATGTCATTAGTAACTTTGATAAGAGCAGTCTCAGTAGAGTGGAGAGGGCGGAATCCATACTGAAGAGGGTCAAGGAGAGAGTTGGAATTGAGGAAGCGAGACACATGTGTAAAGACAAGTCTTTCCAGAAGCTTTGAGGAAAAAGGGAGCAGGGATATGAGATGATAGTTAGAGGGGAGGATGGATCAAGTGATGTTTTTTTCAGGATAGGTACTACAGTGGCATGTTTAAGGGCAGCAGGGACAATGCCAGAAGAGAGAGAACAGTTGAAGATGTGTGTTAAGGAAGGTACAAGACAAGGGGAGGGAGATCTGATGAGGTGAGACGGGACAGGATCGAGCGGCCAAGTGGTGGGGCGAGAGGAAAGGAGAAGCGTAGCTACCTCTTGTTCAGTAGGGGAGAAAGTCTGAAGGGTAGGAAAGGCATGATCCACATGTGGTTGAGAAAGAGAATGGAAAGGTGGGGAGAATTCTTTCCTTAGCTGTTCAATCTTGTTGGTAAAGAAGTATGCAAAGCTATCGGCTGTAAGGTTAGTTTGGGGGGTGGTCACAGCAGGGTGAAAAAGAGAGTTAAAGGTGTCAAAGAGATGCCTGGGATTGCGGGAGCATTAACTAATGAGAGTGGAAAAGTATGACTGTTTGTCAAGGGCAAGGGCTGCGCTGTATGAACACAATATGAATCTATAATGGAGAAAGTCTGACTGGGTGCGAGACTTCCTCCAGAAGCTTTCAGCACAACAGGAGCAACTTTGCAGATAGCATGTTGATTTAGTATGCCACAGTTGGGGGCATGTCCTCCTTGAGGTGCATGTTTGGAGCGGGGCTGCAGCGTTCAAGGCAAAGGTGAGGGTAGTGTTATATGTGGAGATGGCCAGTGAGGGACAGGAGAGGGAAGGATGGATAGCAGTTGTGAATCAATATCAGCTGACATCTGCTAAAGGGCAATAGAATTAAGGTTCGTCTTGAGTTGAGAGGGGTTAGGCTGAGGTTGTTGGGTGAGAGGGTACTCAAGAGCAAATGATAAGAGGTGGTGATCAGACAGAGGAAATGGAGTGTTGCAGATATTAGATACTGTACAAGCAAGAGAAAATGAGGTTGATGGTATTGCCAGCTATATGGTTGGGAGAATTAGCCCACTGCAATAGCCCAACGGGAAGAAGTAATTGAAAATAGTTAAGAGGCTTCCGAGGTCAAAAGTGGGTTAATGGGAATATTGAAGTCCCCAAGAATTAGGGATGGAATATTAGAAGAGAGGAAGTAGGGTAGCCAGGTAGCAAAGTAGTCAAGAATGAGGAGAGGGGAACCAGCAATGTTAGCAGAGAATGGTTTGAAGAGGTGAATTGAATGAATTTCATATGATGGAAAAGAGAGGGAAGGGATGGGGGTGGGAAAGTTTTAAAGGGGCAATGGGGTGAAAGCAGAAAACCTACACTGCCACCTTAACTCTCAGCTTTTTTTGGGTTGTGGGTAAATTGAAGACCACCAAAGGATAGTGAGGCAGGGGTAGCAGTATAAGAAGGAGAGAGACATGTTTCTATTAGTGCAAGTAGGTTTAGGGAGTGTGAGATAAATAGGCCATGGATGGAAGTTGATTTAATGGTACTACACACAGAGCGTGCATTCCAGAGGGCAGCTTTAAAGGAGGAATTATAGCGAGAGTTACATGGAATGGATATTAGATTGTTGTGGTTTCTGGTGTTAGTACTAGGTGGCTTAGTAGAGGATGGTGTCAGCAGGAACAGGTAAGTAAAAGGATATATATATATATATATATATATATCCCCATATATATATATATATATATATATATATATATTTGTATATGGGGGTGCATTGAGGAAACTGTCCTTGGGGCCGCAAGAAGGATGGTGCATCCGACCATGTGTACAACTGGTTCATTGACTGTTTCCCTCCTGACTAGCTAAACAAATTAAAATGAAATTTAAAAAAAAGTTCCATAATGATTTGCAAATAATGTAATGTGTGTAAAGCTTTGTAGATATCATAAAAAGTAAAATACTGTATAATCTACATCATGTTGCATCTGACACTTAACGTACCCAAATACAAGATTTGTTCACCCCAACATCCAACACAGCATAAATTCTGATCTGCCCCAAACCCAGGAATTCTCAGTGAGGTCAGACAGAACACAATGCATCTATGGCACTTCTGTGCACTTTTCCTTTGTTGATAAGCTGTAATTGTATGTGGGAAAGGTATTGTGTTATAGTCTAAATACATATGTTTGTTATCCATTCAACTAACACATCTTTGAATCATTTACATATATAAATGGTAATTTGTGAGATTATGTATGAATAAATCCCTATAATAGACATAACATATGAAAAAAGTATCTCAAAAATTATGCACATTCTTGAAATAAAAGAGAAGAGTTGGTGATTGCCTAAGGAATTTAAGTAAATGGATGAATAGATCATTGCCAACATCAGCAAAATGTAACATTGTTTAGGCCCAGAGATTATACTTTTTAAAAGTGTCATATCAAACAAATAAAAAACTACACTTGGGTGCAATTCAAAGGCTAAACTTCTCTAAACTCTTGAAATACATTAAGACATTAATTGCAAAGTGATGTTGGCCAACAAAAGCGGCTTGGCTAATGACATCGCCAGAGGGGAATAATTGTAGAAGAAAATCTCCAGTATACACCGCGATTGCTGAAATTTGGCAGGTGTGTAAAAAGAAAGAAAACAATGAATTGAAAAGCAAATCAACCCATGACTGTCTGTATTAGTGACATTCATAAAGTGGCATGTGAAATATTGGCATAGAGGTAGAAAGTTCAAATAGTGCTACTGCAGGAGATATGTACAAGTGAGATGTTTTAATGAGTGTGCTTGGCACAATAGCTTGAATTATATGGAGCTGAAGATGTGTTATGGGAGTGCATGTTATGCACCTACCGTGTATAAATTACATTTCATAACCTCGCTGAATAAAGGTTCGACATCCACATATTTAAAGGGACATTACAGGCACGTAGACCACTTCAGCTCAATAATGTGGTCTGGATGCAGTGTCCCTGTCCCCCTTAGTCCTGCCATTTAAAACATTGCAGTTTTAGAGAAACTGCAATACTTGCATTCAATACAAAGACTGCCTCTTGATTGATTACCAGAAAGCCACAAAGGTGTTTCCTGCAGTTTCATGGAGTATTGGAGTTTGATGGAGTCAAGCAAACCCTGTAGGAAAGCATCTATTCAATAGTTTCCTGTGGGAAAGGCCTAATGCACACATTCACATTAGCTGACATCGGAGGAGGAGAAGCCAAGGGACATCATGAATTAAAGTTTTTTTTAACCCTTTTTTATGATGAGTGAGTGGGCTGCAGGGGCAGAGGGACACTTTAGTGGTAGACATGCGTCTTTGTACTGCCAACCTTTCAATAGCGGATCGGGGGTGAGGGGCAACGGGGCAATTGCCCTCCCTTCCCCCCCCCCTGAGAAAATAGTACTGTGCTCCCTCTCCCTTGCCTCCCCTCTACTCTCCCCTGCTTGGCCAGTGCTATCCAAGAGACCTCCCCTTCGGCCCACAGGCACAATGCTGACAGTCGGCAGGGGAGGGAGAGAGGACCCGGAGGGTTGCCGCGGTTACCACAGCAATGCTCCCAATCTCACGAGAGTGAACTCTAGCCTGAGCTTCAGGCTAGAGTTCACTCCCACCTGACCACAGGGCTTCTCCACCAGACCACCAGGGTTTGCAGAAAATGTCCCCACTGCCTCAGTAAAGGTAAGAAGGGGGGGGAGGGATATACATTTTTTTTATCATTTTTTTATTAAAAAAATAATAAATTTAATTTGCTCCCACCTGCCCCCCAAAACACAATACACACTCACAAACAGTATACAATACACACTCACAAACACTCCTTACTGCACCCCTTTCACACACACACTGACCCCTCAAACACGCACACACACTGCATCTCTCACTCACACATACTGCCCCCTCATATACTTACTGCAACCCCATATACACACACTGCCCCCATACACTCACTGCAGCCCCCACACGAACTGCCCCCATACACACACTGCACCCCATACACACACACACTGCCTCCATAAACACACTGCAGCCCTCACTCACACACACTGCCCCATACACTCACCGCACACCTGACTCACACACACTATCCCCACATACACTAACTGCACCCCTTACTCACACAGACTGCCCCCATATTTTCACTGCACCCCTCACTCAAACACACTGCCCCCTACACTTACTGCACTTCTCACAAACACACACACACACCCTGCACCCCCAACACACTGCACCCCTCACACACACACACTACACTGCCCCCATACACTCCCTGCACCCCTCTCACACACACACACTGCATCCCCACTCACACACACTGCCCCCATACACACTGCTCTCCCACACCCACACAACTCTCACTCACACACTGCCCCATATACTCACTGCATCCCTCACACACACACACACACACTGCACCCCTCACTCACACACACTGCCCCCCATACACTCACTGCACTCCTCACTCATACACACTGCCCCCATACACTCACTGCACCCCTCACACACACTGCAACCCTCACTCATACACACTCCTCACACACACTGTACCCCTTAGTCACACACAATACACCCCTCAAACACACACACACACACTGTATCCCTCTCACACACTACACCTCTAATACACACACACACATGGACAGTACCCCTCCCGCATACTGTACCCCTCACGCACACACACTACACCCCTCACACATTGCATTACATGTACTATTATCCCTGTCCCCTACTACAGGCCCTAATACCTACCCCGACAGACCCCAGGTAAATTGTCAAACTATTCTAAAATGGTTTGACTACTTACTCTGGGAAAGTTCCATGACACTACTGTCACCATAACCAGTACAGTCAGCTGTAATGGTTATTGTGCCTGGATTGTTTCCGAGATTGGGTTCTCGATCCGCCCCTGGTTTCTTTAAAGATAGAAGGTCTGTTTTAATAAACGTCAGATCATAATATAATATGTTAATGTTTCAATATATAGCCTTGTAAAATTATTTATTGTGGGGATTAAGAAATATATTTTAATTGTTCTTTTTAAATAGATGGATGTTTATTGGAAGATTTATTAACTATGGCTGTTTAAAACCCCCAGAATTCTCAAGTGAGATAATTAAGGAAATGGGTTTTGATACAATGACATATAAAATAATTGGAAGCTTTAACTGTGATTGAGTAAATGCAAGAACTGATAATAACGAGTAAACAAAACACAGCATATTTAGTGCTGTTATTACTGTCTTGTGCCAAGCTAAATCCCCTATTCATATATCACTGTTTTGGTAACTAAATAGCAACCTTATAAAGTTTGGGACAAAATATTAGCAAAAGGATAATCTATATATTGCTTCTTTAACCCCTTAAGGACACATTACATGTGTGACATGTCATGATTCCTTTTTATTCTAGAAGTTTGGTCCTTAAGGGGTTAAAGTCCAATAAATGTTTCCAAACAACTTAGTTCTGCATTGTTTGATAAATATTGTGTGATGTGTGTGAATTGATATGTATGTGTGCAATGTGTGTTACAAAAGTGTGTATGTGTGTTTTATGTATGAATGTCTTGTGTATTTCTCTCTGTATGTGTTGAATAAATCAGTATGTGATGTACATTATGTGTATGCATACAAATCACATATCTACCCTAATTAGTAACACAAACATCTAATCAAACAACCACCTTCTCTCTCTCACACACACAGATACACATTACACAAATAATTAATCACACTCATAAACATGTCTAATAAACACTCTCACATGTACATATCGATCTAGTTATACACTCTTCAATGCAATTAATTAATCACTACAAGCTTTTTGTTTCAAATGAATTGCAATTTGTGTGAATTTAGGACGATTTGCCGGTCATCTGAATTGCATAACTCTGAATTTTCATGTGACCTTATCACAAAACAACTGAAACGGTCAACGGACAAACAGTTTTGCATGATTTGTGATCTGGAGTTCGGCCCTTGGTGCCAAATAAGATGATTGACATTAAAAAAGATGATTGATGGTTAAGGAACAGTCACTAAATGTTTTTATTCATAGATTAAGTAAGAAGTAACTAATAGAGGGATACAAAGAATGATATATATATATAGTACTGCTCATTCTTTTTATTCATATATGTAATACATTTATAATATGTAAATTAAGATTAGTTTGACTGATATTTTTACCCTCTATTGGTTACTTTTTTACATCAGTGCCTACTGTAAAATATTTACATTATATTAAATAAGTAAGGACCTGCACTGTAGGGTAGAAAAAGCTGTAGGCATGGTAAGTAATCCTGAAATTATACAAAAAGCAAATAAGGATAACACTCTAAGACAGGGGTTCCCAACCCAGTCCTCAAATCATCCTTACCAGTCCAGGATTTAGGAATTACTCTGTCGTGCCTAAAGTGTTTTTTTTTTTATCTTTCTAAAAGCACCTTAGACACATCTGGGTGATCCCTAAATCCTGGATTGGTAGGGGGTACTTGAGGACTGGATTGGGAACCACTGCTCTAGGACTTTGAAAAAATATAACATAATTTTTATTTACCACTGTGGCCGTTACGTTTTCTCATAAAACCTTTCATCAGAACAAAGAAATTTCGGTCTACCCAAACAACATCTTTTTTTGACAAATTAATTTGGCTGAACCAAATTTTATAACATGACAGGAGGCTTCATATTTGCTTAAGTCTCTCTTTACTAGAACTCCACTGCAGCACATTAACATGGAGAGAAAAACACCAGTGAATCCATAAAAGGCTTCCATAAAAGGCTTCTCCCAACCAACTAATTCCTCTTTCTTTGCTGCTCTGCAGACAGTAAAGGTCAGAGTATCACTGCCTCCTGTTTTATATGGGTGGTTGTGGGATATATACTTTTACTTGTATTTGATCTTATGATTTGTTTTTAAGATTTGATTTGATTGTATGATTTAATGTTTATGCTTTGATTGTATGATTTAGTTTTCATGATTTGATTTCAGGACTTGATTGTATGACTTGCTTTTAGGATTTGATGTTAATGATTTAATTGTATGATTTGATTTTCATGATTTGATAGTGTGTGTTGATTTTGGGATTTATTTTATGAGGTGAAGTCATCTATTGTGCCTTTTGCAGGTGTTTTCTTCTTGCCTGCTCTTTCTACCGCCCCACTTTTTTTCTGTGGGGTCTGTATCGGTGCCTTCCTCCACCCTTCTCCCTCTATTTTTGTTATCTTTTGCGGTCGCGGGTGGCGTCGGAGGGATGACCGGCCACGTGGAAGCGATGGCTCCAGACCACATGGGAGCGATGGCTCCTGGCCACGTGGGAGCGATGGCTCCCAACCTCATTTGGCCTCCCCACACCGCAGAGCCCTCGGTCCAGGTTGTAAGAGTTTGCCTTTTGGAAATTCTAATGTCATTACTATAAATAAATTTCTGGAGTGTTAGGTTTGAGCCCTTTAGATTAAGGCACTTCATCTCTTCAACCTCGCTTTCTCTGTTTTCCTATGGAAAGCTGTTTCTTTCACTGTTACAGAAGAGTTGGTTACAGTTCACAGAGAGTGTTAGGCACTATTCATCTGAAGAGCGTTATCTACACAGTAGAATGCTATGTACAACTACACAGTAGAATGTTGTGTACAGTTAAACAGAGAATGCTATGTACAGCTACACAGTAGAATGTTGTGTACAGTTACACAGAAGAAGGCTATGTTCAGTTACACAGGAGAATGCTATGTACAGCTACACAGAAGAACGCTATGTGCAGTTGCACAGAAGAACGCTACGTGCAGTTGCATAGAAGAACGCTATGTACAGTTGCACAGAAGCATGCTATGTACAGTTACACAGAAGCATGCTATGTACAGTTACACAGTAGAATGCTATGTGCAGTTACGCAGAAGAATGCTATGTGCAGTTGTGCAGAAGAATGTTATGTACAATTGCACAGAAGCATGTTATGTACAGTTACACAGAAGCATGCTATGTACAGTTACACAGTAGAATGCTATGTGCAGTTACACAGAAGAATGCTATGTGCAGTTATGCAGCAGAATGCCATGTACAGTTACACAGAAGAATGCTGGGTACAGTTACGCAGAAGAAGGCTATGTGCAGTTACACAAAAGAATGCAATGTACAATTACACTGTAGAATGTTATGTACGGTCACACAGAAGAATGTTAGGTACAGTTACACAGAAGAATGTTATGTACAATTACACAGAAGCATGTTCTGTTCAGCTACACGGAAGATAGTTATGTACAATTACACAGAAGAATGTTACGTGCAGTTTCACAGAAGAATGTTAAGTACAGTGACACTGAAGAGCGTTATGTACAGTTACACAGAAAAGTGTTAACTACAGTTACACAGGAGAGTGTTTTGTGCCATTAATCTGAAGAAGTGCTAGGTACATCTTCTCTGAAGAGTGAATTGTACAATTAATCAGAAGAATGGAAGGGCAGTTTATCGCCTGTGCACCCCGTAGGGCATGACTTATCTGTGTTCCAGAATTTGGCCGGCTTTGTCCGAGCCGTATTGATTGGCCTGCTTTGTCTGTGCCCCATTGATCTGGCCTGCATTGTCTGTGCCAGAATATCTGCATGCCAACCCTTGCGACTACATACTCACGCTTGGACATTGCATGCGGTGCCAAATTTGCCTCTGTCACCAGATAGGGTGTTGCCCCGATGCTGCTGCCGGTGACACTTGTCCGTTATACCCCTAGAGGTCGCCTTGCTTAGGACCGCTCCACGGTCAACCCTTCATTCGGGGGAATGCACACAGGCTATGCCTACTATGGCAGCGACCACCTAAGAAGGCGGGAGACTTGAAGGAGTCCGACCCCCCTTGAGGAGGGCAGGCAAGAGCGCATAAGTGCTACTGGAAGTGTGAAGGCCCTAAACCAGACGCCCGGAAGATAGACTCCGGAGAAGCGTCTAACCCCGATGCAATCGGGCTGGACGGCACTGCCTATATGGCGCAAGGGAGGCGGTGTCCTTCGGACGCCGCAGTGACCACCTTTTTAATAAAGACAGATGACTTGAATGAGTCAGACTCTCCTAGAAGAGAGCAGTCAAGTGCGCACAAGCGCTACTGGAGGGGTGAAGGCCCTAAAACAGGCACCCGGACAGATTAGACTCCGGAGAAGCGTCTAACCCCGATACAATCGGCCTCGGCAGCCAGACTACACTGCCTAGGTGGCGCAGGGGTGAAAGTCCTCATGACCCCACCCCCAGCATGGCTGCCCTAGCTGAATGGCGGGCGGACCGGTCCCTCTCGGAAGGAGAGGACGATGGGGGGTGGACTATGATGATGCCCCCAAGTGGCACCGCGGGACGGAGAACAAGCCCACTACAGGGGCTCCGACATCTGTGGAAGAAGAGGTCGTCTCGTGGGTCGCCTTAAACGAAGCCCTGTGAGACCCTCGACCAATTGCTAATTTCTTCGGAAGGGTCTCGGCCCGGGCACCTAGCACCATCGGTGCATTGCTGGGACCATAGATCGCTGACTTGAGAAGCCCACAAGATACTTGGAGTGGTATACCCAGCCGGGCTTCCGAACAAAGTAGCCTCGTACTCAGACTTAGACCCCGATGGGGCGCTACTAGCGGCTATCCTGGTGGCAACGCCTGTCTAGTATACAGTAGATCCAGAGTACGGCCCGCTGCGGTGCCTATACTGTACTTTTCAGTCCGCACTGACAAGCCAAGGGTTCTCCCCCACACAAGTGAGTTGTCCTATGGGACATAAGGGGCAGAATTTTGGGTCCCAGTTTTCATATGAAAAAAACGTTATGGAGACATATCTAAAGCTCCAACCCATACCTGTTATAAGGGATTGGACCCTGGGCCCGGAATGTCACAGTTGCCTCCACCTTCGGATGACATAACAGATGGGATCCCGAACTTGGGGATTGCAGGAGACCCTATCTTAATCAATTCGGACCGTTGGAGGTGCTTGGGATCAAGGGATCTGAGGCCTTTGGAGCCCGCATGAGACTACGCTTGAAGGTATAGCCGTTAGTTACTTTGAATAAGACGCGGTCTTGGGAACTTCCAGGACCGCAGGGTCCATTCCTAGTAAGGCGGGCTCAAGTTTCTCCCTGGTGAGATAAGGACCTGGGGCATCATTCATTTGGACGATAATACAGCCTGGCTGGCAGGTTTGGATGAATTTAGGACATTCGGGCATACCAGAACTATCCGAAGAGATCCTTCTCGTTTTTTTCCACGAGGACGTTTCGTGGGACGGTCTACCCGAATGGGGTGGCTGGATCCTCGGCGAGTTGCCCCCCAGACCGAAGGGACGCTATCTGCGTTTTCCTTGTTTGGGTCCCTGGAGTTCATGTTCAAACAAGGAATATTGACCCCCTCTATGGCTCGAGGTGTAGAGTTTCTCATACGATTGGAATACGATTGGAATACGATTGGAAAACGATTGGAATAGTTTTCCGAGAAGACCCGGCGTCAAGCCCACGGAGGAGGACCCATTAAGCCCCGTCCAGTTTCAGCCGGCAGACAGACCGGTTTGCTCAGTGATGGACGTTTCCCTCCAGGGGTGTTTGACACGGAGACGCAGAGAAGGGCCCTCCATTGTTGTTTCCAGGACCTTACTACAAGTGTCTCGGTCTGCTGGTACCTTGGTTTTATGACCTCCGCTTCGGCCGAGTCGAGACTAGTGCCCGGATTCCCTGGAGCTGTCACTCATGGTCTCGAGGACCGTAAGACATTTGCCTGCATGGTGACCCTGATGGAGTTGGGTCTGGTACAGATTAACAGAAATTTAGCAAACACTGTTACAGGGTTTGATTATTGTTTGGTCGTTTTATTGACTGGGGACTGTCGCATCACTTAGATTAGGTAGGGTGTATGACTGTTTTTGGCAGGCCTCGCTCTGTTGGTATCTCCCTTCAAGCTAGATGTGCGAGTTCATAGGGGTGTGAGTCCTCTCGATTCCCGAGGACGGGGTACACGCGTTGTTTGTCATGCCTCAATTGCTGGTTTTCGTCGGTTTTTGTCCATCTCCGACTCTGGATTTTTTCCCCTTGTCATACCCTTTTTTCTTCTTTCATATGGGTACAGATGTTCGGACCTTAGTTGTCTATCGGCTCTAGTCGGACCCGAGGGTTATACTCTTGTCTTTGTTGCGCGCCCCTCTTTTTTATGTTGCGGTCGATGCCATCATTTGTTTAGATGGTTCTTTTCCTTTTCTTCGCCCTTCATGTACCGCCCGGTGGTTGTTGGCATTGGCGGGGCGTATAGGTCTTTCAGTTTATTTCAGTCGGTACTCGGCGACTTCAGACGCCGTCATGGCGGGCGTTTTTTCTCCAAGACATTGTACACTTTCCTGACGGTTACCGGAACTATCTTCGCTAAGTTAGGTTGGTGCGGCGGATCGTGTTTCTTTGGGCTTTGCTGTCCAAGCGTTAAAACAGCAAATATGAAGCCTCCTGTCATGTTATAAAATTGTAGATTATACTAGCTTTAGTGTAACTATAATCTTAATTTTATTAATGACAGGAGGCAAATATTTCCCAATTTCTCCCTTCCCTGGTTTGTTGGTTGGTTTGACTGACTTTTGTATATTCGTGGTCTCCTGGGCTAGGTTTGTTAATCTGGGGGAGTTGGGGTTCATCTGGGATATGGTACCGTCAGTATGTTGTGATAGGGATTCATGTTTTCTCAGTATCTGGGATATTATGCTGTCAGTATTGACGATGGGGATTCATGTTTTTCTCAGTACATTTCATTCGCTAATCAGTGTTTTCGACTCTGTTTATATCGTTTCAGTTTAATGGTTCAGCTACAGTTCTTAGATCCGACTACTCTACAGGATAAAGGTCAAGGCTTCATCCACTGGTTCCATGTTTCCAATTTCGGATGGCATTCGTCGTTATCTTATGTTGTTTCTTTTGTTATTGTATTTGTGGTGTATCGTTCATGTACTTTATTTTGTCGCAGCGTGAAAGAGGAATTAGTTGGTTGGGAGAAGCCTTTTATGGATTCCTGAGTTTTTTGTCTCTGGTGTTTTTCTCTCTATGTTAATGTGCTGCTGTGGAGTTCTAGTAAAGAGAGACTTAAGCAAATATTTGCCTCCTGTCATTAATAAAATTAAG
Organism: Pelobates cultripes; assembly: GCA_933207985.1. Taxonomy (NCBI): domain Eukaryota; kingdom Metazoa; phylum Chordata; class Amphibia; order Anura; family Pelobatidae; genus Pelobates; species Pelobates cultripes. The sequence continues at coordinate 159,891,449 of OW240914.1, read as the reverse complement.
ATTATATTTACACTAAAGCTAGTATAATCTACAATTGTTTGCCATGCACAAGTCGATTAGTCACATATTCACATTCCCACACACATACATACATTACTAGCCATAACTCACACATATGTTATTAGCCAACCAACCACATACAACTATTTAGCCTCGGGTACCCATACCTCCATAACCAGCTACTTAAACAAATGCAAGCCACTTTTACACATCTACTTAGAATCCAAATACAACTAGTTACACACACACACATCTTATTAGCAACACACACAATTTCTGAGAAGATGTCAATGTAGATATCCTGCATGCATTCCTGCATACCTCTACATATAGTAAGGAAGGAGCAAGGAGAACTGTTGGAGTTTGCTCTTCCTGATGTGTAGTGGTGGGAGAGCAGTTAAGCTGTGTATTGACTAACATCCTTTTACTCTCCCCTCTTAAAAGTAGACATCCCATTGTATATCTGTAAGGGACACTTAAGCAGTTTTTAACCACTAATACATTTTTAGTAAGTCAGAACTAGATTTCTAACCCATTTCTCATGTTTTACTGTCAACATTTGTATTACTTTTCTAAAAATTATATTTACCTTTGCTCTATATTTACACTAGCAATTGATATTACCATATACTTATAGTTATACCATAGTTAGCTTGCTAGCTTGTCAACTACCATATTAAATATGCGAACCTAACGTTATATAAATATATAACCTCTGTTTAATCTGCGAGGGTGAACCCCGCAAAAGTTTATTAGTGATAAATTGATATCAATTTTTAGCACAACAATCAAGAAAATAATATATTTTCTTAAAAAAATAAATTTTAAAGTCTGGATTGGATATGGTCGCTAAGGTCTCTCAAAAAGTTTCTATGAAAGAAAAGACTGATGTAAAATACAAACAGGCAGGTCTAGGCATTAGCTTTGTCCATGCATATTATTATTCCCTGCCCTCTACATTTTCTGAGCACAAAATATGTCCAATACCTCCACTAAACAAACCTCTGGGAAATAAATAGGCATACGTTTCAAAGTAGTAAAAGAGAAAACAATATATATTCACCTACATTCTAATTTATTTGTTCTTTTAATAGTATACGTATATACTACATTTATTTGAGATTATTGATGTCATGTTCGCTTTAAATATGTTCTTTGTATTTGATTTTTTTTTAAATATAAAAAAAGAAATAAATTTGTTAAATTAATTATTAGTAACTCCCTGTAATTAAGGGCATGAACCAACATGTTTTACTTACTGTTACGTTCCCCACATGTCTATAAATCTAGGACAAAAATATCAGAAGAAAAATAACCCAAAGTACTAATATTGTTAAAAAAAATAATAATAATTTTAAAAATTACACATTATGTTATATATTTTAAAACATTTGCATTAGGAAGCAAACAATTTAGTAAATTGCAATTCCACTGTCTGCAAGTAAGTGAGGCTTTATAAGGAGAACTTGAAGTTTAATACATTATACATATGCATGATATTTTAATATTCCCACCTTACCCATTACTGATTTAAGAAAAGCATGCTGCCAAAAATGAAGTAAATTATTAATAAACACATTCTGGATAATCACAATAAACTTCTTATGAATATTCTTTTATTGGGATAAGGGTATGTAGAGATGCACATATCTGATGATTCTGCAATTACCAGCTAAAAACATTAAATATTGACCTTAAACACCTGCACATTATTTATGCTTCACAATATTCTCAGAAAGATTGAAAGGTAGAAAAGGTTGGCATAACCAATTCTACAAAATGCTCTGGTATAATACTATGCCCTGGATAGAAATGCACATGCATTTTGAATCCTCTCAGAAACCCATATATATATATATACATTGGTGACCTAGCAAAGACATTGGAAATCTGGTTTAACAGACACATGTTTCTTCCATGCATCTTCCATGAAACACTGTATTACAGTCAGAGCTGCCCATGCTCCCATACATTACATAACTGGAGGGAGAACTGCTTATGTTAAAGGACCACTATAGTGCCATTAAAACAAACTTGGTTTCCTGGAGCTATAGTGGTAATAGGTCCCCCCCCAACCTCAGGGTCCCCTTCCCGCCGGGCTCTAGGGGGAAGAAGAGGTTAAAATCTTACCTTCCTCCAGCACCAGGCTCCGTCGCCGCTGGGGACTATCCTCCGCCTCCTTCCGACGTCATCGGCTGAATGTGCATGCACGGCAAGAGCCTCTAGCGGCTGTCAATGAGACAGCCACTAGAGGCTGCATTAACCCTAATGTATGTTTACAGCAGGCAGGGTTAACCCTAGATGGATCTGGCACCCAGACCACTTCATTGAGCTGAAGAACATTTAGTGCAGTGTACAACAATTGCTTTACAGCCATTGGTTTAGAATTTTGAGGTTTGCATTTTGGCATCAGTTTAATATCCAACCACATAAACAACATCAGGTGCTAGCTCTTTGTCCAGGTGTAAATGCCTGAGGGTCCATACTTGATAAGTTATAAGACACCCTGGCATACGAGGAACACTTTAAGCCCATATTGCAAAGAATCACATTTTTTGGTCAATTCAATTTCAGTACTGCATTAACCATAGAAATCCTATCAACCTTGGCTTGGAAGACAATGAAAGACTATTAGACGGATGGATGAATTTAGTCAGATAATTAACGTAGGCAGTTTAAGGACTGGGCTTTAGGTGCCAGGAGAACCTTGTTTTTGTCAAACCTTTTCAAAACTGTTTTACTAAAATGGCCGAATACACTCAAAGACTCTTCGCATCATAACCACAACAATAAGGTCTCATTGTGTTCATAGTATACCAAAAATATCCACAAAGTTATGAAGTGACTAGAATAAATGTTTAATTTAAACCTTACTGTCTACTCTATATATTGATTTATAACATTTAAAACAACAAATGTGTATAAATATACATATGGATTTGGAATAGTGCACAAGTAATTTTTTTTCTTTGGTTTTATTGTATGTATTGGGGCTGATGTGTACTATGGTCATTGCTGCCGCCTAGGAGTAGTGGGACTTAATTTAGTGTATTTGAAGATATAATAATGAGCCTCATTCATAGTGGCAATTGCAATGTTCAAATTAAAGTCATTTGTCAACCACCGTGAGTGTTAAGGAACAAATATCAACAAATCCAGAGCATAGATGCATGACCAAACCTGAATCAGTAGCTGGACATGACCTATTAAAGAAGGGAAAGACTAGTGTCATATCTGTGGATTATGACAAGTTGGGAATGACTGCACTGAGCATGAAAATGTATTTCCTTAAAGGATCACTATAGGGTCAGGAACACAAACATGTATTCCTGAACCTACAGTGTTAAAACCACCATCTAGCCCCCCTGTGCCCTTCATGCCTCCATAAATATAGCAAAATCTTACTGTAGTCAAACCTGAAGCTGTAACTCTGAATGCTGTTTGCCTCAGAAAAACAAGCAGTCTGTTGACATCATCAGAAGTGGTAGTCTGATCCAATCACAATACTTCCCCATAGGATTGGCTGAGACTGAGAGACACTGAATGTTTGGATCCATTTTAGGCAGGATCTCTAACAGCCAACTAAGGAGTGGCCAGTGAAGTTATCACTAGGCTGTAATGTAAACACTGCATTTTCTCTGGAAATACAGTGTTTATAGCAAAAAGCCTGATGGTAATGATTCTATTCACCAGAACAAATTCAATAAGCTGTAGTTGTATTCAATTAAAAATTCAATAAGCTGTAGTGTCCCTTTAATGGACAGAGCTGTTTACTACATGTATCAAAATGTGTGGGGTATATCAGTGATAGGAAACTCTAGCTATTACCTTCACATCTAAAATAAACTGAATTTAGAAAATATTGTATATCATCATCATTACTCCTGTGTTTTTGTGTTGCACTAAAATTTTCAAAATTACATTAGTGTCTTTTGGTTGACCTCAATATACCTACAATGGATAGAATCCAGCATAAGTATACATAATTTAATGCTTGACTACACTTAAATAAAATAGAATGTAAAGAGCTTTGTTTGATTGTATGAGCTGTTAAAAAAAGCCAGTTTCTTTGCCTTTTTAAAAATGTCTAATACCAGGAATGGACACGAGGTATTATTCATTTGCATTCTCTTAGATATTTCTGGTAAATTCAATTTCTGCTGTGTTTGTTTTTCCGATTTCTCAGTTAGTAGACTTAACTAAGTAATCCCGAGAGGTTGTAAAATAATTAACACTGAGAGGTAGTTTGCTAATTATTTAGATTTAAATTCACAAATAAAGAACTTGAAATGCCATGTCTCTAAAAACAGAGCTTATCATTTCACAGATCTATATTCATTTCAAGACACAGATATTTAAACCTATTACACTACATCATCTACAATATTGTTTATTTTATGCATATTATGCTAATATGGATGTTTTTTTGTCATTTTCATTTGACCAAGCACAAACTTGCATACAAAATATTTATATTAGTCATGCAATACTATTGGTCCTCTTATGATTTACTTACTCCTGGGACTCAATACCGCTCCTTTGCACAGTTCTCTCTCTCCCTTTCATGGTCACTCCCATTGCCACATAATTGTGAAGGAGAGTTTAATATTGTACCGCAACATACAATATATTATTTGCTTTTCTGTCTCATTGCAACTGGAGCTGCGTAACCTTTTGTTTAAATGTTTGCCATGGAAACTACAGGCTCTGTGTCGTGACATCTCCTTTTTTAGTCATGTGATCGATGTTTACTTGTCTTTGTTATTTATCTATAAATTGACTAAATAATGGATTTTAAAAATATATATTAAACATATATCTCATACTTGGTCAGTATCATCCAATGGGAGGAATATTTTTTTATTTCCCAGCCACGTACCTCTGTTAGGCTTTTCTATCCTGTAATTAAGCTAGTGATCTACAGTAATAATACCAAGAGTATTATGTCTTTTTAAGGAATATTAGCACACCTATAACATCTTCATATCAATAAAGTTGTTATGGGGCAGAATAAGTTATTATTGGAGCAGAAGTGTATATGTGCTGCCTTACCTTTCAATCATTTTTAAACAGTTTAACCCCGTAATTGGTGCCCCAGTGTCCGAAAGGAAGAGAGGAAGGAGGCAATTAAAATAAATGGCTTAACACCCTGAAGGTAAAACGGTGCCCAGACAATCCTGCCCCCATAACAACGTCCTTGAGATATAGTTGTTATGGTGGTGGGAGTGTTTCTTTAACTATATAAGTCTAATTAAATACAGATATCTTGTTCTAAAATACAGTACACTTGGCTGTCACTGGGTTGTAAACTAGAATGTATGCATTTAAGCAAAAACACAAAAAAACAAAAACACTACTAGGCATGTATACACAAATGGATCCTGCAAAGCACCGCTCAAGAATATGAGTTAACAATTCCTCTATTTATGTGTGCTTACCACCTTTTTCACCTTTACACTATATTAATTTGTACTTCGAAAAAAAGGCATGATTAATATTAAATGAGATATGCCCACCAAAAGCAACACATAACAAGTCAATGGTTCAGGATACTTCCTTACTGTAGCACTCAAAAGTTTGTAAAAGGACTACACACAGGTGAGCAATGTTTTTGCCGTATGTGAAAGCATTAAGACAAAGACCATCACATATGGCCAAGATGTTGCTCACCTCTAAAAAAATGTGTAGTGCTGAAGCAGTAAGCGTATATGATGGACAATTCTTTTCTTTTTACACTATACTGGATTGTAGGATTGCTGTGCACCCTCAGATAATCAAACACCTTATAATGTATGTTGGCCACTTATATCCTAATGCTGTAAAACAATGCAAAGTCAAACAGAGATGGTAGAGGAGCAAATGTGGTAAAACATGGTCGTATTGATATATCGAGCTAGGGCTCAAACTTTCCACTTGTCCACTAGTCATTGGTGAGTGAGACGTTATCCACGACAAATAGAAACCCATCCCTGGTAAGTGTGCCATGAATCCTTTACAACTTGAAATTTGACCACAAGGACACAATTGTAATTCTGAGCAATTTGCCATTTAAGGCTATAAATTTAGAAACATTTAGAAACATTTAAATGACAGTGACTGTGGTCATCCTTCAAATTAAAAACCTAATGGCATCAAAATGACTGATACACTGCATGAGCTTGCCATAGGTTACTGGCCACCACAGTTGACATATTACTATCATAAAACAGAAACAGTCTACAAGCTAAGTTTGTCTAATTTATTAAACATTCTTAAATAAACATGCCATGTCATTGATGTGGTATGTGTTATTGCCCTGTGTGAGCTGGCACTGAACTCAAGACCAATATTCTAATGCTGCAGGCCTGCAAAATCCTCTCTATATGCATTTCTGTTGTCTAGATGATAATTATCCTCCAAGGGAAATCATCAGGTTTTAATATCTCAAAGGCTTACTAACCCAATTAATGCTGCTCATGCTAAATTATCTAATTAAATGATATTGTGCACGGCATCTATTCGGAAAAACTGCCACAATTATGTACAAAAGAGCTACTGGTCATGTTAAAAATGAACAGGAAATCTACCCATAAAATGCTTGAAATGGGGACATTGCTTTATTTTGATATTGCTGGCTTTGTGTGCAGGACCAAGGAACGGACGCACATGGATGTCCAAATCAAGTCACAAATAATTGAGTTTCTTTTTAATCTGTCTATGGACCATGCGCTGTTATGTGTGATCCAAACCCTTACCCATATTTGTAAAGGTCATTGCTTAAAATGCTTTATGATGATAATGCAGTATCATTATATTAAGGCCAAACATGAATATATTTATAGTCATTTATATAGCGCCAACATTTACAAATATAAAAAGTTTTTTTCTGACAAAATTTAAATTACTTGTTGAGATTATAATCTATGATGAAGGGGTAGAGGAACACAAGTTGAAAAACAGTATATCAGATGGGAGGATGGATTGATGGATAAGATGCCCGTGCCAAAATAAGTTAGTAAAAGTGGTGGTGAACACTGACAGCATGCACTATGCGATTATACTAATTTTTTCTTAGGTCTCTATAAGAAAGCTCTGTTTTTGAATGAGAGCTGACATAAAGACCCTCTATAGCCTTCCTTGTATAAATTCCATACGTGCACAATGCTCTTATTGCAGAAAGTATCAACAACAAGGTAGTCAAGATTACTAGAAATGGCTTTTAAATACACAGTACTTTATAAACAATTGGCCGATGGGGTGAATTGAACTCTGAGCCGAAATGTAGCCGAATCACGAACCAAACAAATCGTACAATGGATAAGCACGTTCGGTTTGATCCATGATTTGGAATTCAGCATATGGTGCCGAAAAAAAAAAATTCATTTTCCTGAATCTTTTTTCGTTAATGAAATTTGGACAAGCCAAACCACTATATGGCCAAATATTCACTGTCTCAAATGTATTCAATATTTTTGTATGAAGTGGTTTGGCTGCAAACTATTTTTTTCATTGTGCACAAGTCAAAAATTAATTTTTTTTATTTTAAATAATAACATATTATAACAGTCTTCATTGACTTCCTTTGGTATATGCACTTACTAGATTAAAAGGTTCATTATTTACTGAAGAGAGAATGCATTTCTAGATTTCCTGAGGAGTTTTACTCATGCCAAACAAAACTATATAAAGCAAAATCTAGCACAATTAGATGAGATTACACCAATAAAGCAGCAGACAGACAGAAGTTTATTTCCTAGGAAAAGACTAAAATACCGCTTCTGTACTCTAGACAAATCCATCTGGTTTAGACAATTAAGGGATTAACTCAACAACATGCTTTCGTTCCATTGCTGGCTGGCAGTATTATACACCTTCTTGTCAGTGCTTTGGGTTTTCAAAAAGATAGCAATTCTACAGGACTAAGCAGAACAAATAAATGGCATTTCATGGTGGCACAGTGTCAAGGATAAGAATAATGCACTCACCCCAGGTAAAGTTTTAATATTGTGCAATGCGTTCTGTGCTTCCAGTGCAGCTTTTCTTGTATAAAATGTTACGAAACAACAACCTGCAGAGGACACAGAGAAAATGATTAGGTAAAAACGATAAAAAAGTTCAAGAAATAGACTGAAAGTGAAGATAAATGGCCTATTGAACGTGGCATTTTTAAGCACATTAAAATAGAAGGTTAACCCATGTAGTGAACGTTTATCTTGCTATCGGCATTACTTGAAGAACAATTTAGTGCAATGTACAATTTGTCACTTGCTGGCTACACATCTAATGGCTGGATTTACACCTGCTAATGCTAAGCAGCACTTTAGTCCTCCACAAGCCGAGAACATAAACACATGGGTTTATTTACTACACAGTGAATTGTAGCAAACGGAATAATCAATTGCAAAATTCAAGCTAAAATAACTAATATGAGGTTGAGTAAGAGATGTTTGTTTTTTTAATTCAGCCATTGTAGCATACATTTTGTTATTCACTGTTTAGTGAATAAACCATAAAATGCGTGTATAAGATTGCAAATACCAAGAGATGCATTCAGTGAGGGACCAAATGCTGCATTACGGCCACTGACCTCTGATGTCTTTTTACCTAAAGGAGCATTCAAGTATATTTGCAGCCACTCGGCATTCGTCTTTCATTGCTATCACAGGCTTTTTAAATGTTTAATAGGTGGGGAAAAAAAATCTGACATCCAGGAAAGTATGTTCTGTATGCTGCTGTCAATGTCTCATTGCATTTTTTCCAGAGTACTTTCCTCTGTTTTTGTCTAGAGTTTAGCAAAAACACAGAAAAAAAAGAGAATATCTCAATTTTAAAAACTATCTCTGTTTTTTCCCCCCTCCTTTCTCTTATTATAGTACCAGGCATTTCTACCTTAAAGTTGACTTCCAAATGACAAAGAAACTATTTCTAAATATTTTGACTGCCTCTAAAACTTGCCATCAAACCTACTGATACATAACTGAGAAAACAGTATTATATCATAATGTGTCCACCTTTCCAACTTGTTATTCTCGGTGATATATGGCCCACCTCTTGAAAAGGTGGACCGAGCTCAACCAAATAACGTTTTCCTAACGTCTCTATAATAGGACACCATCCCTTTAAAGGTAATTATATAAAACTGAAAATGAATCTAGGAGACAGGAAAACAATTATATAGTGCATATTTTTTTTATATCACATTTCTATAAGGCTGATCAGTGTTGAGGAAATGTAACAAATATGCAGGGCATTAAAAGAAGGGCATTTTTGCATGAGATTCAGTAAATCATTTACAATAACACTTACAAATACTTTGTTACTCAAATATTGGATATGTACTCATTAGATGCCGATAGGATTTTTTTCCCTTTCCAAGTATACAGTCAGTGTAAAAAATAAAAAAATCCCTCCTGTTTTCCTGAAGGTGGCTCTTGTGAGCTAAATCTCACTTCTGTTCTGTGTCTAATAGAAACACTTCTTTTAACTTCATATGAGACTATAAATCACAGGTCATAAACATGTATAACAATTCACATAGCATTTAACAGAGGATTCAAATGCCTGCTTTGCATACTTTACAATGTGCAGTAAAGTCCCTTTTTTTTGTTTACATGGTCTATTTAAATTAATCTGTTTAATTAATGTGAATTGGATTATTGCAGAGATTACAGCTGGAAGATAGAATATAAATAAAACAAATCTTATATGGAAGGGAATCTGTGTTAGTAGTTATTGCACGAAATAGGTTTTATCACAGAAATACACATGGATGATATATGTAAGGAATTTTTTTTAATTCTAATTCCTTTGTGATCCCTGAACATGTAGGAGTTATTTAATGTTTTGAGTTCATTACTTGATTTGCTTTGAAATCTGTCGCAGTGAGGTCACACTCAGCATCTTATAGACATAAACGGATGTGTGATGTCATTGTAGTTCAACTAATTTAAGCCTCAATTTAATTATTTTGAATACGCTTTTCAAATTATCACATTCTGTTAGAAACACTTTGTGTAATTTCTCTACACAAGTCACTTTTAACGTTTATGGAAAAGTAAATCATTCTAAAGGTTTTTCTAATGGATTGTGATCATTTGAAAATGTTATCCAAAAGAATTAAATCGAAACTGTAAAGCAGTAACCCAAATTATTATTTTTTGGTGTAAATTACAACATACATAGTGCAACTTTAAATAGTTATTTTACAAATGTACAACTTCCAACATCTAGAATCAATAGGGGGCATACATAATCATGTTATGGTATGTTTTATATGCAATAGTGCCTTTGTTAATTTTATTTATTTTTTTTATTTTTTTTATTGTAAAAAACTGAGCTAGTTATTTTCTTACTGGCACAGGATTTTTACCCCAACACGTAGGAAAGTGAAAACCCACAAAAAGTGGATCTGAAAGACTTATTACAGGGCCTTAGAATGACCGGACTTAACCTATTTTAACAGCAAGAAACAAAGTCAGGGTAAGCCAAGGTCGGGTAAACAGAAATACACAGAGTATATACAAAGCCGGGTCAGGATACCAGAAAATCACGCGTCAACTACGATGCCGAGTCAGGATACCAGAAATCACAAGTCAAAATAGAAAGCGGAGGTCAAGATAAAAGAAATAACAAGTCAAATACGAGCCGAGGTCAATAACAGGAATACAAAAAGAGAGACTTATATATAGCATGATAGGGCAATGGGTGAGGGCTAGAACAGGCCTTAAATAGGTTCAGAAGAGTTCATATTGGTCCACATCATCTTTGCGACCTCAAACAGCATGGGGTCATCTAGACAGCGCAGTCCCATTAAAGGTGTGATGTCATGGGAATATAATTATTTAAGGATCTGCAGTTCAGCCCGCAAAGCAGCAGAGGGAGCCTTTGGTGAGTATACTATTCAGGCCACATGGCCATGTGGAGTGCTCGGACCATGCGGCCTGAGGACTGCAGTAGTGCGACCATGGGGTGTGTTCTGCCCACGTGGCCCGAAGAGTGGAGCGACGCGACTGCAGGGTACAGGTAAGTTTGTGAAATTTACATATACCAGTCATATAAAGACAATTTTATACAGTCTAAAGGGATAACCAGCACTCACTGACTTTTGAAGTTAAAAGGTGTAGTCTTTATTGAAGATTCATTAAATCAGGACCGTTTCAGACCCTGTTCGGGACTTTCATCAGGATAAGGTTACCAGATGAAAGTCCTGAATAGGGACTGAAACATCGGTCCTGTTTTAATGAATCTTCCATAAAGACTACACTTTTTAACTTCAAAAGTCTGTGAGTGCTGGTCATCCCTTTATACTGTATGTATTGCCTTCCCCTGACTGCAAGCACCCGGCTACTTTACTTCAGAGCTCGAGTGCAAGGACCCTCTGAAATGTGTATAAATATATAGTTAATGTGGATAACATTTGGGATGCCTATATATTTACAGTCCTATACAATCCAAATAGTACCATTATCAATATTTATTCCCTACCGAGAAATGAAAACTATGTGCATGCAATAACACAGTACATCCGCTTGGTATATGAGTCTCAGTGATTTTATTTTGCTTATGCAAAGGATTCTATTCAAAGAATAGTAGGCAATGAAATTCTGAATGTCAAAATTCTTGCTAAAATAGTTGATTTACAAAAATTCTCCAATTTAGCCATTGTCATAGTTTGGCTATTTTAGCTAACGTTCTATCATCCGGTTTTTATTTTGCTGCAATTCAATGTTTAGTGAATAAAGCCTCATGCAAAGGACCCCATCAGCATATTAGAATAAGCGGGCATCAATGAATAAATAGTAATTAACAGGAAAACTTCTGGCCTCTGAGTTTAAAGTCATTGTTGAATTGCTATCAATCTACCTCTTTGGTACATTTGATTATTTTATTTTTTATTATAAACAGGCATTCATTATTAATGTATCTGCAGAACTTCCATTTAATACCTATTGCTGCTGGAAATTAATTTGTTATTAATGTTACAATTTCCTTCAATACTGAAGGAGTTAAATAGGTCAGAGACCCCCTGCCATGATGAATATTTCCCCATTTTCCATAATTACAAGTAATTGCAGTAGAGATATTGGAGGTCCCGTTTGTATTAACACAGACCAACTCAATTTCATAGTTTAATATACTAAAAATGGAGTATATGAAAAAATTAAAATCAAATTTATTTCACTCATTTAGGTATCATGAGGTCAGTTACAGATCAGTGGATAAGCTGATTAAAATCTTTTGATGTTATAATAAATGCAGTATGTTAATTCCATTCCAGAAAAAAAAAAAAGTTTATTACATGAACACACTTTCCTATATTGATTAAATGGTTTAAAGTATAAAATACATCAGGGGGTTCTACTCAAGGCAGAGATTATGTATATTAAAAGAAAATCAAGTCATTAAAAGAGCAGATATAATGTGGAACACTCTTAGGAAATGACATGGAATGAAACCACTCAACCCCATAGCAGGTTTATTTAGCTCATGCGAGTGTTACATTAGTAATATATCCCTATTAACAACCATTGGTCATTTAATATGCCATCAGTGAATAGCATTGACCTAATACTCCATCTGCCTTACACATTTATCTTCTGCCTCCAGTTACCATTAAATCTTATTGCCATCTTTGACTTATGACCCACCTCTATCACACCTAAATGTAGCTCCTAATCTCATCATGAGTGTGATACATCACTACTGACTTCTTGTCCCATTTCAATGCCTCATTTAAAGACCATTTCCAGCTCTTCTTCATCTCACATCATCACTTCACCATATTTCATATCTCTATTCAACACAACATTCCATTTACTATTTTTTGCCACCTCTCTGATGCCTAATCTGTCTCCCATGTCCATGCATTCCAATATCGTGCTACTAATTCCAACGATCACATTGTTGCACCTCAACCACCTTCCAGCATTACAGTTCCTTAGACAGATTTAATTTATTATTCTATCCAGATCTCTATTTGAGGAAGGCACAATCATACCTCCAGTACCATCCATAATAACTATCAGCATATTTTCTTACTTAAAAACTCTTGTGGTCCTAAATACTATAGGTTATAAAAGTTCATCACACTTGGGCTTTCTAGGTACTTGAAATACATAAACAGTGGCTCGAAAGGAGCATCTTATAAACCTCTTGCACTTAAGCAACATCCAATTGTCTCACACTACTGAAAGAGAATTATAAACCTGTCCAGGAATGCTGGGAATTAGAGGATGCCATTGCATCATTTGAGGATGTGCCAAATGTATGTGGAACCTTAAGTGGATGCCACATTTGTAATCTTAACCATTATATTGACAGTATAGAAGTAAAAAGTGAATTAGAGATAAAAATATAGCAAACCTTAAATGATCTGAGTACATTATCTGTAAGACTATATTGTGGAGATGGGATTTTATTCTCTACGCAGTGAGCAGTGTGATTATATAATTTGCATAACATGCTTTTTATTGCTTGTTATTTAGTTTACATATTTATTAATGAGTATATTTATGAGAAAGATCTTACACTCATAGTTATTTGCTAATTACACAAGAAATATGATTGACTGAAAGATCCTAGACTACCTGCATTCAATACTGAGAACTGTGGGAGGAAGGGATCAATTGGAAAACCTGCAAATGAGGGACATTCATAGGTTTATTTTTATAAGCATGATGTTTCTATTTAAAATGCATAATGTTTCCCTTTAATTTTCCGGCGTTTCGATGTACTGAACTCAGAGAATGATTACAATATCATGGGTCCATAGGCAGGCCACTCCCCCACCCATTTTACATTCTTCACATAAGGCTAGTTAATGGGACCATGCAAATTCGTGGTTCCAGGGCCCCTGTATAAGCCCTGAGCCCTATTCAGCTGTCTAGGGTCGCCCTATGGTTAATTCTGCTCGGACTGAGCAGTACTACTTTATTGAATTATGCTTATTGCATCTTAACTAACAGGCCTCCCAAGAATGCAGTTTATCTTAGCAGCATGTTAAAAACCCTGATGAATACACACAAATAACCATAAAACCATTTTCCCATGTAAAATGTAATACATTACTGCTGCTACTTAAATGCAGGCACAATAGATGTTCATTTATTTTTATTTAAATCTAGATTTAAATAAGCCTTCAAGGACAGTTATTGTGCATCTTCGTATATACATAAGTGCCTGTTGAAAGTGCATTTTTTATACTCTCTGCCATTCTACATTAACATATGCTGAATATAACAGACTATTTAGACTTTTAAATATATATTCATATTTTTACTTCATTTTCACACATTAAGAATTCAACAATTCCACTAGGAACTAAGCTTTCTGAGAAGCTTGAATAGAGTGACCGTTCATAGAATACCCATTTTATTTCCTTCTAGTAGTTAAGAGGTTAAATCATCTAGACATGCTAATAATTAAATGATCTGATTTTCCTCCCTTACCCTTCAAACAAACCAGCTGCAACAACTCAGCTACTGGAAGAGGAGGGGTGGGGTGAGAACTGAATAATTATATTTGTGAACAAATCCTTCTGCATACCAAAACGGATCTGGTTTAGGCAAATGAAATGACACAATATAAATGCAAATTATTATTACGACTATCATTTCCTCAACCTGCCCAATCAATTTAGGAACTGTATAATCTGAACTCACTTCCCATAAACAGCATTATTTTATGATGCTGATTAAACTTAACAGAAACAATACTCAAGACTTCATTGCATGTGGGAAAAATATATCCAATGTCTCTGTAATAATCGAACAACAGAAAGTCACCTCCAAGAAATCCCCTTTGATAAATGAATTTCTATTATTACACTTAGAGTAACCAGGTAGATTAAACTAAAAAACAATAGCAAACAAAATACAAGAAAACCCCTAAAGAAACACAAAGGAATAATCACATTTGGCTCCGGTATATCTTTTACTAAAGACAGAATTGCTGTGAATTCAAAGTAAATTCAAAGTGAATTTCAAATTTAAGGCCAACGAAGCTGAAGTGGGAAAATCTCGAAGTCAGTTATTCTTCCAGTTTGACTATTTTGGTTTAACATTTTAAATGCACTTTGTATTCCCGATAATTCTCATTTTTGTAAATAATCGTGACAAACTTCATGGGTAGCAAAGCATTGGCCGTTGAATCTGAGAGTCAAGAAATAACCAGTGTGAATGTAATATTATGCCCGTGGGCCCTCATTAACATGCTACCTACACTGTATTTCTGAATGCTGTGGAATGACTTAGCACATATTAACCCAGTTATTGTTCTGTCCCTGCAAATATTTGCACCACATCTTGGAAACCTATTCATATTTTTTTTAAACTAAATAAAATACAATTACAATTACAAAAAATAAGAACCCGCTGTGTGCAATGCAGCTATCCCAAATGAGTGTCCGTCGGGTACACAGTAAAATCCATTACTAATTAATCAGTTTTACATTAATGTGTCTGACTTCACTTGCAGTTTTCCCCTTGTATCAACATCCCAATAGAAGAGGAGAGTCGATACAAGTAGAACAAAAGAAAGAAAAAAATGTTCCACATTAGTTTACATGATATCATATCTTCTGTAGGGACTTGTTATAAAATAAAAATATAAAAGTCCTTGTTGCACTCTATCCCCATAGACATTCTTCAGTATTGTGTGTGTGTTTTGGTTGTTTGATCCATCAAATGCCGATCCGTAGTTAAACCTTCATTAATAAATGAATGTAGAATTGTATTGAGGGAAATGTGCTTGTGTAATTGAAAGAATCTTTAATCCTGAAGAGCCTTAAAAGGGTGGACAACTTTAGGTCACTGGTAGGTTAGGCTTAAAGGCTTGAAATTACCTGTTTTCAGGAATAGGCTGCTAGGATCTTGAATCTTATTACTTGTAGAGGAACCATGTGCATTAAGAATGTTACCCTCTCACGCTCATTAATCAACCAAAACCTTCTCTTTTATCCTGTTACGTGCATTCAAGGTGAAGAAGAAGCAGAGTGTGATTATGGCTGTTCTAGCAGGATGAACAGAAGGCCTCTGTTGCTTTCTACATTTTGCATGCTCAAACACATATAGAAGACACTCCGACTCTAGTTGCTAAACCAGGAAGTATTAATGGCTTAGAATATGGTTGGAGAGCTTCTAGAATCCATGAAACATACATGGGCAAGAGTTTTGATACGGAGCAGCTCTGTAATACTAAAATTCAGAATTGGAGAGTGGGCTTTATGTAAGCAACTGTGGTATTTCTACTAAGCATTGCTACCTAATTTTATTTATTTATTGTTTTTAAATTATGTCTACGTGGTTATATCCATGACATTCCAACAGTAATACTTTTTAACCCCAAAACCACGTTGTTGGGACATAAGCAGATTTTCATTATAGAAGCAAATTTAGAAACATTTTTGACATTTAGGCTTCCAGTCCCAGCTGCTTATAGGGGTATCATATTGGCCTTTAAATATGCTGCCCATATGTGGGATCCACATCGAGCCAGCTGGCATAGGATAAATGCTGCCCACAAATTAGAATTCATACATCAGCAGAACTAAGGGAATTGGCTAATTATTCATGGCAGTTCCTAATGTCCTTAATTTTATTTGTGTTTATGAATGCAACACAAAGCTCAACAACATGACCCTCAACAGCTTGTTGATGCACAAAACTGGAATTATATGAATAATATTGCAATTGCAGTTGTCCAATAGCTACACAACTGGAGGGCCCATACTCTCTAGAGTAGAACCCCCAGAATGCTGCATAATGAGTACATTTGGATACGTTTCTTAACTATGATGTCATTCAGTAAAAGCCTTGAACTGGGCACAGGCATAAATGTCCTCAAAAGAAATCGAACAAAGAAGTTAATGTGTAAACATGCTACAAGCCACAAATCTATGTCTATCGTTTTTAATCAAGATCAATATGATTGGCAATCATCTATGTTTGTGTCACCTTGCTGTGATTGATTAAGTTAATTATGATTGCCTTTCTGCTAATATTTTTGAATACTTGAATCTACACAGACAAACACTTCAGGGCTATACTGCATGCTTCTCTGCTAGTCCTGCAATATATATGTTGTAACAAGGCCAGCAAGTACATTTTAGCTGCATGTCCAAACTTGGCCATATGGTGGCCATCTGGATTAAGTGTCATACTATGCTATTGATAATTACATTCTTTCTAACTTCTACAGACTTTCTGCAGGCTTTCTAGCTAGTCTGTAATTGTGAGATAACTTGGCATCCATATTTTTGGGCTGTTTGATTGGGCTTCCTTCCAGATGCTTTTCGTGTTTCCCACTTAATCAAAAATAGACACTATTACCCTTCTTATTTATTTTTACCTCTTAGATTAATGTGTGATATTATTTTCAGGTTTAGCCATTTGTCATACATTCACACTGTAAAATCACTGCAGTAAAGGATGTAAAGAATAATCTGAAAAGTAGTAAAAAGTCACAGCTACAAATATTTTTATTTTGAATGATTGAACACATTCTCAGCAAAGAAACCCATCTGGATCTGAGCAAATCTTTTCAAATCACATCTGCTCCCCTTCTCAGGGAAATCTTTACCAAACACCTCTGGAGAACATTGCGAATCGCTCCAGATTATCAGGTTCTCAGAGATAACCTGTTTACAGATGAAGCCTCAACAGATGATGCAGGGAATGCTTTCTTAATATAAAATTATTTAAATACTCTGTCTCTCACAAAACTAATTTTGTGTACAAGCGTTCTGCTCATAGATGGATACACAAGAGATGATTCATTAGTTTGGAATTACAAAAATGTCTTATAAGGCAAATCTCTGTGACTTCTGCTTTTTTTTTCGTGATTTAACATTCAGTGCTTTTAACATTTTTACAAATACCACTCTAGGAAAATGAAGACATTGATTCAGAATAGAGCTGATTATATTGTCTTATTATTTACCATTAACGGACGTTTGTCATTGAAATAATGCAGCATTTCAATGTCACAAATATTATTTTTGCAGTTGTATCAACAATATAGTATTTACCAGACCAGCCATAATTTATTTTGTCTAAATCAGAGAAACTAAGGGGTTATTAAAGCCTACCTTTAATAATACCAGCCCCTGCAGATACTGGGTGTGTTACAGCATTTACCAAGATGTCATCATAACAACTACAACTGGATGGTATAAAAGCATCATCCTGCACATGAAAGATACATATCTTTGTTATTTCCCTATGGGTCTTGTTGTTTCCTTAACTTTTGAGGTTGCTTTGTTTTTCTCTGAATTTTTCATTTGAATAACACATTCACGTTACTTTAGAAAGGAAACATATTTTAAAATTAATTGTCATGCCTTTTCTTTTTTTCCTTATAGCTGCTTGATATGGTATTATGTAGTTTAGAGCAGTGTTCTCCAACCCAGGTCTTGTGGACCACCAAGAGTCCAGGATTTATGTATTTCCCTGTTTTATTCCAATGGAGATACTGATTAAACCTGGACTGTTGGTGGTCCATGAGGACTGGGTTGGAGAACACTGGTTTAGAGTTTAAAAATAAAAGCCATTTAAGGAAAATGTATGTATGAGAAGTTAGTAGTTTTAGCGTGATTTTGTCAGTTGCTAACAAGACAAGTGAAGAGATAGCGGTAGGTGGTAAAATTTACTGGGCACCAGTTATTAAATAGCAGTTAATCTCTCTCATTATACTAAATGGGAGTTGTTAAAAAACAATAATTCAGTTGCTCATTGTGAGATTTAGGTTAGCCAATAATGGCTGGTCAGTAAAATCTATTGACAACATTAAAATGAAGCGCGTTTGCTCTATGAATAGTGAGTTGTACACATAATATACTTGTCAAATTGTAGGTTGCCTTGTGTGATGATTACTAAACGTGTAATATGAACAAGAAGAAAATAAATAACACTGTAATCAAAGTTTAATGGCTTATTGTCTTTGAGACACATTGCTTTATTATTTTCTTATTAATTCTTAAAATTAATAAAATTAATATGGCATGTGCCATTGAACTAAAACTCTAGTTTTAATTAAATATAATTGAAGTACTTTAAGAGATATCTGGAAACTCTCTTAGTTTTGGTAAATAATTAATGGTCATCTAGATCAAACAATTCCTTTCAATTTGGTGGGTGGGAGGTGATTGTTCTGAAGTTTAACTTCTCGATTGTAACTACCTTTTTAGTTGGGACTCACATTTAAACGTTCAACTACATCTGTCTTACTTGAACAGGACTAGGATCAATCCCGTAATGCTTTTAGAGGTGTCTGAAATACCTTCCGTCTTTCTTTTTCCAAGGTGTGCATGGTGTGTTTATGAAGTCTTTTCTGATTTTGTACACCATTAGAAAAAAAGTATTCTTCAATAAATCCTCCATACCTGTAGTATTTCATATTTGCATTTACCAACATGCTGGAGAACAGCTTCTTTCTTTGTTAAGAGCTTACAGAGACATTAAGCAACACCATTGTTAGAAAAATTTAATAAATAAAAATATAAATAAAAACAAAACGATAAGTTTCTTCTGCATTTTTTTTTTTTTGCATGTTGGTATTCTTTACTTATATGGAACTGTCGAGAGGCATATCTCCAAACACTTTGCTGGCTTAGGCATTGAAGTCTGGCAGCACCTGAGTGTGTCTCACAGGTTCCATTCCAGTAAGGACTAACTCTGACAGATGTTTGTGAACTACATGTTCTATGTCAGGGGTCCTCAAACTCCAGCCCCCCAGATGTTGCTGAACTACAACTCCCATGATTCTTTGAATTACATAGATAGCCAGAGAATCATGGGAGTTGTAGTTCAGCAACATCTGGGGGGCCGGAGTTTGAGGACCCCTGTTCTATATTGATCACCTAGCAAGCATCATGGGAAATTCATGTTCACAAGCATCAATAGTGGCACGTTTAGCCATGACTGTCCTATGCCAAATGCATCGACAGGCTGCTGCTTTGCTTGCTGGTGCTCTGTGCATACATCATGGCCCAGCTTTTTTCCTTGACCAGTTCCTTCAGTAAACCTAAACTATGAGGCAGAAGCCATTTTTAAATGGTGAAAGCTTCTACAAGAATAATTCTGAAGAACATGCTATCCTATGGGCTGTGAAAATATACTCCTGTTATACTTTGATGGGATTTCATTTTTTTTTTTTTTTTTTAGAAACCAAAGACTTGAACTTAAGGTTGTTGCTGAGGCTAATGAAATTAAAGCCTTTGTACTGTGCTTCCAGGAATTGACCTCCATAAAACAAACTTTAACTCTAAGAAATTTCCATATGCCATCAATTTCACTGAAGCTTTAAAGCTGGGAAATCAGTGTTTTGGCACAAAGACATGACCCCTTTGAGATATTTGTAGTAAAATATTTCAAACAAATGTAAAAAAAGGCACATTAAGAATATTGCTTAACAACATAGGGATTGTTAATATAACTTCTGAAGCGTCTCCTATTCTCTTGTTTTTGTGGAAAATGTGATGGAACAATTTTAAACATTTGAAATGTACAGAATTATCAACATATTAGGGGTTGGTGTAACGGTATACTATTAAATGCCCCAAGAGAGTTAATAAAAGTACAACTACGTCGGCTGAAACTTTTACAAAGCTGTTAAACTGTTAAAATAAAAATAAAAAAAATCCATAAAGGCTGTTTTGTAGTGTTGTATGCTTTGATCTTTTGTTCTTGAATTCAGTTCAGATTTGAAATCACCTCTCTTCATTTCCAGACCAATATATGAACTTTGAAAAAATAGAAAGAAAGAAAAAAAGAAAAAGAAAACCCCTCAAAACGATTTCATCCTATTTTGCTACAACAAATCTAATGTTATTCTTTACTGTTCGCTGTTGAGGCATGGAAACTTTAACGGATAACAGAATTGTCGCATCCTAATGATGCCCAGGAAGCAGTGGCAGATTTCATATGTTCGGTTTATCATTATTTGAAACGATTGACACTTTGTGTTCTTCATTTTAAACAGACGAGAAACATCAATTTAGAAATCTCCTATAGTTGAGAGCATTATCATCTAGTGCCAAGATCTGAACCCTGACCACAGGATGTGAGAAAACAAGAGCAGATACATCAAAATGCCGTTCAAAGCCTGCCGTGGCTTAAAAGTCTGAAATCTGCTTTACTTTCCAGGCTAATAAAATAAGCACTTCAAAACAGACGTTATGATTATCTGATGACAGGGTTCTGTATTCTCTTAGCAAGTAATGCAATCCAAGCTGACAGATTCAATGTAAGATACATTTGTGTTGTGAACTGAAAATTCAGTTATCCTGTCTGCAGGTAAAATGGGTTGGCAACTAACCACGATGCACAACCCTCCGGCTCTAAAAGGGTTACACGGCAGAAGGATTTAAGAGCTGACACAGATCAAGAAGCTTCAGCCCCAGAAGGCTAAATGAGAAAAGTCCTACTGAGTTTCTTTTTTTTTTTCTGTGAATGAAATACTCTTTTGTAAATGCATTTGCAGGCAGATCAGGTGTCTACTTCACACGGGCCTGAAATCTCAATTGGGATATTGTCATCTTGTCAATCCAGTGCAGTTCAAGAGAGGCTAGCAAGAGGGCAGTTATACCAGGTGCTTTCTTCTATTTAGAAGATCAAAAGGAAACCTTTAGCAGCATTCCCTATATCTAACTTTTGGAAAAATGAACAAAATGTGAAAAGCACTATGTATCAACTTTTCTTTTCTCTTAGATATATAGTGCTGTCACTATTTAGAAAGGAAAAAAAATATGCAACCAGAAACCATCCCCTCCTTTTTTTTAATCCCAGAAGACAAAAAGAATATGGGCTGTCATGATTGCTCAACTGTAGTGGAGTACAAATTATTTATAGTCCAACAGTAGCATAGAAAACACACACCAAATTATTTAAGATCATTCTGAAATCACAATGACAAGGAGGAGGAAGGGTATGTGCTTTCGGACCTAGCTTTGTGATACACAATTATCCATTAAAAAAAAAAAAAATACATTTTAATTTGAAATGCCATTTTTAATCACATGGGATGACATCTGGTACAAAATTTACTAAGAATTTGGGGTATCATTTGTTCCATCTGTGCTGTATACGTACAGTAACTATACAATCTGTTTGGATGCCTTTGGTGCGTGTTATAGGGGCTGATTACTCTGAATGTTGTGTTGGTTGATACCGAGATTTATTTTATATTGAATGGTGCATTCAGCCTGACATTTTTCTCTACACTGCTTCTGCTTCCAATATATAATCTCTAGCATACCATTGATTTCCCTAATCCATTTGCCACATAAGGTTGCGTAACTTAATTAGAGGATGGATGGGGAGTGAGGCAAATCAATATTTGAAATTGTCATTACGTCAAAATACTGGCAAACCTCTCCTCCTCTCATCGTTTGAACATTGAATGTTGTCCTATTAAATTGTGATTGTCTGGGTAGGCAGTATTTATAATTAAAATGACGATTCAATTGTGTAAACAATTATTATGATTAAGAAACAAGATTCATTAATAGGAAATAGTGGTCCTTAAGTACAGCCACCAGTCTAGTAACATTCATGTTACCCATGTGGTCATTGTACATTGTATTAACAGTCAAAATTCTAATTTGGAAAATGAATCCTTTTAGAGTGGCCAACTCCCATTTTGTTTTTACTTTTAATTAGTTCATTGATTGACTAAAATTGCTTTATGAAATGGAATCTTAACCAAATCATATACACATTGTATTGAGCTGTTAGTGCCTTTAAAGGACCACTATAGTGCCAGGAAAACATACTCGTTTTCCTGGCACTATAGTTCCCTGAGGGTGCCCCCACCCTCAGGGACCCCCTCCCGCCCGGCTCTGGAAAGGGGAAAGGGGTTTAAACTTACCTTTTTCCAGCGCTGGGCGGGGAGCTCTCCTCCTCCGATCCTCCTCTTCTCCTCCCCGTCGGCTGAATGCGCACGCGCGGCAAGAGCTGCGCGCGCATTCAGCCGGTCACATAGGAAAGCATTCATAATGCTTTCCTATGGACGCTGGCGTGCTCTCACTGAAAATCACAGTGAGAAGCACGCAAGCGCCTCTAGTGGCTGTCAATGAGACAGCCACTAGAGGCTTTGGGGGAAGGCTTAACCCATTAATAAACATAGCAGTTTCTCTGAAACTGCTATGTTTATTAAAAAATGGGTTAACCCTAGCTGGACCTGGCACCCAGACCACTTCATTAAGCTGAAGTGGTCTGGGTGCCTAGAGTGGTCCTTTAATAGTTTACCAAACTCTTCTGTATATTTTACAGCAATGAAATTGCTCAAATAGAAAATAGAGAATGTATAAATAATAATAAAAAAAAAATGTAATTTCTGACTAGAGCTGGTATAGATAACTGTCTATTTAGTTATACTATTCATTGTCTCTGGGTTTTGAAATTCTAAACGTAGCAAGTATCACATTGGCTGCCTTTGCTATGGTGAGATATTTGCAATATAAATCTAACAGCTTTATGAGGAATATATCATATAAAAGAGAATACCATTCAGCACTGCATAGATTATATTGGCAATTAGTTGTAATAAAGTAACTTGCATTTCAGCAATTATCACTCAACATTTTCAGCAAGAGATCCTGGTCCAGATGACAATGTGATATTTTCCACTAAGTTCCAATTAACGCAGCACTAACAGACAAGATGCAGATTTAATTTTAATGTTCTGCAATCTACTGTGTGTTGTCTCTCGAACAATAAATTAACATAGTTTAGATCTGAAGCAACATCTTGATTTATTTCACTCACTCATTATTCACCCATTTCTTTTCTTGCTTTTTTGACCACATATCTTAGTACCTGACCATAATACACATGCAAATTGACAGACAAATAAGTGTGTACCAACATCCACATATATCTAATCCAAGCCAACAAATAACTTTCAATCTCAAGGTCTTCATGTATCTGATGAAGATTACTACCATTCAATTTCTATTTGAGTTTTATCTGTTGAGAAGTGATATGTAATATACCTGTTCAATCATATTGCCCCAATCCATATACAGGTACACTAGCATGCAGTTATTTACTTGACCAATGGATCATGATCAGCCAGCATTATTTCAGTGTGCCATTCTCTAGTGCTCTTGGATAGGCATTTATGTGAGGTTTACATTTCTCATTGATTCTATAGTTACACCTCTTGATCCAAATCGTAATACTTCAATCTTTACACACCCTGCTGAGTTTGATAGCAGTTACAGGTTCTAAATCGAACATACGTAGTATGTTAAATTTACTGCAATTTGATTCCTGTCTCACATATTTAATCCTGCTTTTAGTCCTTTAATATGATAAATAAAGACTTATTTATCTATTTTCTTAGTTTCCATTGTCTAGTTTATACTTTTCATGTATTCCTTCAAATAAGACAATATTAATGGCTCTCTCCCTATGACACCGCTACCCCTACCTCTCTCTCCTTTGGTGGTCTTCAATTTTCTCACAACCCAAGAAACTCTAAAAGCAAAGGTGGTAGTGTAGGGTTTCTGCTCTTGCCTCACTGCTCCTTCAAACCTCTACCAACCCCCCCCCTCTCTTTCTCCACATTGGAATTTAATTAAATTTGCCTTTTCAACCCCATCTCTAATTGCATTGCTAAGATTGCCATTATCTATCGTCGTGCTGATTCCCCTCTCCTCTTCCTTGACCACTTTGCTGCTTGGCTTCCCTACTTCATCTACTCTAATATTCCATTCCTAATTCTTTGAGACTTTAACATTCCCATTAATCTAGCCTTGTCCTCAGTAGCCTCAAAACTGTTTTCAATGACCTCCTCCCTTGGGCTATCACAGTGAGCTAAGTCCCCCACCTATGTAGCTGGCAACACCCTTGATCATATTTTCTTTCATGAATGTACAATCTCTAATCTCTGCAACAATCCATTTCCTCTCACAGATCATCACCTCTTATCATTTGCTCTCAATGGCCCACTACTCCATCATCTCTCCCCTGGACGCTGCAACCCCGCTCCAAAGATGCACCATGAGGAGAACAGGCCCTCAACTGTGGCACACTAAATCAACACGCTACCTGCAGGGATGCTCCCGTTCTGCTGAATGCTGCTGGAGGAAGTCACGCACCCAGTGTGCCTTCCTCCACTACAAATTCATGTTGCATTCATACAGCACAGCCCTTGCCAAACAGTCATACTTTTCCTCCCTCATTAACTCATGCTCCCACAATCCCAGGCATCTTTTTAATACATTTAACTCCCTTCTTTGCCCTGCTGTGGCCACTCCCCAAACTAACCTTTAGGCTGATATCTTTGCATGCTACTTTACCAACAAGATTGAACAGCTAAGGAAAGAATTCTCCCCACCTTGCCCCGCTCTTTCTCAACCACACCTAGGTCATGCCTTTCCTACCCTTCAGACTTTCTCCCAGGCTACTGAACAAGAGGTGGCTGCTCTTCTCCTTTCCTCTTGACCCACCACTTGCCGCTTGAGCCTGTCCCGTTTCAACTTATCAGATCTCTCTCCTTTTGTCTCGTGCCTTCCTTAACACACATCTTCAACTGCTCTCTCTCTTCTGGTGTTTTCCCTGCTGCCCTTAAACATGATACTGTAGTACCCATCTTAAAAAAGAAAACATCTCTTGACCCGTCCTCCCCTTCTAACTATTGTCCCATATCCCTGCTCCCTTTTTCCTCAAAGCTTCTGGAAAGACGTGTCTTTTCCCATCTGGCTTGCTTCTTCAATGCCAACTCTCTCCTTGACCCTCTTCAGTCTGGCTTCCGCCGACTCCACTCTACTGAGATTGCTCTTATTAAAGTCAATGAAGCCCTAATCGCATCAAAATCCAAAGGGCACTAATCTATACTAATTCTTCTTGACCTCTCTGCTGCCTTTGACACTGTTGACCATGTTCTCCTCCGGCAAACTCCTTTCTTGTTTTTTCTCCTATATCTCCCAATGCTCATTTAGTGTCTCCTTTTCTAATGATACCTCCTCCCTCTGTCCTGTCTCTGTTGGAGTCCCTCAAGGCTCTGTCCTTGGTCCCCTTCTATTTTCTCTTTATACTGTCTCTCTTGGCAAACGTATTACCTCATTTGGATTCCAATACCACCTGTACGCTGATGACATTCAGATATACCTCTCCTCCCCGGACCTCTCCCCTGCTGTCCTTCAACGTGTCACTGCTTGCCTTTCTTCCATCTCAGATTAGATGTCCTCCTGCTTTTTGAAACTCAATCTCTCTAAAACTGAACTCCTTGTCTTTCCTCCTCCTAATACTGATCCCCCTCTTTCACTCTCCCTTCAAGTGAGTGGTACCCACATCAGTTCATCCTTGCAAGTGCGCTGTCTTAACGTTACACTTGATTCAGGCCTAACATTTGAGCCTCACATCCAGTCTGTTACCAAATCCTGTAGATTCCACCTTAAAAACATAGCTCGAAACAAAGCCACATGCGACTGTGCCCCACCGACACCTGCTGGAGACTGTGCAGTGAAAAAGGCACTTATATACACATAAATTCCCAGTTTCTTAGGCGGGGAAAGGTTTTACTGTTTTCCTTTTTTCTTTTCTTTAACTATATTACATTATATATGTATATTATATGTGAAAAATAGACAGTTGCGGTGTGGCACCTACATCGTGCAAAGAGATTTTCATGTCCCTTCTCATTCCAGAAGCAAACACAAGTTGCTCAATTCAGTTTTTTGATGATGATTTGCTTATCATCAAGTCCTTACAAATTGCATGACCATCGGTTTTACAAATCTTTTAGATACATTTTGTGATTTTGTAGGTATAGCATTTTTCATGATATCCAAGTATGCTTACTTTCAAAAAAATCAGTTATCAGCATGCTGTGGACTGGAACTTAATTAGTAGAGGAGCTAATCAGTCTACCACTACAGACAATTGGACTCACTTTCAATAAAAATCCGTTTACATATGGAAAAACTAAGCATAGTGTAAAGCATTACAATTTCATGCACATGCTGTTGACTGCAACTTTAGCAATTGGTTGATGAGTTAATCAGTATACCCCTAGTGAACAGAATGCTATATGCTCAAATCCTGCAGTGGTCCTCTCAGTCTTTTATTTTTCCAATGTCTTTAAAAGGAAAATAAATATTACTCTTTGGTTACTATTATATGAATAGCTGCCGCATGGAAGTCAATAGCAATATTTTTCCAATATAGTGACAAATGCATCAGGTTCTGAAGATTTGGCAGCCATTTGTCTGTGTGGAGAAAGTCTAGCAACAGGTAACAATGAACAACGTTCATGTGAATTTCTCACCATTTGAGACATATCTCATTTTTGTAGCAGTCACTACATGAAGCCATTTGTTTACAGGACAAATTGTACAGTTCTCCACAGACAACAAAGCAGCAGAACACATCTTAATGGGATACTCTGGATACCAAAATATTCTTTAGAAATGTAATAGTTTTTAGCTTTAATAATAGGCTACATCCCATGCCTGTTCAAGTTATTTCGGTTCAGCACATATTAATGTAAAAAAAAAAGCAAAAATGAATGGAGTGCAGCATTATGCATCTCTGTTGCACCTTTTTTTTAAAATTCTAAAATAATTTCTTATTGCTGGTTATTTACTGGGAACTTGATGTCACAATTCTATAAGCTCCCTCTGTCCGTGCCTTTATACTACCTGTAGTGTTTTACCAATAAAACATATATCATCAGAATAGAGCAAAGGTTTGTGGGTGTGGTGGTTTAGATAACAGCTTTCGTAGACCTCAATGTAATATTGATGGATAAGCTTTTCAAAGAATTAAATATTTTTGGATAAACTTTTAAAATGATTTAATATTATGGAAATTATGTTAGTGTTTATATTTTGTGATATTCTTGACATGTTTATTTTTTTTATAAATCGTATATATTGTTTGATATTTTAGTAGTTTGAAAAAAATATTTTTAAAAGTTCATCTAAAACATGTTAAATCAACAAAATTACATTGAGGCCAAAGTTAGAAATCTGATAACCTGAATATAAGACTTTTATTCAGGCGATCAGCTTTCTTCAGGTTATCAGCTTAATAGTTGAACTATTTAAGGGTTCCAGTCCTCTTTTCGGGTTATCAGCTTAATAAATGAACTACATAAGGGTTCCAGTCCTCTTTTGTGTTAAATTTAAGATATTTGTTCTCCAGGTCCAGTATTTAGCAGACATCTAGTCCTCACCTACACCCCATTTTTAAAAAGCAGCAGCATCATTTACAGGGTACCATTCGTAAGAAAACTTTTTGATACTGTATGGGACTTTTATCATAAGTTCATCAGTACATACAATCTGGCAGACAAGTGCTTTATCACCACTTTACTGATTTTGTCATTTTCTCTAACATACTATTAAGCTGTACATTGAGATTTCAACACTCCATGTACTGTGACAAAACAATCTTTCTCTTTTCACATCTATCAAAACATTTCTGAAAGATATACAAAAGAACAAAATAATGAAGGCACCTAAATACATGCCTGCTGAAAAAGGTACTGCATAATCCATCAGAAACATTGTCAACAACATCTTTTCAGCAGTGCTGGGCTACCCATTAGGTGCCATTGATGGCCTCCAAGAGCCAGTGGGCCTTCCCTGAGCCAAGAGAGATCAAAAGATCTCCCTGCTCGGTCCTCTGACCCCTCACTTTGTAGAAGGAGTATCCTGAAACTATACTTGGGTAAATGACACAGACAAACATGATAGCTAGATAGACAGACAGCTAGACAGACAGACAGACAGATATGTGTATATTATTTGTTTGTATATTTTTTGTGTATCAGACTTGTATAAAGGCTTTCTGCAGTTTGCTTCACCTCCTTGAAATGCCCCATCCATTTGAAATATTTTGGCTGTGCAACTAGTACTGATCTTTGGCTCTCAACCTCCTGTAAATTTCCACATCTGCAGTCCCCAGGTATCCACCTCATTAGTGCCTTCTGCTTCTAATCTGCTACTCACAGAGTGATAAGACCTGCCTTGCAGTCATATTGCAAAATGACTTATTTCAACAATAAAAGGAGCGTAATATATTGTATGAGCCATATGCTTTTCATTCTACATGATTCAAAATAATCAGGTGCATTAAGATATATATTTTCTTTAATTATTACAGAAACTAGATGTGTGCACAAACAGATTAAATGGAATAAATGGCAATATTTTAGAAGGCAGGTGCTTGTTCTAGCCAGGTTATGAGCATCAACATAAACCTTATCATTCAAAATGTATAAAGTGTGTAAAGGGCTTTAAATGCACATGATTGTTGAAGGAGATAACACATGATTATTTGAGAGGTTGGAATAAGATCGGTATCCTAATATTAGTGCTATTGATGAAATGGAAAAAAAATCTTTTGTTGTTACTGCTGTTATTAAGTATATTAGGTAATAACAACTAATCATAGCAGTCAAGGAATGGGTCAATTTCATTAGTATTTAAGCCACCATATCAATATAGCTAATAAAATCTGGTTGTGAATTATGATGAATGCATTTTATTGAATACTCCACGGGCTATTGAGTGAGCTATCCACTAGCCTGGTGCTGATTTTTACCGAAAGGCATTACCAATTGTAAGAGTCTTCAAGCTATAAATCTTTCCTTGTGTACTTGTATTGTGGTAGCTTGTAATACTGTCTCTTATAAATGTTTACAATACCGTCTTACTGATCCAGTTGACAAATCATACTCTTTAATCTGATATAACTGATCACTTATAGACTTACACAGCTCAGTAGAAATAGTGATGACCATGTTTAGCATCCATATGATTTTATTATAAAAGATAAGCACATCAAAAATACTATAAGGCAAAGTAGAGATTATGGTGTGTTAAGGGCACGTCTGAGATTGACAAAAGTTGAAAAAGGCAAAGCTTTGCCTTCAACTATTGTCATATGTAAGCAGCTATCATGAACAGCGGCTGTGGCAATAAGGCATAGTCTCACTCCTCCTAAGACGTGATCTCTATAGACTCTCACTTTATTTTGGGATCCTCCGAATACATAAGTGTTGCACTCTCACATGTGTGAGACTACAGCACTGACAAAGCTCCTGAAGCACCAGGAGCTGAAGATGGTCCCCATTAAGAAAATTCCATGCCTACCTTCCACTACACCCCACGGCCATGGCCACACCACAAATTATGCGAAGACCCCTGAAAGTAACACATCTGCTTTACGTTTACCTTTTGTAAATCAATCCTGCACTAGTGTGAAAGCCATGCTGATATATTCTTGTATATTTATGTCACCCGTCCAGTAACATCTAACATTGAATAATTTCTACATTATGTGCATTTTTAACCTGGCAATTTACTTGTAGTGGAGTTTAGCTGGAGTTTAACCATCATTATGAGGTCTGTCTTGCAAGCAAGTTGGTGAAATACAATTTGAAACATTGTACAAGCCATATGTAAGCAACCAAGACATTTCTTTCAAGGTACAATACAACGTTCATCAATTCTGTCTTGTGAACAAAACAAGGCAGCAGAACGCTTACCATTTTCCCGGCTGCCCTGCTCATGCATTAATCTAAATGCATCACGCATTTACATGGTGTATTATCAGTAAGCAACAACTGGTACCTTGTTGTACAAATAGAAGTATTCTTATCTGGACACCAACCAGGTCATTACATATTGTATGGTGCCTGTGTTTATTCTGTAACTGAATTGTGTGTGCAACATTTACATAATAGAGTTTTGGTGCCATTAGTGTCATCACGTCATCCTATCAAATTTACATCAAGGGAATACCAAATCTCAGGCCTCAGTCTGTTGAGTAGCTCAAGTTGAAGTATCATCCCACAGTGCACAATTTTGTGTGTATGTATCCTGCGCGTTATGACTGCAGTCCTGTTAATTGGCCGCAAGTCCACATTTGTTGCCAGCCGACGGCCACGCTGGGGAGTTCTACTTGAAGAGCCTCACTCTGTCATTCTTTTCTCCAGTGAATACAAATGCTCTGTGTAAATGTCCTCCCCTGTAAAAACGAGGTCTTTTTTGACCTAGATTGCTTAAGTCTACTGCATTTTGTAGCCTTTTGGGAAAGAATTGAACGCTGGTACGCGTGCTGCAACACTTTCTATCATTATTATGTAAATTCCTGCTAAAGTGCAGCACAGATAGAAAAGATATCAAGGACAAAATTGCTAGAGTCTGCTTCTCTTTCTCTTAGAAGTAAGCCACTTGCATTAAGCAATTTTAAACATCTAATGGCAGTAAATGTATCTGAAGAATTTTAATGTAATTTTGTCATATACAGTAGGACAATCGTAGCTTTTAGCTGCTTCTTGAACTCCAGCGCTGCATGCATAATAAATAGATGCTTTACTGTTAATGTGCTAGCACTGGAAAACACTGGTATATCTGCATAAAGAATGACATTGTTAGATTCGGCTCAATTTGAAGTCTTAAAATTCTGGGCACACACAGTATCATTCAGCAGTGGGATAACTCAAAGCCATAAATGCAACTCTGCTGAAAATCAGAATGTTATTCAACAATAT
The DNA here is from genome assembly GCA_933207985.1 of Pelobates cultripes. NCBI lineage: Eukaryota > Metazoa > Chordata > Amphibia > Anura > Pelobatidae > Pelobates > Pelobates cultripes. The sequence continues at coordinate 159,859,964 of OW240914.1, read as the reverse complement.
TGGCCGATCAGCAATTACCAACACATCTATGGTGCCAACATTTTCACATGCTACACAAAAGTTGTGCTTGCACATGTTCTAAATATATATATAAAAAAAGTTTGCGAAACAAACAATGTATGTAAAAGGTTTCTATAGCAGAATAACCGAATGAGAAAATAAATAGCATGTTCTGTAAAATGTATATACACCTTTTATTTTGTTTTTAGAAATCTCTAAACAGCAATCAATACACAAAATTGCGGGACAGTGTCTAAATTATTCAATAGAACATGAAGCATTCACAAGACCAATTTGGTAAAATGCAAGCTTTAAAGCATTGCATGTGAATATCAATGAATCTTAATTAGCCACTGTCTCTCTCACATGTGCTATGCTTCAGAATACCTGTGAACATGACTAGGTCAAGAATATTCCTGCTGTGAAATCCCCAATTAGTCCTATAGATAGGTGAGACAAACACAGTACTAGATGCAGTGAATTTAGTGTTGTAAACAAGCCTCTAGAATTGTAATAATTGTCATTATAAAAAAATCCATCAAAGGTATTTTATTAAGGGTATGCTGAGAAGGAACACAGTTATATCCTACATAATGGACTTAAACCCTGCTTCCCCAAACTCCGGCCCTCCAGATGTTACTGAACTACACCTCCCACGATTCTCAGCCTATCTATTTCATTTATAGAATCATGGGAGTTGTAGTTCAGCAACATCTGGAGGGCCGGAGTGTGAGGAAGCCTGACTTAAACCTTCAAAAAGTTGGTGGGAGATCCACTACTTTCCATGCCCTCTGCATCACTTTTATCTGCCACATACACTCTATTATTTATCTTTTAGCAACTAAAAAATCACACCAGGCAATGTCACAATGTCTGATGGGCATATTCATTTAAACTAGGAGTTGTGGAGCTAAAATGTATGGAGTAATTTAAGCAATCTTGAAAGTATGCAACCATCCCACCATTGCAACCCCAGTCCTAACAGACATATCTATCATCTGTACAACCTCTGTTACAATATGTGACAAAATATTATACATATATTTATGATATTATATTGAGCTATTACTATTGTATATTTTTTTTAAAACGAAATAGTAACACCAAATACAAATACATGGAAGCACTCATAGCTGAAGTTCCTATAAATATTTCATGCACCCAAAATAAAAAAATCCCAAAGCAATGATTAAAGCTGAATTTGAGAATTTGTTGCCACAACTGCGCATTTTGCCTAGTTTTTTTTGTTCACTTTTCAGATCACTTTAATTTGGCTATTAGTAAATAAGACTCATATGATTTCATAATTTGTATTACAACTTTTATTTTTTAATTGAAACGTGTTATGCATAAAATCTGGATAATTTAAATCTCCTTTATCAATGCATGATTTTAACCCCTTAAGGACACATGACATGTGTGACATGTCATGATTCCCTTTTATTCCAGAAGTTTGGTCCTTAAGGGGTTAAACCTTATGAACATAAGGAATCTATTATATATAGATATAATATGCAAAACCCTTAGATTCCTTATATAAAGAGAGAGAGAGAGAAAGGGAGGGAAGGAGATAGATAGGTAGACAGACAGATAGATTATTTCTGTTTGTTTTAATCGAGAGATTGAGCATGCTTGCACAGTGTTTTCTTTTTATTTAAAAACATCATATCCAAATGCATACCTATACTGCATCAAGTTTAAATAATTCTATTTCAGGAGATGTGAATTTAAGGCAACATCTCTCCTTCAAATGGGTGATCCTAGCTCAAGCTCTGGGTTCTTAGATTGCTCGAAAGTGAAGATGTGTATTGTTAGTGAAAAGGGATTCTGCTTCCATGGATTACATGTAAGATGCTCTCTGCCACATCATTTTCTTTTTCATCAATATATAACAGTGCTTAGATTCATTGGCCACATTGTGCGGCATGGCAGGAGGTAATGTTTCAAGGTTTGTCAAATGAGGCTGGTTTTATGAAAGACTGAATGAATACTTCATATCTCCTCATCGCATCAGATCTGTCTGCGAGGTTTAATTTTTACATGTAAGCCTAGAAACATATAATTTGACTGTAAATAATTGCTCTTCGTCCGATTTACACTTCACTTTGCTCCATGTCAGTAATAAATCAGCGTCCATTAAAAGAAGCCAACAACTTTCATACATTATGCCTTTATGTGCAATTTAGCATCCAAATTGCATTGCTTAAAGTAAATGACACATTCTCAACATATATTCCACCGTACCTGTGCCTCAAGCATCAATATGAAATTAATTTGGCAGGAGCTCTATCTAAGCAACTGAATGTCTAAAATAGTCACCACAAGTATTCATTTTATCCAAATCCATAATTAGCAGCTCTAATTGCTATGTCAGATACAGGAGATTTTCAAAATGTGTGGCTGTTTTTTTCCCCAATGAAAAAGAATGGCATGGCTACTTTCTGCAATGGCAGACTGCTAATAGTCTCTTAATTTTCATTTGTTGTTTCCGACAGGCCACCTGGAAAATCAACCCACAGCTGACAAGCTTTTTTGTAGCCTTTAAGATACATCAATAAATATGAAGTATTTTCTTCTTTAGGGCATTTTCTCTATTCCACTTTCACAGAAAAAATATCTGATAGAGCATTTTAACTTAAAATACCCATATTTATCATTATCAAAGTCCTTGTTGTTTTGGAAAGCGGCCATGGCACTGTCGCGTTTATATAAACCTCCTTGATGTATGGATTAATTTCATGCTGTGGCCACAACATGTAATCTTTTCATACTATGTGGTTTTACTCTGCAATGCTGCTCTGTTTGTAGATGCGCAGTACACTACAAGATCTGCAATATTTTTTTTTTAGAAGAAATTTGTCTTTGTTGTTAATCTCTGCATATGGCGTGCATGTAGAAGGTTGTCGCAGAATTAACAAAGAATCGATTACAGCATTTGAAGATAGTAACACAGTACAATACATGTAGGAAGGGACAGTTAACCAAAAAAAACCATGAAAAAAAAAATTGTCATTTAATTAATGAATCTTAAAGGACCACTATAATGACAGGAAAATATACTCGTACCCTGGGTCCCCCTTACCCTCTGGTTCCCACTCCTAGGGGGGCTCTAGGGGGAGGAAGGGGTTCAATTCCTACCTTTTTCAAGCGCCAGGCTCCATCGGCGCTGGGGACTCTACTCCTCCTTCTGACGTCATCGGCTGAATACACATGCGCGGCAAGAGCCACGCGCGTATTCAGCCAGTCTCATAGGAAAGCATTCTCAATGCTTTCCTATGGACGCTGGCGTCTTCTCACTGTGAAAATCACTGTGAAAAGTCAATGAGACAGCCACTAGAGGCTGGATTAACCCTAAAGTAAACATAGCAGTTTCTCTGAAACTGCTATGTTTACAGCAGGCAGGGTTAATCCTAGATGGACCTGACACCCAGACCACTTCATTAAGCTGAAGTGGTCTGGGTTCCTATAGTGGTCCTTTAAGAGTTCAATATAGTATTTCTAGGAGAGACCCATTCTGTGTTTTTATTATGTAAGCACATTCTTTCTAACAGATGCCATTTTCATAGTCACAATGCCTGAGGATTTGATTAATTCAATAACAAAATGAACATGTTGTCGGCAGCCTATTAGGAAAGTGTTCCTAAGTGGTTCATTGTATGTGCATTTGCATGCACTATGTCTCAGTTTTGCTCCATCACCTGATTCATAGACAGAAAATGTCCTGCAAGAGGAAACTGTGTGAACATTTCCTGCTATAATTTCTCTATCAATTGGAAGTAAACATGCAATGATTTAATGATTATGAAATGCAGAACTGTAGGAAGAGGAGGGAAAACCCAATTATTATTTGTTTTTTTATCATCCATACTGAGCTGAAAGGTAAAGTGAAATGAATAAGTACATTTTTGATAATTACTACTTGCATCCTATGGATAACTATGGATGTGCATAGGAAGATTGTTGCCAGATCACATGTTATTTGCAGGTCTCAGAGCTGAAGAGGGCTATTAGTGTTACTCAATCCAGGAGAAATGCATTCCATCTGAACGATTGTATTATTATCTAAGCGGATGTTGTACAGAAACCTAACAAGTATTGAGGTTTTAAAGGGTGAGAACTCGTGAGTCTGGTAACAATCGTCATAGGTTAAGGTTAAGGATCAATTGTGATCAGTACTTGGTTGATATATGTTCTGGTTATGGTTCTTAGAAGTCATGTTGGAAAGAACCAAAGAAACTCAGACGAGTATTATGTTGTCTTCAGTAACAGGAGAACAGCAAATACAACCTGGAATCCAAGCTTCAAATTAATGCTGCATGTATAAATTATAGAAGGATCCTCATATTCCATATAGCATGTTATATTTCAAACTCTGTATAACAATAAAATGATAGATCTGGCCACATTTTTAAACCAGAACTCCTATCAAAATACATCAGATCTGGCATGTCTTAAAGGTTCATCTTTTATATTAAATTAACCTGTATAAATGTAGACTCTAAATGGATTCCAATAGAAGTAATTGCATTTGGACAGGGCATTTAAAACTTGGGTACTTTGATGCAATAGAGGATTGATGGAGACCTAATTGTAGGTCGAAGTGTTCACTGTTCTTTTGTGGCAATTAAAGGTCACATAATTGAAACAGTCATGCCATGTCTTTTCTTCAGTTTTCTCTATAATCTAAAACGTTTCATCCAGTTTGTATAAATGGCTTTTTAATCTATTTACAGTATACAGTTTTTCATAAAAAAACACATTACATTATTATGGTGAAGGAGTTGATATAAAGGGTAAGACTCTGTTAATATTTCTAATTAATTTTCTTTTTGGGGAAGAAGATCACAAAGAAATATCAATGTCTGGTGTCTGCAGGTCAATGAGACCTTCTACCTTGACTACAAATTAGACAATCTAGACTTGTCACAGATATAGACAATGATCCAGACAACCCAACTTTCCAAGCTAAAACTCCTGCTTTAGATGTCACTTAATTGAAAATAAAGCAGCTAAAAAAGTTATTTCCCTTTCCTTGTCGTAACCTTTATTGTACACTTGTCTCCAAAGTAAATGTGTTTTCAGATTGCAGAGGAAATGAAAAACAAGCAATTATCAGATATAATGTTATGCCAGCCAGAGGCTAAAAATCTATTGATTAGCTTTTGTTAAAGAACATCTAGGTTAGACACCAAGTTAAGGCTAAAAACTGAAACAAAGTAATTACATAGAAAAATGAAATTATACTTATATGAAAGAAAAATAAACCAATAATATGAATTTGCCACATCCAAATTTAGCAGAAGATAGTATTTATATAAATTCACACAAAACTCCCTGTACAACATGCTGAATAAAGAGTATTTTTAAAAAAAGGCCATGGTCAGTAATATGGAGTACAGATAACGTAGAGAATATGTACAATTTAGGACTCTAAACACTGAAGCAGCTCCATGCTTTGCTTAGTCTCAATGAATTAGAGTTCCACATTCTAACTTGCATAGCTACCATGCAATGACCTTGGCCAACTCTCCAGTGAAGTTCAAGAGCCATGCAAAGATCACATCCATACTTAAAAAAAAAAAAAAAAAAAAACTCTTTCGGTTCCTCAAGGCTCTGACCTAATATCATCCAAAGGCTTTCAATATCACCAGTACACAGATTACATTAATCTAGATTTGTGGGCCCAGGACATACTTGAAAACAAGATAAACCTCAATGTATTCCTGGTAACATATTTTAGAAATAAACAAACTCTGTCTTCACCCCTTGTGATAGGAACAGAAAATATAATGGATAATATACTTCACTTCCATATGCAACACAGTATTAATAGCCTGGAGAGTGTCAGTACTTTTCTTGGGTACAAAATTAGCAGCTGTCTATAGCATGAAAACAAAACTTGATTTTATTAGAATGACACTTAGAAAGGTGATGTCCTTGGCAAGCTATGTTACAAATGTAGCATTGTCTAACTCATAAACTAAACAGAAATACATTGTGAATGCTTTGGAATGCTTGGTCGACAAATGTAGTGCCTTCTATGTATTATGAAGGGCACAGAATCAAAGCATATTACCTTATGACCTTGGTGTTTCTGAAGTACACGTGTTTTTTTTGTAGAGCATTTTAACTTAACAGAACATTGCAACATTTCCTTTCATAAGCTAGATAGATCTTTTTCTGTAAATAGAGGAGTCAGTCATACACCCACCACAATTAATTTATAATTAGTTTATTAATTATAAACATCAGCCATAGAAATATTGATTTAGCCAAAAAACTAACAAATAAAAAACAAAGCAAAAAACATTCTACTAACTATGCACTGAGTATTATCCAAGCAACTATTCAATAATTTAGATAACATAAGCACATCAATATCCTTTTACTGACCCATAATATTGTATCATAATCCTTCCCATATTCATTATATTATTAAATTCCACAGTTCAATGTTAGCTTTACAAAAGCTTTGCGATATCTATAGATACATATTTTTACCTTGACAATTGTCTCCCAATATAGCTATGATGTTTATAATGCTAATACATTACATTCCCAATAATCCCTATTTCATAAATCTCAATACTCTTTTCGTGGTCATAATTCTTCCTATTTCTAGCAAACACGAGTCAGCCCGTCTCTTCATGCTTCCAGTTTTCCTAATGCTGATATCATTATACTTTTTTACATCAGTATACTTCTTCATGTCAATTGTATTTTTAATGAGTGCAAAACAAATCACTGGTTCCCTATACAGGAACATGCTTTTGCAGTAAATTGTCTGCCTGATCTCAAACAGAATTATCCCTCAAGGCAATGAGTAGCCACTCAACTTGTGTGTATCTCTCTTATGAAGCATTTAGTAGTCAAAGTAAATTGCAAGCACTGCTTTAGATAGAGAATACAACTCCATATATGCTAATCAAATCAATTGCTAAATTAAACAGATTAAACAATAGCCTTTATGTGCTAGTGAAAGGAGTGTATTTGTAAGTACCTTGCTGTCCCATACTCCAACACCCAACGGAATATAATGCATTCGTGACAGCAAAAGATACACTGAGTTCCATTCGGCCCATTTACCAACTTGATTATATTTTAACTCAGAGAGCCATTACTACATAACCAAGATCAATATATTATGCAAACATAATCTATTTAGGTTTGCCAGAAACCTAATTGGCACAGAGTATAGATGAAATGTCTTCCTTTCTAAAGAATGCCTTGACACATTTGCCCTCACTGGCAATGTGTCTAGCAGTAAAGGAGGCATCTCATTCTGGGGACTATGTGCATCAGGCTTCTGGGTAAACTTAAATGCCATGGAATTCTTGGTAAGTGCAGTGTGAGTTCATATAAACATAAGATTGTACTGCAATTTTCCCTGGATAAACTGCATGGTGGATTCAAAATCAGGACTGTTCTGCTGAATTGGCCTTGCAAGATGTGCTTTCTATCAATGCAGCACAATTTACAATTATTCCAATATTAAAAAGAATATTCCAGATGCTTAAGGTGCAAGAACACTTTCTGTAGGAACTTTTTTTTGAATGATGTAGGATGCATGGTTTTGCTGAAATGAAAAAAACATTTTCAACTAGGCTCCATCCCACAAGCTAGAAAATATACTTATATATCAAATAACATATTATGTATGTAGAAACAAGAAATTCTGCAGCTGCTAGAGGAAAGCGACAGATTTGTGAGAGGGAGTGAAAATAATAATAAAGTAGAAATGCTCTAACTGGAAAGATAGGATTCCACCAAGTCCTAAAAGAGTTAAAATAGATAAATTAAGAAGACCCTAGAGTGAAAATATCCAGGAACAAAGAATCGATATATCGATAATAATATGAAATAAAAATAATAAAATATTAGTTAAATATTAAAACTTAATCTTCTATTACTATTCAGAGGATGGGTATGCATATACACATGTATATTCAGTATGTCACCGTTATTTTTATTCGATATTGAATTTTTTTAATTTTTAATAAATTCCAATTTTTATTCATCAATCTGGTTTTACATCCATTATAAGGTTATTATTATTTTTGAAAACAGTTTATTCTATACTAAGTTTCCATTGCTTTTTTGAACTACTTATCATCTTCTAAATTTTAAGTAGACTGAACTCATAAGTACTTTAGTTACACGGCAATGTCTATACATGCCGAGTCATAGTTACTTATGATACAAGGTTTATATCAGATTTCGGACAGTTACTTTCTTGCAATTTAAAAAGGACTATTATTTGGCAACTCTTTATCAATATAACGCTTATTTGAAATTATATTACGATACAAACATGTGTATATGCATACCCAACCTCTGAATAGTAATAGAAGATTAAGTTTTAAGATTTAACTAATATTTTATTATTTTAATTTCATATTATTATCGATATATCGATTCTTTGCTCCTGGATATTTGCACTCTAGGGTGTTCTTAGTTTAACATATAATATATGGCTACACTTTAAAACCAGTACACATGAAAAGGTTAAAGAGGTGTAGATTGTTCTTAAACTGCACCCCTACATTTTATACAGACATTGACTGAGATTGAATTGTTTTGTTTGAGAGACACAAGTCGAGGGTAGTTGCAGCTAATTTATTTAAAAAATGTTCTATATGAGCACTTTAATTAACACTGTATTTTGGTATTGGGTTTATTCATACTTTTACATTAACCAGTAAAACCGGAGTAAGTATGTAACGTCTAGCGTTTTAGATGTATTAGTTGTATGCCAAGTCTGTAGGCACTGGGGATTTGAAACAAAAAGAGACTTTCTAATGTTAGCATATACTATCTTAAGAATGAACAAACAGTGAGGGCCTTGTTCCAGCTTGGAAACATGTGGTCATGGGTTTCTTGACTGGTTGTAGAAAGAGATTCGTACGTTGTAATACATTAATTTAATCTATCTGGGGTCTGCTTAACTTTAAACTTTTAAAGGATCTTTGCGTCCACTCACTTGAATGCGTCCATGCATTATTAGACACAATGTTTAGGGATAATTTCCTCATTGTAACACAAGATGCATTTTGGATCATTTCTAGAATGAGATATTTAAACTATAAAAGGCGATAAAGCTCAGAATGTCAGTTTACTCAAAGACAGAAGCTTAATAACAGAAAGAAGAAAAGTCTATACAACTCCACAAAGACTTGTCCTGTCAGAAGCAACCCCAATAAGACACGCAATGTACAAGAACTGAATCCCAAAGATTTTCTGGATACTGCTCTGCATGTGAAGTGTAGCATTAGTTATAATTGATTACTATGATGCTGCAGATGAATCTCAGTAGGGAACTGCATGGCTTCTGTAAAGTGCCTTCTAATAAGCAGTCACAGAACTAGTATATAACTACGATTTAATGACAAAATTAGCTATGTCAATGCTTTTAGTTAATGGCGTCTTCAATTCTGCTCCAAAGATGGATAAAAAGGACAAACATGGGCTATTATGGAAACTTTAAATGTGTCATTTTTGTTTTCTCCTTACTTACTATGTCACTTGTAAAATGATATAGTCGCTGTATATTTGCTGTGCCTAGACATTACAAAGTAGTACACATTTCCCAGGCTGCCTTTGTCCAAATTACATGTATATTCGAGGAAACAGAAGATGTGCATTTCACTATTCTACATATAAAAAAAATTTTCAGCATCTTAAAGAGTTTGTCAAGCCAAAAAAAAAGTGTTAGTGTTAACCCATATTGTTGTTGTCCTATCCCACGAAAGTAAAAAAAAGAGTAAAAGAATAATTTACTCTCCCGGCTGCCTGATCTTCCCCCTTGCTGGACAGAATTGACATTAGCCAGCTTGAAACGTGTTATAATGATGCTGCTGGAGACAGAGTTGGACCTCCATCAGGAAATGGCTATATCTTTGTATGTGCAGCATGTCATAGTGAAACGCTAAACAAGCACATTGACATGGCCACTTCAACTCCATTGTGTGTGACCCTTTAATTTCACAAACATCTAGATACATGCTTGGAAAAATGGGCATGGTAATTTGTTATTTTTGACTTGGCTTGTCTGAGTGGGGTGGGGCGCTTAGTAAGGAACTGTGCAGAATTAACATTGTAATTTCACAATTTACTGTATGGCTAGTTCAGCTATATTAGTGTTACCTCTAATTCTCATGTTATTCTCATTTAGTAAATAACACTGTTATTTTTTTAGTTCATTGCTTTTTGTTTATAATTTTACTTATATTTTCTTATTTATTTAGTACTTATTGATTATTTTATTTTTTAGAACTTTATTTAAATTGGTGTCTTCTAATATTCCATAATATTAAAATGTGTTTCTAAAAGAATAGTCTCCATGATCTTAATCTTAATTCTTGAAACCCAAAACAACCTGAGAGTGCATGGGAGATAACAAGTGTGATGGTGTGAGGAGGGGATAATTACTAAATTTTACCAAGGGATCCAGGCTGTTGCCTATCCATGATGCACTGGGAGTAATCTGCTACATCCTACATAGAGTTACTTTAGATCAAGGTTATATTTATTTTAAAGGTGCTCATAGTGTGAATTGAGACTTCCAGTATATTGAAACACTAGGTTATTGTTTTAGACATATAGCGACAAAGTGCCCTTTTATGTCAATGTTATATTTTTGGATCCCTGTGCCATTGCATTCTTCTAGGAAAAAGAAATGTCTACAGTCACCTAATATATTTGAAAAGGCCCTGGGGGTCTTTTTTATTTCTGCAGTTTCTGCAATTGTTATATGTTCCAAATAAACTAAACACAAAACTTGCACCTTTGAACTCTTACTATAAATATAATAATGACTACTGTTTAGCAGCTTGTGTGCTAACCATTAGCGGGCTTGCCTTTCAATATATATCATTGTAACATGCTGCAGCTAAGCTTTACAGTTATAGAAACACAGCCTAAAATATGTTGCATGGATTTAACACTGTACAGTTACCTTCACAGTAAGATGAAAACCAGCCTGACCACAATATACACTGTGAGATCATCACGATGTATGTATAGCCAATGATTACCAGTAATAAACACTCTCCTCCAATCATAGAGAAGCATTGAATCTAATGCTCATGTATGAGAAGCATTCACAGTGTTCGAGGATGCCAAACATGAAGGCTTCAATCAGTTATCCATTAAAGGTACTTCCTTGTGAAGTCATTCTGACTGACAAATGTAAACATTTGTGTTTCTCACAAACAACAATTGTTACATTTGTCAAAGTGCAGGGAAAAGGTCTTTGCTTAGAGAATCTCTTTAAAGCCAAAGTAACTGAGTTTGAAAAATCCTCAAATTGTGCTATTTTTCTAGTTTTTCATTTTTGATTTAAATTTGGCAATCTGTTTTTCAATAAAGCCAATTAATTGTTTAGCAAACCCTACTATATTTATCTATTTATTTCCATGTATATATGTATTTATCTATAAAAATAGCGATAGATGATAGATAGATGATAGATGATTTACTTGTTGACTTCTCATTACGTATGTTGTTCTCTTAGGCAGAACTACTTGTCGGAGATATGATCATAATCACTGCTCTCCGATATTGTTTGTGTGTAATGCTTGTGTTTATCCTTTTATTAAGTCCAAACTACTCAACTGTAAATGTTTTCACAATGATTCACATCTAATAGTCTGTTACCTGGGTGCTTCACTAATGGGGGTGCAATTTCATACAAGTATTGAAGACGGAATGTTTAATTTATTTTAGCCAGAACTTAAAAAGATAATAATAATAATAATAATAATAAAATTGTTATGTTCAATACTGTCCTATTAAATTACTTTAGTGATAAAGGGGATCAAACTATGTTGGGTCTTTGATGTTTGGCCTATAATTTGTTGCTTTTTTTCTCTGCACAAAGTATACAGTACTGTAAAATAATTGTTTCTGAAACACGGTAATGTCAGCTTCCAATATTACCAACATCATAAGCTCTGATACAAAGAGATAAGTAAATGATTACACAACTACCTATTTCATTTCACTGTTCTTAAAGGAACGGATAAAGAGGCTTTCTGTGTGCAACAGCAGGACTCAGATTAGTCCAGCAGAGTTCACAAAAAAATAGAGAAGGAAATATCTGCTGATTGTAATTGAACCAAGGAATTGCTGCTCAATATTGTTAGTGCTTCTCAGTGGAATACATAACCAAAAGCTTATGTTAAATGCAATGCTTCCTAGTGTTTAGAATGCATAGTAGATGCTGCAGATTTGTGATTAAAAAAATGTAAACAAAAAATAAATAAAAAAAAACCCACATCAAAAAATGAAACTTAGAATAATACATGGTTTCCAAGGCCAAACCTTTTATAATATCAGTGCCGGTTGTGGTAAGCAATATTTGTTCTTTAATATAGATCATATCATTTTAAAACTGTCACAAGGAACATAAGTTAAAATACTGAAAGGAAAGGGCATGACAAATAACTAGTAGATTCACAATGGATTCACAATACTCAAATATGCTTAAAGGACCACCATAGACACCAAGATCACTTCAGCTAAATGAAGCGGTCTGGGTGCCAGGTCCATCTAGGGTTAACCTTGCAGCTGTAAACATAGCAGTTTCAGAATCCAGCCTCTAGTGGCAGTCTCATTGACAGCCGCTAGAGCAGGGCTGTCCAACCTGCGGCCCCCCAGATGTTGCTCAACTACAACTCCCATGATTCTTTCAATGAAACAGATAGCCAGTGAATCATGGGAGTTGTAGTTCAGCAACATCTGGGGGGCTGCAGGTTGGACAGCACTGCGCTAGAGGCACTTCCGCTCTTCTCATTGTGATTTTCACTGTGAATTGAGAAATGCTTTCCTATGGACTGATTAAATGTGCGCATTTAACGGACGAAGACGGAAGAGGGAGGAGAGTCCCCAGCAACTAGGGAGCCCGTCACTGGAGAAAGGTGAGTATTTAATCCCTTAACCCCTCTTGAGCCCGGCGGGAAGGGGGCCATGAGGGTGGGGTGGCCTATTAACACTATAGTGCCAGGAAAACAAGTTTGTTTTCCTGGCACTATAGTGGTCCTTTAATCAAAACAGACTGATTACTCTAGATACTGTCCTTTTCTTTCAAATGTTGAAAGGTACTGACAAATTACTTAAATGAATTCTAAACCTGTAGATTGTGACTGTTTTCAGATGATTTTTTTAAAATCAGATTTTGAGTTAATCTATCAAATCCATGTGACCGAATAAATTAATGAAATTGCTTCATCCGATATTGTCAATGTGAAGCATAATTTATTTGGATCAATATTTATTGGCTCATGATAAGCCTTTAACGGTAGTAATTTAATCTTTATGATTAGTTAGGTCGTTTTCCAAAAACAGATGAACTGCAGAAAATCGAGGCCATAGTTTGAGATACATATTTTATTCCACACTCCTTTTTATTTTTAGTGATAATTTCACTATTAATAATCTCTGCAAACAAGTATACTGAAACATTGTAAACTTTTCAATCATGGAACTTATTGTACCTGAAAAGTTTTCTTCTCTAATCAACCGCTGTCAGCTGTACAGCAAGGAAAGCATCATTACCAAGACTGCAGCAGCCATGAAAATGAGGGAAGTAAGTGGAATGCGAACCATAAGTAGGTCAAGTGAGATCCATTTGCATTGCATGCCTGTTCTTTATTTTAAAACATACCTCGGCTTAAACTAGCATGCCATGGGAAATGCTTAAATATAACATGTCACAGCCAAATCTGTCTGTCCTATCTATCTATCTATCTATCTATCTATCGATCGATCAATCTATCTATCTCTCTAATTACTGCTTTGACAATTTAACTTCCATGAGCTTATTGTTTTTGTGCGTGCGTGTTTATTGTAACGATGTTATATGCTCTGCCTGGTGAACCATTATTATTTTACACGAGCTTGCATTACACAGATATAAATTCCAATAAAAGCTGTACAAGGTTATTGGACCACATAGATACATTAAACAACACAGAAGGAAGTCATTTAGAGTGATAGTCCCCCTTAGTAATATGAATCCTTGACTTCAGCATAATGAACTATTAAATGAAAGCCTTATTTTGTATTGCTTTAAACAGACCATTAATACTTAGTACGACTGTGTGGCTGAATGAAGACATTCAAAATGCTATTATGTTTTCAACTTAGGTTAATAATAGGGCCATTTTTCCACCCACTCTCTGGCACAGCTGTTGTGATTTTGGGTTGAAGTGGGAGGCAATGTGGAACGAAGATTAGGGAGACAAATGATATCTAACATGCAGTGCCAGTTCAGATAAAATATTACCAGATTGGAAATGATTGTTTACTGTGTAAGTGATTACATGGCAGTCTTTTATAGTGCAGAAAAACAGACACGTTTTACACCAATGCTTGCTGCCAATAAAGCTTATTTAATGGCACCTGTCCTTTCGCAATTATTTATTTATAACAATTGAATATATTTCCCATCAGAGAGCAAGGTATACTAACATTTATTAGAATTTTAGAATTTCCTACTGCAGCACTATTAAAGGCGTTTTCCAAGCACCAAATCTCCCAGGTTTGCTCCCACTAAATTGGGGAAGGGCAGGGAGGTAGAGGGCATGTCATTGACATTCAGTGGGTAAAGCTGGTATAACATGCACTCTCCATGCATGGTAGTTGGCAGACAACGAAAGGGAAACTTACAACTTTTCTATAGGTTACTACATCATTAAACATCCATGACTGACTCTTCACGTCACATGTAAACCCACCTATGGCAACATTATGAGAAACAAACAACTCTACCATAAATAACTGTAGGGGGCTACTCTGACTGAGATACATATATGACACATATTTTCTTTTTTTGGGTATCTTAAAGGACCACTCTAGGCACCCAGACCACTTCAGCTTAATGAAGTGGTCTGGGTGCCAGGTCCAGCTAGGGTTAACCCATTTTTTCATAAACATAGCAGTTTCAGAGAAACTGCTATGTTTATGAATGGGCTAAGCCTTCCCCTATTTCCTCTAGTGGCTGTCTCATTGACAGCCACTAGAGGCGCTTGCGTGCTTCTCACTGTGATTTTCACAGTGAGAGCACGCCAGCGTCCATAGGAAAGCATTGTAAATGCTTTCCTATGCGACGGGCTGAATGCGCGTGCAGCTCTTGCCGCGCGTGTGCATTCAGTCCAGGAGGAGGAGAAGAGGAGGAGAGGAAGCAGAGAGCTCCCCGCCCAGCGCTGGAAAAAGGTAAGTTTTTAACCCTTTCCCCTTTCCAGAGCCGGGCGGGAGGGGGACCCTGAGGGTGGGGGCACCCTCAGGGCACTATAGTGCCAGGAAAACGAGTATGTTTTCCTGGCACTATAGTGGTCCTTTAAGGATTTGCTGCCAAAGCAGGGCATTTTTTTTTAACCAATTGCTTTTTATTAATTTTCACTATATTGTATTATAAGGATTGATGGTGAATTTACAGAATGCAAATTGTCTTTTTAGGATCTCCTATATTTGTTACTTTCAGAAAATAAATATTATTAAAAGAAATAATAATATTAACATAAATATCACCTTACCTTTTATATGTCAAATGCATTGATAAATGGATGATGACTATGAAAGTATAATATCACTATGATTGTGAAGTGATAATTACAAATGTGGTGTGTTCCTCTCGGTAGTATATTATACAAATCTGATCTGATGCCTCCAAGTTTCAATAGGAAGATTTTATATAATCACTAGACATGTGCAAAATATAGTGTGAGCTCGTATGTTAGAATAAAAAGCCTGTTGATCATCGAACACTTTGGTTCCAAATTGTTTTACATGTGGTTTTATCTTCGGATCTGTGGAGAATTGATTTGTTTCAATATCGACTGACAGGAATTTCATTCGGGCTGACTGATTCAAAAGAATTTTCGTAAAAGTATAATAACCACCATTTGCTTTAAAATCAATGACATCAAGTAGTGTTTAGGAATGTTTTTTGAATATTCTTCAAGTGGTTGAAAGATATTCAATGAATAGGGAGAGCTTTGTGGTGTTTTACAGCCTCATTCTTTAAAATATCATGGCAGAGTTCACAAAGTTGCCTAGTTTGTCCCAATGGGATGTGTCATCAATCTGAAGGGTGCCTACTCACTTGTAATGTTGGTTATAGTTATTAACCTCTTAAGGACCAGCAACAGCATTTAAAAAAAAAAAATCACATCTTTTCCAAAATAGAAGATACCACTATAATAAATACAGGGCTGCATGGAGTTGCCAAATATGGCTACATAGTAAACCCTGTGCTGTTATGGGGTATTTTGAAATACAAGTGAGATGACCACAAAGTGCAACATTTGTTTCTTAGTGGGTTAATTTGAGTTAATACCGTCTTTTAAAGGGGTTAATAGCGTGGGTTAAGTAATACTCCAGATCTCTGGATTGTGGTCATATTAAGAAGCAGTGCACATTCCTAAGAATTCCAATAAAGGTCATATCTCATTAGACACAAAGGCCTTATTAAAACATGCTACTTTGTTTGCATTTTGTCTTGATGTGGACAGACTTTCCATTCTCAATGCAGTACAAGATGCCTTTGATAGTAAATGTGCTATGTCAGGAATTCTGTTTTACTGCTAATTACCAATGTCAAGGCATTACATGCTAGCTATAATAAAGCAAAGTTAGAGAATTTTCTTGCAAGCGAGTAAAGGTTCCTAAGTTTACAGTAACCTCAAACTATTTTACAACCACAGTTGTACTGGCCATACCACACATGTGATGGCATTTATTTAGAGTTAAAATATAAACACTGTTAAAGCAGCTCAATAATTATGTAACATACTATGACTGTCTCAAGAGGCCTCTGTCTAATTACTCCTTGGATCTTTCTAGATTATGTTCTTCTGGATTTAGTGCCTCCTGAAATAGTAGGACCTCCACTGTTAATAGCCCTTCAGTTGAATTGTTCTTAAAAACTTTTAAACAACTACCGGTATCTATAAAATATAGTAGTTAAGGGCTCACAATAGTTAAACCCAGAAATCATAAACAATTTCCTCTCGATTTTCAGAAAAATAAGAAATTATTTATCTCAAAGCACATGGTGTCTGAAGAATACAAATGTAGTAAAGGTCCTATTTGCTTTTTTATTTTAAGATAATTTCTGCGGTTGTTTTAGCATCCTTGATGTGTTGAAGATGTCTGTTATTCCTAATTTACTTTGTTTCTGTTGAAACACTGGAGGCTTAAATCAGACCCAGTGGCTTAGTTAAGATTCACCATTGCAGGCCTATGTAAAAATAATGGATGTTTCTCTCAATAACAGAAGAGGAAGCATAATAAGAGATGTGCATCTGTGGAGCAAGTCTAAAAGACTTCCTGTGTGGATAGCTATTTGTGAATTGTATAAAGACTTTATTATGTCTGTTTTATCATTGCTTCTATATAAAGTATATATTGATAAGTAGTTTTGAAGCTTGGCCTTACCAATAGACCATTATTTCAGGATATCCCTGCTGTAGCATTGATGATTCAAGCAGAAGCTTAGCCATTTATTTAGACATTTGGGTACCATTGGGGATATTCCAAAATCATGTTCTATTGATGGGTCCTTAGAATAGGTTTGATGAAGAATAGTAAATGTATAACAATGATACAGTTACAAAGAAGGGTATAACCAAATACGGAAATATTTGCAAATCTAATATAAACTCATGCAATCCACTCTAAGTACAACCACCCTCCAGATTTTAAAATACCTGGGATTTCTTGGTATGACCATCCTTCAGATTTTAAAATACCTAGGATTTCTTGGTGTAAGTTACACCTGCACAGTGTCAAATGGTTTTCAAGCTTGAAGGAGCAAGGCCTTCATAATTGTCGCAGTAGTTGAAGTGCAGTCTTACTGAATATTTTAACCTTGACCACTTAGTGTACAAGGCAATAAAACAGCACTGTAACACTACATTGTGTCTGTCTTCTTCATAGAACATTGGATTCAGATCTGTGACTATGAACCCACAAGGCTAGGCATGAATCATAACTCACAGAATAATTCATACATGCAACCTTTATGCTGGAAAACAAACGTCCATCTAGAAACACAAATATAGTCCTTGAATTAGCTCATGGAGAAAAAAGGACTACACAATGTCACTTCTTAACCATTCATTAGTAATTTCAAATAAAATAGCAGCTATATTAATCTTGGGGTGGAACAGTTCATTTTTCATCCTCCCGATAGTGTAATAGTTATCAAAAGTATGAACTGCCTGGAGTTCAAAGTGAATATCAAATTTAAAATCATAACAGCCAAGCTGGAGCTATAGTTGACTTTTTTCCATTATGGCTATGTTAGCCTTAAATTCTAAATTATCTTTGAATTCACTTTGAATTCCCTACATTTATCACTTTAGGGAGTTACAATTGTATGACTTCTCTATTCATCTTTTTGGGTGTATTTATCTCTAACTCAGTAATCCCTAGTCTGCCCATTAGCCTACAATCATGTCCTCGCCATGACTGAAGAGGCTAGAACATAATGAGACAAACTTCTTATTAGTTTCAACTGTTTCCAGCAACTTCAGTGTGGCAGGCAGGAACTCAAATATGGCAATACGGGTTATCTACTAAGCATCATGTGTGCATGCAAACTACAAAAATGTAAATAACTGCCAAGTAATGGATTTGGCCAAAATGCAGTTTATGTATATATGAAAGGCAATGCATATGTGGTGATTAATATTTCTCAAATAATTTTAATGTGTAAAGGGATAACACTTAAATATTGTGTAAGGTAAAAATGTTGGCATTTTTATGGTTTATTTTATGGTAACTTGTTGGCAAGAAAGCCTGATACAAGGCATCTCCCCATACCAAGGCCAACAGTGTGAGGGTTAACTATTCAGAGTAGCTTTTACACTCCTTCCCTATTTCATACAATTAATTTATGTGATTATCCTTGAGACCCTCTGTTTTGAAAGGCTGACCTGTTAGAATGTGTTAGCATGTTATCTTGTTTGAAACCCTTCATGATGTCCTCAATGAAGCCACTACCAAATGTAACATCTCAAAGAAAGTATACAAAAATGCCATGCAAGCATTTTTCTAGCAAATGACACAGATGGCTAATAAAAGCCCTGATGTCCTGGAATGTTAAAGATAGAAAAAAGCATGCAAACATAACATAAAGTTCAACACAATATCCCACAGCTTAGAGTCACAGGAAAAGACAGTGGTTATTTGTCTATTCATTTCTTATAGAATTATACCCAGTAGGAATAGCATAACCTATAATGTATAGCCACTTGTTCATTCTAAGTGCCATGCTCTTTGAAGCCTATTCCTTGGCTGCTTTAATTGAACCTATGAAGCCCAGTAGGAATGCGTAGCAACAGTTAATTTATTGCAGTGAGCAAAATTAAAGTAATTTTGTGGTAAAATTCATGGACAAAAACCTCCACAGATTTTACACAGAATTTGTGTTAAATATGCATAACTCAAGAAAACAAACTCTAAATTGCATGTTAGGTCCATAACATGTAGCTAACATGTAATAATTGTAGATTGCACACGCTGTCACATAAAAAAGTCTGTTCTGTACAAAATAGATTCCACAGAGGGCAATTTAAAGGTGTAGAAATTGTTACCATTGCTATTTCCATCCATTCCACCTGTGTGGTGAGACTACTTGTCCCCATACTGTTTTGAATTTTTTATTTTTGTGATTTTGCTACTTATTGTGCATCCTGTTTTTTAATAGTACTGCGATAACAAGTACATTTTTAAACAAGTATTTGTTTTAACTGCATAGTGTAAAGCAAACTACTTTTTTTTTCTCATGATTAGATATTAGTGCTTTGATTGCACTAGAGTTCCTGTGTCACACTCTCAATCGTGTTTGTGTATGATCTGAACAAAACAGCAATAATTTCCTTTGTATCAATTTATTTTAGGTTTGAGACCAGCCATCAAATTCAGAAACACTGGGGGCAGTATTCTAATAATCTCTAACTATAAAATTTTTATTGCAGGTTTATGATTTTTGATACAAATAAATGGCTATATTCTTGATTGATTTAGTTACATCGCTGCACTAGACCAGGGATAGGCAACCTTCGTCACTCCAGATGTTTTCGACTACATCCTCCATAATGCTCTTACAACCGTAATGCTCGCAAAGCATCATAGGAGGTGTAGCCCAAAACATCTGGAGTGCCAAAGGTTGCCTATGCCTGCACTAGACCCTCATAACACAAACCCCATTTTTAGAAAATGATATATACTTTTAGCCTCATTAAGCATTACAGCATGCAATTTCACAGTACTTTAATAGTGCCATTTTGAAGTAGAACCAATTGTGTTTTATTCCCACTAGGCAATACACTTATGTGTAAAGCAGGGAGAAAGCTTTTTAGATTTCATTCACATTCCTGGAGAATAATTTTATGACTGCAAAGCAAGCAAGATACTCCTATTGCGAGAAAAAAAATACATATGCATTTTTATTGCTGAAATAACTATCAAACGGTTCTGTCTATAATTTTGTCAAGTTCAAACAATATAGTTATGTAGATATGGAACATAATCTGACATTAACCCAGATATCAAATGCTACTAAAAAAATGAATTGCCAGAGCTCAAAATCTAAATTGGACTACTGTTCTAAATAAATGCTATCACACTGAATCTTCGACAGAGGTGAACTGTATTAAAACAACTGACATGGAATTAAATGAATCAAACAGATTACAGAATATGCAGTTCAGTAAGCACAATTTTTCTGCATCTTGGGAGCAGAGACTATTTTCTGAGAGATGGATTCACTTACTTTCGGATAAAGTACTTTAGCCATAGCTGTTATTTTAAATGCCAAATAGAACTTTAATACACAAAATAAAGGAAAACATTTTTTCACATAAAACATATTCATAAAACATAAGTATCAAGTTGAAAGACTGAGTGATTGCCCCAAGTGCAATTAATTGAAGGTTAAAGTGACACTATAGTCACCTGAACAACTTTAGCTTAATGAAGCAGTTTTGGTGTATAGAACATGCCCCTGCAGCCTCACTGCTCAATCCTCTGCCATTTAGGAGTTAAATCCCTTTGTTTATTAACCCTAGTCACACCTCCCTGCATGTGACTTGCACAGCCTTCCAAAAACACTTCCTGTAAAGAGAGCCCTATTTAGGCTTTCTTTATTGCAAGTTCTGTTTAATTAAGATTTTCTGATCCCCTGCTATGTTAATAGCTTGCTAGACCAGGCAAGAGCCTCCTGTATGTGATTAAAGTTCAATTTAGAGATTGAGATACAATTATTTAAGGTAAATTACATCTGTTTGAATGAAACCAGTTTTTTTTTCATGCAGGCTCTGTCAATCATAGCCAGGGGAGGTGTGGCTAGGGCTGCATGAACAGAAACAAAGTGATTTAACTCCTAAATGACAGTGAATTGAGCAGTGAAATTGCGGAATGGAATTATCTATACACTAAAACTGCTTTATTTATCTAAAGTAATTTAGGTGACTATAGTGTTCCTTTAAGAGTCACATTCATTTGGTTAAAGGTGTAATAGGAAAAGTGTCTGTAACCCTTTACTATATACAACTTTGTTGTGCAGTTCTTTGCAGTGTTAGCTGTTTATAGACCTTTTGTATATAGACATTTTGCTCAAAGGGTATTAAATGAAGTCTTTTACAAGGTTTTTGCTTGGGGGGGATAATATAGCCATTTATAACACTAGTTTGTGAAAAAAGATGCATATTTTGAAGAGGTACAAATACAAGAATACATTGTATAGACTACAAAGGAGATCTATTACAGCATGTTAAAACCCAAAGGTTTGCACAATTGCAATTCTAAGAAAACATTCTAAACTGTCTGATAGGATAGCCTGGGGTGAATGGATTTCACATGGGTCCCTTACCCTGTCTGCTCTTGTTTATTTCATTCTACAGAGCCTTTATGGCTTAGGTTATTCACCTTCAATAATCCGTTAAAACTAAGTTATAGGTAGACAAAGAAAAGGGATGGAATAGTGATCCTGATTTAAGAATATGTTTGAACACAATATACTAAAACCCAAACCATATCACAAATAACCTTGTAAATTTACTATAACTTATTCTCAATGCAAGAAATATCCCAACCTCCAATAGAATTGTTTCTTTATACAAATTTACAAATACTTAACTTTACTTCTTTCGTAGTGGTTGTGGAGAAAGGTGACAGCCTCTCTTGAGACTTTCCATAGTGGTCTCTAAACAAACAATTGGAGATACAACTCAACTGAGATCAGGATGCCTTCCCTGATATCCTAGGCTCCCAATTCCCTCTGGACCATAGACACCTTGTCGCTAATTGGCTTTGGAAATGGAATTCAGGAATAATGCATTTACTATACATAGCTTTTCTCCAAAAGCAAAAATTACAGTCTCAAAAAGGTCACTGCTAAATGACAACTTGGATATGTGACAAGATATGGTTACATGATGCACAACACATGGGGTGGTGAAGAGCACGCACAAGTAAAACATTTGAAAGGACATACATTGGGAGCATGTTGAGGGGTAGGTGGAGAAAATAGAAAGGCTACACACAATTGAGTATGGAGAGGAACACACACACATCTCTGCTAACAGAATCAGACACCATTGTAAAATCTTTTACGTAGAGCAAGATTGTTCAGTTTTAAACTTTGGTATTTAATAAAGATCCATACGTCAAATTCACCCTATAATTTTAAATCTTGTATATTCAAATGCAATATAAAACTACTTTATCAGAGAACAATGAAATATAACACAAAATACCAAGTAATATCTTGTCCGAACTCCATGTGAATGCAGTGTACTGTTACTACACCATAAACCATCAATGTGTATTCACAAGCTATTGTGACTTAATTAAGGAGTTCATTCACTAAACAAATAATTGAAAAAAAACTGCAAACTTTAGGAAGCAATAACTCCAAATTAAACGTCGTGGTTGTTTTTTTTTACCTCAAACTTTAAAACTTCTTTTTCAATTCACTACAATTTGGTTTTAACCCCTTAAGGACCAAACTTCTGGAATAAAAGGGAATCATGACATGTCACACATGTCATGTGTCCTTAAGGGGTTAAGTGAATAAACCACTATGATGTGTATTCAATAACCATAGATTGGAAAAACGAAACCCAAAAGCAAAACAGAGGCAACAATAGTCAGCTTCAGCTACAAATCTATTCAATTTGCTACAATTTGGAGTCTAGTGAATAAATCTCACATTTCTGCTGAGTGAGTGGATATTTATGGGTCAATTTTGGACCACTTTGAGTCCTAATTTCATTTAGGTTAATCAGCTCTGGCAATGCATACCTGATTGGTTAACAAAATTAGATCTTTGGAGCCTCAGTCATAGATTTTATACACAGTAAGAAAGTATGTCACAAAGCTTTCTTGAGACGTGTTCACGTAAGGGACTGGATTCCATTACCTATGATAAATGTTTTACTGATCATATTTCCAAACTCCCTATTGGCCATAACAGAAAATTTGGAGGCAGAAAAAATATCTGTGATATATTTATCACTGGTAATATAATATGGTCATAGCTCTGAAAAGGAGGGTGTCAGGCTCAGGGGAAATGTCAGAATGTAATAGCCACGGCTGGGTAATACATTTATAGTAGAGATTCCAGCAGATAAGATGACAAATAGCTTTCAGGCATTGCACTTTAGGGCATCTTGAAAATAAAAGCAATGACCAAATAAAGCCTTGGCCCTTATAGCAACAAAGACAAAGGAATAATGTGCATCCTTTACCCCATCACCAAAAGAGAAAATGCAATTCTGGACTTAAACCCATATTTTTTTTTAGGTTTTTTTGTTTTTTATTAGACATGGGAATATGTCCAAAAGCCCCATCTGTCATTAATACTGTTATTATTTGTTTAGAAGTAAATTAAAAAAAATATTAACAATATGATTTTATCCTTTAGATTTCAGTATTTCTGTACAGCAAACAAAAAATTTTTAAATTAATTTATCTTTTGTACAAGCATTTTAATGCTATAAATAAAGGCCTATAACAATCATATGTAAAAGCATATTTACCATTATTTAAAGGAACACTCTAACATTATTGCTACATGCATTTCTAACATCAAAGAGTTATACTAACTAGATTCAGCCCTCAACCGTCAAGAAATAAGAAAAGTTACTAAACTTAAGGCCCCCGGCGTGCTGGTCTCACTATGGTCACCTCTGCTCCTCCCTGGTGGAGATCATCTTTACTGATTTCAGCCCATCAAATGCTTTCCACGCATGTGTGCATGCGTGCATGCGTGGCAATGTCCTTGGCAATCTCCTTGCTGTGCCAATCAACATTTTCTCATAGAAAATCATTAGCTCAGTGCATCTGTTTGGGAAACATTTGATATCTTCATGCAGAGGGTGTAGACACAAAACATTGGTCCTGCAGAGATTGAGGTGGCCTTAGATGTGTCCATGTTTTCAGAATATTCTCAGAATAGGCATTGTTTGAATTGTTGAGACTGCATGGACAGTCTCTTTAAATCAGAACCACAAGATTAAGCTGTTGTACTTAGAGTGCCCCTTTAAAATGACACATTGTGTGTTTGTATTTACTCAATATGATGAACCTTTGCAAGTCTCATGTGTACCCTAGCATGTACAGGTTGACTTATTTACATGTGTACATTTGACTATGCATAATGTACATGCATATACAACATAGATTAAGGAGAATATGTATATTTTCCTATCACAGTACAACAGATTGCTATTCTTAGATATAAGTGGGAAAGTTGTGTCCAACTCTAAACTGTGCATGCCCAGTTACTTGTGACAAACCTTCCAGGTGTAGAGTACAATACAGAATTCAGGACAGGATTGAGCAGCACATCGGATCAGATCAACAGATCACAGCTACTCTCTTTCCTACCTGATAGTAACCTCTCTTGCTATTCATTGCCATTCATTGTCCAATGATACTCCCCACTTGGGTAAAGATAAACAAATGCAGCCATCACAGATTGAATAACATACATATTAAAAAAAATGTGTGTGTGTGTGTCTGTATATATATATATATATATATATATATATATATATATATATATATATCTTTATTTTTAAGAAAAAATGCAGTAAGAGAAATAAAAGCATGGAGTTGCCTACACCCTCCTGGAAATCTGCTATTGTAGATATGTATAATGATTTGGACCTGTTCTATCTTTGTGAAAGGATAGCTGAAAGCTGTATCCATCACTTGACATCACTTACAGGCAATGTCTCGAGTGCTTGTTCTGCTCAACTCCTCTATAGCAGTTCTTCGGGTTAGGAAGCGAATCAAATTCCGTTTGAGTGTTAATGAATTAGTACATTTCTCTTGCACATAACCCTAACCTCTAAATCACCCTCAGCGATGATTACATTATTCCAGAAATAACATATTACCTGAAATATTTGATATGAAAAAACATGTTTTTTTTTGTTAGAATGCCCCTTTTTGTCTTTTATTTATGCACTGATTTGCACTCTGAGACAAATGAGAGTTGAATTTTAATGCTGACTTCTAATGAGAAAAATCTGGAGATTGAACAAGTGGATAGGGTCAAGACATCTTCCATTTTATCTCAGACACATGAAATTATAGGGCACATTCATTTCTCCCTTTCCTGCTCTCTGGGTTAAAATGGAAATGAGAAATAACAAGGTTAAGCCTGATCTAAGAATGATAACAGACCTTGTAAGTCTCATGAAAGTGAAATGGGAGATGTCAATATCTAAAGCATGCCACTCTCTTAATCTCCTGGATAAACTCACAGGATGAAGAGGGGCTATCATCCATGAGAAAGAGCATGCGGGTACTGTAGTGAGAAGACTGGATGTCTTTGCACATAAGCCCTAGAGCTAAATCCAATTCCAGTGGCCCAAAGCAACATTAGGCTATTTTACCTTTCCATGGCACACAAAGGGTTACACAGTTCTGTTAAAACAGGTGTGAGAATGAATTTTGTTTTGCTACATTCTAACAGATACTGTAGATGCTAGATATTTAAGTGTTATTATTAGATGCATTACACTGCAATTAAAATGAACTTTAATATGAAAAAGGTAGATATTGATAATATTAGATGACTTAAAGGAACACTATCATGCTAAGAATACAAAGCTGTTTTCCTAACACTATAGTGTCCCTCGGCATCTGTGTCCCCCCTCACCATGTCAATCAAAGGATTAAAAACCCATTAAACACTTTCCTGATTTCAGCTGCAAGGTCCTTTGGTGCTTGTTCTGTGTCTATCAGCTACTCCAATGTCAGCGTGAGTGGGGACCTAATGCGCATGCTTGGCTAGAGCATCATGCGCATTAGGCCTTCCCTATAGGAAATCATTGATGGGCATTTGCAAGAAGCTGGACGTCCTCATTCCTCATGCAAAGCGTGAGACACTGGAGGCAGCTTTATCCCGGCAATGCAAACATTGTAGTTTCTCTAAAATTGCTATATTCAGCTGCAGGATTAATGGAATTGGGACATTGCACCCACACCACTTCATTAAGATGAAGTGGTGTGGGTGCTTATTGTGTCTCTTTAATCCCTATTTTTCCCAAATAAATAAAGTTGCACTAGACATTTTAGATCTTTCATTGCCTTAATAAATGCTAATGCCTTAATAAATGCATAATTGCCATATGCTAATTCTAATATGGTTAACAATTTAGTGTAAAAGACATCCAACCCACAGCAGCAATGTGGAAAGTTCTTTGTAGAGAAGCAATGTGAAAAATCACATAGAAGGGTCTCACAAAAGTATTTCTAGAATAACACAGCACTAATAATATCACACTGGGAAGTGCAGTTTCCAGAGCAAACAGAGAGCAAATAGCTCTGAATGTGATACTGTTGGTATTTTATGATGCTTTCAATTGTTCTAAATCATTTGTTATATGGTTGTATTATAAATACCTTTAATAGTCTGTATGACTTTTGGCTATTTTAGTAGCACTGTCGTTAATAGGATTGGAGATTCATTTCGGTCTCAACTGCAAATTGTCTGAACTTGGGGTGAATTGTAGCTGAATCATGAGCCA
The DNA here is from genome assembly GCA_933207985.1 of Pelobates cultripes. Lineage (NCBI taxonomy): Eukaryota > Metazoa > Chordata > Amphibia > Anura > Pelobatidae > Pelobates > Pelobates cultripes. Next base: position 159,832,914 of record OW240914.1, on the reverse strand, counting down.
ACCAAAACGTGTAATGGGCAAGCATGTTTGGTTTGATTCTAAATTCCACCCATGACATAAAAAGTAGATGATGGATGGGAAAAAAGATGACTGATGGCTAGGGGATAGTTACTAAATGTTGATTGTATTCACAGATCAAGTAAGGAGTAAAAGAAGTAATACAGGAAAAATAAATTAATATATATATTATATTTTTTTCACTCTATTACTTCTTTTACTTCTTACTTGATCTGTGAATAAAATCAACATTATATATACTATATATATATATACTATATACATATATGCATACAAATAGATCAGATGAAATTCAGAAAAATCACGATTCTTCCAAATCCGAATCTCCTGGTATTATATATTATAACTGGAGATTCGGATTTGGAAGAACCGTGATTTGTCAGAATTTCATCTGATCTATTTGTGAAAGGTTGTTTGAAACAAGTAAACAATAAATCTGTGCACAAGTCTAATAAATATAAAATAAATAAATATAGATTTTTCATCTGTTGGTTACTTTTTCTCACTTGATCTGTGAACACGTGGCTGAAAATGCTTCTATGAATATACTGCAAAACATATACATAGTATTTATTTTATGTATATATTTGCAGTACACTGACTGGCACATGTTTGTGCCTTTCTGGTTTGTCTGATTAGTTTCTCAAATCAGTTCTTTGTATCAAAATACTGTGGCGCCAAATCGACTTATGGACAAAATTTGGAACTTATTTTCTGGAAAAATGGTTTAACCAATCTGAATTATCTTGCCATCATTAATACTCACAGAAACTGGTCATGCTTATCTGTCATCCTAATCAGTCTATTGTTTGCAAGTTTTACCTAATTTATATTAAAGCAGGCCATTCCTTCATACAGGTGCCTCATTATTGATATGCGGATAGAACTATTAGCGCCAGATCAGTTTTAGCATGACAAAATCAATACTTAATCACACATAACTAATAGAGGCCTCGATTTATTTAGAACCAACCATGTTTATCTGGAATTCATTTTCATTCCTGATAAGTGATTTATTGATTTTGATCAATTAAAAAAATGGTTTATTGTAAGGCGATAATTATTGCTTTGAATATCAACTACATATACTTTACATTGAAATTACCGGCTGAGGTGATTTAATTCCAGTTATCGGGCAATTTTCACTTTCTAAATAGCTTAACCAAATTTGACAAATAAAAATTGCTGATACATATTTTTGTACTATTAGACACAGACAAAGAGCTAAAAAAACTCTTAAGTGTCCTCACAGCCCCTACCCATGTTTGGTGGGTAGGGGCAATTATATAATAAATAGGGGGAATATCCTATTGTCCACCAGCCCCAACAATTGCAAGGGTGGAAGTTCTTTTAAAATATAGAAGCCCCTAACCTCCCATCACAATAAATTAATTCTACCTACCCCCTTACCCTAATAAAAGAGAGCTGTGCCTAATAAATAAAAAAAATATATCTATATCATACTTACCTTTATATAATGGGGTGGTTCAGCCACATAAATGGCCACATAAAAATTCACAATACCAATGCTACTATTATAAGTAATAACATTGCAAAAAAACTATGGGTAAATTAAAACTTAGCTGAGAAAAAAAATGATCAAAGTGATGTTAGGAGGGCTCAACACAGAACGAGCTTTCAGTGAAGGAAAAGCTGTTACAAAGGTTTTGTAAGCTCAGTCAGAGCAAGCACTCCTAGTGTTCCCCTGCCCATGGGCATTTAATACATAATTGCACCCCACTGCCACCCAGAGGTGTGGGTTGGGGGCACTAGGATGTTACCCACATTTTATTAAATAATAGCGCCCATCCGCTGCTCATGGGTGGGGGCATTAACCCCTTAAGGACACATGACATGTGTGACATGCCATGATTCCCTTTTATTCCAGAAGTTTGGTCCTTAAGGGGTTAAGAGACTTTAGAATGTTCCCTTTTTTATATTACTAGAGCATCTCAAATATTGGCCATGAGTGAGGGTAGGTGGTCAGACAGTAACCTGTGTATGCCCAGTTATTTAATTTTAGGACACCAGCACTGCCCAGTTGCTAGTTTTTAATTACAGTGAGTAACCACTGGCTGATCACTGTTTAGTATACATGCCACATGAAAGTTTATAAGGAAGATAACACCGTTTGTATACTAATATGGGGTCATATTAATTCTCATAGGTTTTTTAAAATATATATTTTTTATATGATATAATATATATTTACACCACTAACTGGGTTATTGATTTAAAAATTCCCATTTATCAATGGTTCTATTTTGGTTAGCCGACCCATTTATCAGGCTGTCTCCTTGAATATTGGCTTGCATTAAAGCTTGCAGAAATCGGCTGAAAATGTTGATAATTATTGACTGCAATCAGCCAATAGAATTAAATGGACATGGTTTGAGAGACTTAGCTCCCATGTAAGCTTAGGGAGTAAACAAAATAAGACACAGTTAATACAATGGTTAGCTAAATATAATGTTTAAATAATGTGTTTACATACACATTTTCAACAGTAAAAGCTTTGGGGATGACTATGAACGGGGTGAATCATAAAATATTCATACTTGGATTCCCCCTGCATGTTGGTACGCTTCTGAGAAACACTTCTGAGAAACAATGTGTTGCAAATCAAAATTGCACTCTTGGAGTAAGTAAGTGAAAATAATTCAGTGACTAAGATTACAAGAGAACAGAACATGCAAGAACAGCTTGTCCAATGATGAATGTAATAGCGTGTTCAATAGCAAAGTAAGCACACCAGAGCAATTCTCACATTATCCTGCCCACTTTAAACTTTAACAGATACATTTGCTTTTGCCTCAAGAGACTAATTTTTTCTATCTGTAATTATGATCTAGAACTGAAATGAGAATCACTGCACTATATATATCCTCACCTACCCAGCAGCCCCCAAGAATCTAGAAACCCCAGCAGCTAAATGCAATGACCTCTACCCGAAGGCTCTACTCTCTGAGTCATATCCCTGCCTGGCTACACAAACCTTCCTTGTCAACTATTTGAGCTGTGATCTCATTGGCAAAATTGCTGGGAAAAAAACTAGCTGCATAACGAGGTATTTAATACAACCCTACCTAGCCACACTACTTAAACAATGGAGTTGCAGTGATGAATCTCCTTCAGACTGTCGTCTAAGAAGATCATCCCCTGTCCCTTAGTAGCATGTAGTTATCATTTTTGATATTTGGCTCCACAATATGGGTAAAGAAAGTATCCAACATGCTTTTCACCACCTGTAAAGATCTGGGTCTAAATAACCCCACATATGGGGCGTCTGTCCTTAAATACCCCATAGCAATACCTCTGTTAGTCAGGAAGCTACAGTAGTGTCTCCCTACACACAGTGGGTAAGGTGTCTGCTCGTGGACATATGTTTAATAGAGACTTGCTCAACCAATTGCAGGCACTGATTAAGGGCAGCATGGTTAATGTCTTGAGTTCAATATATATAGTGTTGATACATTGCATGGTAGACTAGAAGACAGACTGGGCAAACAACACAGTTTTAAAATGCAAATTCTTACTTTAAAGAGAAATATAGACAGCCACACATATTTAAAACAATGTTTAAGTTAGGCTACAGTTCATTTTGAAAAAAAATATGTCAATCATCTTTAGGTTGTGTTTTTAATTTTTTTGTTAATTATGATTAGTTTTATTTTATAAGTTCTCCCAACTAAACTATTACCAACTTGCAATGTTTCCCTTTAAAAAACACACAAACTGCTGTATATATGGCACCAAGACTTTGGTTTCTGGGAGCAGTTGTTCAGCTTTTAATTGCCTATAGAACAAAATTGAAACACCCATGCTGCATGAAGCCATGTTGTACCCATAATGCTTATGTACTATATGAGCACCTTTACTGGAGGAGTTAGCACTTAATTTAATGAGAGCTTGATGTACAATATTAACAACCATGCAAAAACGTCAAATGTAAGCATCTTTTTTTATTTCTATTATTTGTAATGTATTTTTTCAGAGAAACATAGAATGTGACGGCAGATAAAAACCATTCGGCCCATCTAGTCTGCCCAATATTTCAAAATACTTTTAATTAGTCCCAGGCCTTACCTTAAGTCTAGGATAGCCTTACGCCTATCCCACGCATGCTTAAACTCCCTCATTGTGTTAACATCTACCACTTCAGCTGGAAGGCTATTCCATGCATCCACTACCCCCTCAGTAAAGTAATACTTCGTGATATTATTTTTAAACCTTTGTCCCTCTAATTTAAGACTATGTCCTCTTGTTGTGGTAGATTTTCTTCTTTTAAATATAGTCTCCTCCTTTACTGTGTTGATTCCCTTTGTGTATTTAAATGTATCTACCATATCCCCCCTTATTATTTATATGATGCATAAAAAAAAAAAAAGAATGGTTAAAGTTTATCTGAAGCATCCCTTTAATGCTTGCCACATATTAGTAGCAAGGACTTTTGCAAATATTTTCAAAAACTAAATTTCTCATATTATTTAACTAACATATCAGCAAATGTTATAGTTAATGTAACTGTGACTTTTTCATATTAAACTATTGGTAAATATACAGGAAAAGATTCAACTTTTTCCATTCTGATTGACTATGGAGTTAGTCCTGAGGACATCTGATGCCACTGATAAAACACACTTTGAAAATATAAGCAATAAATAAATAAATAAATAAGGTAAAAATCTGTGTTAAATAGATTACACATTACATGAAAATTAGTAACATGTGGACCATAACTGCATGAAAACAGTTCATTTACAAGAAGATACATTTTAAATCTGTTTTTATGAACATGTGCAAAATATTGCAAAGTTGTCTAGGCAGTTAAAGTTTGAAAATGTCACATGAAATCTATTAAACAAACTATTTGAAACCCATCCGAGCAGCTGTCGTATTTTTGCACCATGTTATTTAAAGTATTTTTTACAGCTGATTTTAATCAACATAATTTATTAAGAGCCCAATAATATTTTTTTTCTTTTTTGTTTTTTAAATTTAAAGCAACAGAAGATGTTTTTAATTTCCAAAATGATATTTTGTGGGAGGTATATACTAATATAGTGCAAAAATAAAAATAAATGTAAACTGTTACATGTGTTCTCAAATGTTGGCAGACCTTTCAATGAAAATCCACCCGTTTCTAAATTATATTTTCTCGTCACATTTTTATTCACTATTTGTACCATTAGTCCAATAATATAAGCTAAATTGATTTTTGGAGGTTAAATAATTAAAAATAAAGCAATATAAATTAGATGAAATGATCAATACTGCATTTTTTCCCACATATTTCTTTTTAGTTTCAATTACTTTCCTTACTTGCAGCTCTTTGGTATATGCCTTATTTTACATACATATTAAAGAAAATAACATAAAGAATATATATAGTAATAATCCTACTTCCTACCTTTACTTTGGGGAGGATTTTGACTCCTGTCTCGGAGGACATTGATCTGATAGACAGCTCCGTAAGGCTCAAAAAGATCTTTAAGTTCTTTTTCTGACCATGAACGTGGGATTTGACCAACAAACATCTTAATGGAATCTGGGTCTGGCTGGTCTGAGTGATCCAAAGCTCCATTCATCTTGCTAGTTGTTCCGTTACTGTTAAGAAATCAGTATAAAACATTAGTATTATCACAGCAAACAAAACTTCTCAGGCTACAGAAATAGTGCTTGTTATAAAACAAAGTCATAATAAAGAAAGCAAGGTGACATTTTTATGGGTTCTGCCTTACAAATCAGAATGTAAAAAAGGATGCCACAGACAGGATGCCATGTGTTTGGGACAAAGCCTAGAATTCAGTAGCAATACATTCTGAAGCAAACGGTGCAGAAAAAAAGTTAAACATCACTTTGGCTCTCAATAAACCGCAGTTTCTGGTAAATAGCCGTGCAGAGGAATAGCCTTGCATTGCTTGTGTGGCAGCAATAAAGAATAGCTGATTTTGTTAATAAAGTCATATGAAAAGTATATGGAACATTTGGCAATCTGTCAGATGACTAAATGCAAGATGCCAGCGATGAATTTGTAGATTGTGCGAACCTTCCATGTGTGCATCAAATTAGCAGAACATCGCTCAAAATACTGAATGTGGCTGCTTCCAACATAGTCAATCTCCACTTTCAAGAAATGAAAGATTCAGAATTTAAGCCTATTGTTTGTTGCCATCCTGAACAAAGACTTCAATTCACAGCTATCCAAAGCAAAGCTTTATGTGCAAAAGGAACTACAATGTCACTTTCAGTTTTATAAAATACATTTAAATTATATATATATATATATATATATTACTTAACATTTCTAATTGTATATATATATATATATATATATATATATATATATATATATACACACAATTAGAAATGTTAAGTAATCTGCTAATTATTTAATGGGATATATATTAACTAAAGCTAATTATATTTTTAACTTTTAGGGTAAAAATTATGTAATACACATAAAACATATAGTAGAGGGGAACATGGTAATATTTATAAGCCACTTTCCTATTATATATAGTTCACAGTTATTTACCCCTTCTCTCTCTCTCTCTCTCTCTCATTCTCTCTCTTGTTCTCTCTCTTTATGTATCTATTTACTATAGCAGTGTCTAACTGTACAAAATAATACTGTTACCCACAGGGCTGGAATATGTCACGAGCCCCTGTAGGCACAGAATTCTCAAGCACCTTTCAATCCACCCCCTTTCAAACTAATAAAAAAGAAAATGTGCTGGTTAAAATATAATAATATTTGTTATATAAACACACATATAATAATTGTATATAAACACATAACGTTAGTGTGCATGTGCAGTGTGTGCCCATGTCTAACTGTGTGAGTAAAAGTCTGAGGGCATGTCTATGTGTTCATGTATTTCTGTGTGTGTACAGTGTGGGTAGCAGTATATGTGTGTTTGTATGTGTAACAACGTAAGTAGCAGTGTGTGTGTGTGTGTGTGTTACTGTATATGTTTGTGTAGTAGTATGGGTAGTAGTTTGTGTTTGTGTATGGGTAATAGTGTGGGCAGTAGCAGTATGTACAAATAGAATTAAAAATCAAAGAAATGAAAGTAATTACCCTATTCATCCTCAAGGCTATTATGCATAGCCCACAAAGATATTAATGCTTACCCATTACTAAGGACATATATTGTAGCCTTACATGTTTTTATAATTACAGCTGCCTATTACCTTATTTTCAGCTTAAGGCAATATAACCACTTGATGCACACCTCACTCTTCAAAAGCATTGCATCCAATCAAGCCCATCAAGCCTTATTTCTTTAATGTTTTGGGGGCCCGATATATGTCAAACTCTTTTTGCAATGTACTTGGCACATCTCAGGCACTCAAAGAGTAAATAATGCATTTAAAAGCTTCCCTTTTATTGTCTCCAAGAAAGCACTTTGTGATAAGTGCAAAACAAAAACATAGAAAAAGAATTACCAGTATCCAGTTAGAAAAAAGGGGAGCAAAACATTCTATTGTATGCAATAATAAACAAACAAAACCTATTTTATAGGATTAATTCATTTGTATTGGTTATTGTAATGAAATTACTTGCAAAGATGTCTAAGCAACATCTCTTCTGTTTTTCTTCTTTTCTAAAGATATATAACGATAAGTAGAGAAAGGTAGAAGATACCTTTTATTTTTTATGAGAATTCTTACATTTGTCCATAAAATTTTAGCCTAGCCTGACTGACAGGAACAGCTTTTTGCTTGAGGGAACTTCAACTCCTGCATTGGGAGGTTTCTCAAAAAGTGAAATAAGTACAAATTATATTAGGTTTTAACTGAGTTTAGTTGAAGATAGCATGGGGCAGTATTTCCCTAAAGTGAATTGGATGTGAATTCAAATTTAAGGTCAAAATAGCCAAACGTGAACTATTCTCTAAGGCAACAATGCTTTCAGTTAGGCTAATTTGGCCTTAAATTTGAAATTCACTTTGAGTATGCACTTTGAGTATTCACTTTTGAAAAATAACTCTGAATGTCTAGACAGATTTCCATTAATTATATTATCATTATAAAATGAGTAATTTAAAAGGAACATTATAGTGTTATGAATACAAAACTGAATTCCTAACATTATAATGTCCCTCTGCCTTTGCGGAGTCCCTCACCCACCCCTAGCAGTCAAGAAAGGTTTAAAAACCCTTTTTTAACTTAGGTGATTTCAGCACTGAGGTCCCTTGGTGCTGGATTGTGCTCCTCCTCCCGCAATGGGAACCTAATGCACAAATAGCACCCCGTTTGTTTTAGGCTGTCTCCATAGAGAAATATTGGATCAATGATTTCCTTTGGCGGTTTTCAAGATGCTGTCGAGTACATCTAGTGTCATTTTAGGGGTAAGGGGGCAGGGTCACTGTGCCCAAACCACTTAAATAGTTTGAAATAGTTTATGTGCCTATAGTGACCCTTTAAGGTTACACATAATGAAAAATATCAATAAATAAGATTCTTGCATATACATTTTTCTTTACAATTTCATGCAGCTTTTTATGTTTAGATTGTAATCTGCATTATTACTGTGTTGACGTTTAAGCTTATTGTAAAATGTTTAATACACAGTCTTTGCTCTTTTGGCAATGTAATTCAGGTCTTTGGGTAACAGCAATATGAGTAATGACTGTAATAATATGTTAAACATATGAATGCTAAATTGCCATTCTTTGGGGAAGCACATTTATAGAGCATAGGGGATATTCCAGCTAAATAATAATGCCTAATACACAAATTCAAAATTATATTATTAATCAGTTTTACGTTGCATTCAGTTTATGACATAATATAAGGTGACCCACAAAAAAAAAAAATTATAATTGTTGCTCAGTATTAAAAAAAATCAATAAAAAAAATCAGTGTCTTCCTTCTTTGTGCCTCCCCGCACAATGTGTCCAAAGATGATTTTGCTTTCATTAAATGGCGATTTTAACCTGCTTGATTGAGTCTGACACTGGTGATTTATTGTACAATTCTCCAAGTATCCTACTGAATAGCTTGCATTTTGGCTATTTTAAGGGTAAAATGTGCAACTTGTTGTGAATTCACTTTCAATTCTTGAAAATTCCTTCTTTGGCAAATAATCCAGCTAATTAAAGAGGAGAATTTGGGAGGTATATATTTTGATTTTTCACGGTTTATCAGGTAAGATTGGTTTTGCATTGGAAATCTAAAGACAGTCATACAGCATAAGACCTGAATATACTTTTTCCTGTGTTAACTGTATAGTAATAGTAATTTTATATTTTTGTTCTTTCCTCTGCTTTTAGTATGTATGTGTTTTAAATACATAACAGGATAACCATAATTTGTCTGGCTGTAATCAATGTATTAGAACTTTAAGCAGAAGAGAAATTCCAAATATTGTACATTACAAACTAGAAAATGAAAATCGATAGAACAAGTAGCCACTGTTTTTATAAGATCTGCTCTTTATTAGACAAGATCTAGGCAATTTAGACAATCTATATACTCCAGCTTTGTTTATCACAAAGATTTCCATTGGGGTTAACGTTATTGAGACCATCGATCCACTGCAAGAAAGAAAGTCCCACAACCTTCTTATTTAGATGAATACTGGTTATTAGACACACAGAGAAAGGAGAGAACAAATAATAATCTGCTCATCCAGCCTAGTTTGTCATTTCATACAAGCTATTACTGAGAGAAAGGGCAAGAATATGGGTCACTACTCAGTAAGTTCCAATGCTGATCCCTTACTTAACAATCAGGAAGCAGCTCTGTGAACTAACCCTTTATATGCAATAGTTAGTATCACTCACAAAACGCCTGCCTTTTTAGCTATTTGCAATGGTTACAGAAAATAAAAAACAAGTCAATGGTGATTTTTCTCCTTTGGGACATTTATAATACAAAAGCAGCACATGCATTTTGCTAGCATTTATTATTAAGAGGGTAGTGCAATTGGATTAAATGCAGACTTGCATAGATGGAACAGCTGATGAAATAAGGGATGTAGGCGACTCCTTCATTAGCTTACACTCCGAAGACAAACATTAAACAGCAAATCAGTCTATAGCAAGGCTTTAGAGGTTTATCCCCAACTGTGGTAGAACCATAACTCTCATGATGCTTAAGTCTGGCAAAGCATCATGGGTGTTGAAGTTTAACAAGTGGAGGCCTATGTTAAAGCACCCCAGGCACACAGCGAAAATTCCAATAATCAGCGTTGCCGAGAGACAAGAGACCCCCCCCCTCCTTCTCAACATGACAATTCCGAACAATGGATTAGTTGGAAGGGCAATCGATCAGTAAAAATAATTGGTTGGATTGGTGCACTGACACAAGTTCAGTGAAATTATTGGCCATGTCTTTATATCAGCCTGTGAGTTATGTCCCAGCTAGCTGGCGTACATTACAATACCACCCGGAGTACGCACTGCTGCCTGAACAATGTTTCTTAATATTAGCAAGAACCTTATAGCTATCTACTGCTGCTGTCATAACAAGGTTCATCTACTATAGAATGAGTTGAAAGATGGGTTGTGAAATTTAGGCCAATTCGGGTTTGTAGGAGTATAATGTATAGGTTATTTTGGCCATAATTTTGCAAATGTAATATACAGAGAATTAACCACTCTGCTACAATTTGCTGGTAATGGAAGGTGCAACATCAGAGCTATAGATATAATCCCCTGTCTAATATAACAGGATATATTAATTAGTTTTTTTTAAACAGACAATCCATGAATTTTGGATTTTGTTAGAGTAAAGCCCTATGAAGAAACACTTTGTTTTAAGAGGAATATACAGTTTATTGTGGAGAGTGTCTCTCGCAAAGATAACAGAAGTTTCTCATATTGGAAAAAAATATCTCCTTATTATGTCTCCTGTTACAAACTGGGAATGTGAATGAAGTAATGTGTGCTTAAACTCTGCTATCAGCATCCTATGAATGTGGCCAAGACACTTTATCTCCTTATGCCTTAGGCAGAGAAACACAGATTGTGAACATTGTAGGGATGATTGTAAAATTCTATTCCCATTGCCCAGCACAGTGTGCCACTAACTATATTGTAATTGTAAAACACATTAAGTCCCATAGGAGTCTATTTAAAATAATTTATTTTGTTAGTTAATGTTGTTACTGATCCAAACTTAAAGACACAGTAACATAAAAAAATGAAAAGTCCCCTTGTCAACAGCCTATATGACCTTCTTGTCTACATGATCTACATAACAAGTATTTATTTTCTGCCATAAACTGACCCCTTCTGTGTTTTATACAATTGATGTTTGTTTTCTATATTTCTATGCTCCTCTTTTTATCTTTGACAGAATTTCTGAATTTAAATTTTTTTTCCAGCTAGATTATTTTGGCCTAGATTTACTAGTCAATAATAATTGTTATTATACTGTTCCCGGTTTAACAAATAGGTCTGAATGAGTCCTAGGGCAAACTTTGAGGAAGTACTTGTACTTGTATGTTATACTCTGAGATGAATATGTTGGCAAATTTTACCAAGCCAATTACAAATCCTGCCATCGTGCCAATCAACGCATACTTTAAAAAAGTCACCCAATCAGGATGTCAGCTAGACAGGCAGTCCATCATCCTTCAACAATACAATGGTCAGAAACAACTTCAAACACACTCACATATGTCTTACAATGTCAGCTATTAACAGATTGTGTATTGCAAGTACTTCCTCAAGGTTTTGAGGAAGTATGTGTAATACACACAAGTTTTTATCAGTTTAAGGAGAATAACAATAAAGGGACTTTTAACATAAAAAACAAAAAGGTTCAGTACAGAGTTTCTTTACTTACATGCAGGCAATTGTACTGAATTTTTTTTTTTTATGTGACTTCTACAGCAGAAAGCTTAAGAAAATTGCAGTGATAATTCATCCGTTTTGTGTTTCATATTCTATGTGTTTCCAAGTATTTCAAGAAAGTACTATAAAGTGACGCAATATTGCCAATTGTGAAATAAAGCTAATATACTCAAACGTCAATACATTTAATGGCTAAAAATATATAGGCATGTAGCCTTCCTTTAACACAGTATGTACTCATGGAAATGCAATCACATGGCCTAGATTACTGTTTATGGGAGAGTTAGTGATGTATGTGCCTGAATATCTTTATGTGAATGGCAGGCTTGTGTCAGTGGACAATTAGCTCTGTTGTCTGGTCTATGTGAGCCAACACTTCATCTTAATCATTGACAAGGTATCATTATTATACTGAAGTGGAACCCGAGGGCATAGCTTAAGACAGAGGAGTTTTGGCTACTTAAGATCAGAGTCCCTTTCTCTTATTTTCTATTTCTTTTCTCAGAGCTGTGCACTAAAATTTTAACCAGCTGCATGGTTTTATTTACTTTTTGGTTTTTCATATTAATTACAAAATGATTTATCTGATAGGTCCTTGTTGTGAAAATTAATAAACATAGTTACAATTATCAACCATATACCCAAGAAACTAATCTAGCTAAATGTATCAACATATGTAAAGATCAATTCTAACTCCAAGCACCATAACCACTACAACACGACATAGTAATTAGAGTGCCGAGAGTTCTTTCGTCATCCTATGTCACATTTGCAAATAGGATTTGGGGCAAAGTGACTTATTTCAATCCTCAAGAGAATTGTTCTTCATGAATACTGCTTATTTACATCCCAAGCATTCACTGTATGTATTAGTCTTCCAGGGACCTACTTCCCTTTAATCCATCCTGCACCTTCAGCTCATGATCCAGTACCTAATTTGCTATTCTATTTAACACTGTGCTTTCTTGTTAACCATATTCAATCAATACACCAAGAAAAATATTTTAAATTTGTCAAGTGACAACATATCCTTATAACACAAATTAACACTTACAATATCAATCTAAAATTACATTCTAATTTGTCGTATTGTACACAAAGCAGTATTTTCCAAAACCAATTAATACATTGTCAGGTGGCATACAGGATTTGTATAGAAGATATCCATTTGGACATGTCTGAACACATAGTGTAGTTTGGCAGAAGGTTTATTTGCAATGGTTTTTAATTAAATCAATTATTTTGTATTTAAGTGGAAAATTATAAATTGGATAAATATGTGTCTGATCTAACTCCTGAGCATCAGGTCAGATTGGGGCAAAATCAGCAATGGTGGGGTTCATAAAAACATCCCTAAAAGCACCCGGTGAGTCATTTGTGATTGTGAGAACAAAAGTCATGCATTTATTGTTTCTGTAAAAGCTCAGTTTCAATAAGAGATGACAGGCAATGCTTTGCCAAAAGAGACTGTTGAGTGGATTCCAAATTAAGGAGTGAGTATTTGGATACAGCTAACATTGTTCAAAATGTTATCCACATTTTAAATTCTGAATCATTGCCCAATGGCAACTGGATGTTCAACTCCAATTCAGAAATCATCTTTTGTGTTCAGGCACTGGCATTACAGAACAATAGCCTGCCATGTTCTAATGATATATAGAGCATTGAATCTGCTGTAACAAAGCAGCTAACAGGAAAGTGAAAGATGTAGCTAAGAAGTAACAATGCTGTTCGGCACTTGCTACATAATGATTCTGGAGGTATGGGATGCAGCGTAAAAAAAAAACACAATAAAAATTAATATTGAGCTTTAATTAAGCTTTTCACTGTTAATTTGTTCAATGTATGCATGCATCTATCCATCCATCTAGCCATCCACCTCTAAACGTATATAAGGCAATAACACGACAAACCAGATTTAAAATGGTTCGTTGATAACTGTTAAGGCTGTCTTACTGAAACCTGCACTACTATCTAGCGTGCATATTAAAAAATAGGCACTTTTCTACTTGGAGAACAATAAATCAATCTTTTGAATACACAATTTTACATTTTTTAGTAGCTGAAAAAATTTCTTCCAATAAACCATACAGCTGTAAGAGTTAAAGGAACTCTGTCGTGACAAATGTGAAAGAGAAAGTCACAATGTTAACAAATGTGTAGACAAAGAAGTTCCTTTATTTGGGCTACTTTCAGTACACTTGCAGGGTTCTGAGCAGGAAATGCAGGTAAGTGGATGCATGTGCAGTCACCCTCCACATAAATGATCTGAGATCCTGAAATGTTAACAACCAGATTTAAAGGGGAAAAATAGACAAAAATATATATTTGCAATCGGGGAAACAAAACATGGTTTGTGAGGAGTGAGTTTGGCTTTACATCCGTTCAGGAAGCCAACTGTACTACACAAAAAAAGCAGTTGGGCTTAGTAATATATGGCATTTGTGTTATATTAAGCCCTAGAAATCATGGCAATGAGTTAAATTCAGGATGATGCGATATTGAATTATTTCATGCGTTTATGATACAAAAATAGGTTTGACTGTCCCTTTAATATTGCTTATATGTAAAGTGATGATAACGCTAGTTTATAAACTAGTTCAAAATAGTTATGAAGCAGATTGATATGAAACCACCAAATAATATCTTGGAAAGATGTTTTCAGTATAATCGGCTGGGTCATAACCAGGGCGGTGCAAGGATTTCCGCCACCCTAGCCAAAGATCCACACACTTGGAGACACACACACTCACTGACTGCCTGCCTGCGTCCTCTCCTCTGGCATTCATTAGCAGAGTAGGCACCTGCCATCAGGGTAAGCAGGTGTCTGCTCTGCCATACTGAGGGACAGCTTTGGGGAGCCCTGAGGTGGCCAAATGGCCACCTCCTGGGCCCCCTGTGACAAGGCTCCTCTGGGTGCCCCATTTTTGGGCACCTGGAGGATCGGCCCAGCGCTGAGGGGGTGTGGGCGGCTCTAGGACAGAGGGAGACCACCAGGAAATACCCCGGTGGGCACCCCAGCGAATGCCTAGGTCACTTAACGGTGGCGTCGGCCCTGGTCATAACAGACCCAAACCTTAGAAAATATGAGAAAAATCTCACAACATATTTTACCCAGTAAATATGATCATTGTCTGTCCATTCATTTAGCCAATTTGAATTTTTATCTTTAGATCACATTTTTATGTCACTACACAAACTATTCAATACATAGCTTTTAATTGCCTGTCACTATAAATACAGCCCATGGCAGCATTTTGCCTGATGCACAGCAGCACTCCGGCACAGACTAAAGTCAAATATGACCTTTTCTGCCAAGCAATTTGGAATATATTTTTATGGAGAAATAAAGCAGGTAGATGAATATATTTAAAATACTTAAAATTTCTATATTTTGCATATAGCTTTTTAAGAGAAGGTATACTTTGAAGTTTTTTCATTAGATATTTTTTCAGCATCTGATTAAGGGCAAACATATGTGTTAAGCTTAGATGGGTTGTTAATGAGGTCTGTGACTATAATGAGGTTGTAAACACTTTGCTGCATAGCAGTGTACAAATGAACCATAATTATGACACCTGGAATTACATGTTAGCATCTCTTAATTTTAGCAAAGGTCTTATAAGATACTGTCATGATCAGTCACGAATGTGACTTGGAAATTTCCAATGAGTCCTAATAAGGCGTATTATTTGTACAAAGTTGGCACACCAGCCATATCTTAAATTTTGCAGTTATTCACCGTCTTTGGGTATGCTTTATTAGTTACAGGTAGCCTACAACTGAAGTAAAGGTAAGCTAGACTAGACTAGAGTTAGGAATCTAAAGATGGGCAATCTAGACTGCAGTGTAGTCTTGAGGGAAGTTTAAGAACATGGCTGACACATGATATAATAGGGCCAGAAATATACCACAAATGAAATGCATCCAAAGAACACACAAAAAGCCTGTTTGTATAGATTAACAGCACTAAGCATCCACAAGAGTTACGCAACATTTGGCACTCCAGATGTCGTCGACTGAATCTCCCATAATGCTCTTACAGCCATAATGCTGGCAAAGCATCAGGGGAAATTTAGTCCACAAGATCTGGAATGCGGAAAGTTGCCTTCTCCTGCCCTACAGAGAGGAAGTGACCAGGAAACAGTGGTGAAAATGCATAATGCACAGGGGATGACCAAGGCACCACACTTACAGAGTCAAGAAGCAAATCTAAGGGGGGCACAATGATATAACTGGAAGGAGAACAATAAGATAATTGAGCAGTGTAGACAAGTAGAGAGACATTGGACTAGATAGCCCTGGACACAGCCATAAACTACAATGCTATTTAGCAACAGATGCAGTTTTTGATCAAAAAGTTTTAATATTGTAGGAGTTAGAAAATATTTACCATGACAATCACAGCACTAATTGATACACAATCAGTTCTCAAACAGTTATCAGACAATTCTGAGAAACAAAAGTGACCCAGTTTTGTTCCAAAATTTGTGTTATAATTACATTTACAGCATATAGATTTTACCCATTAATATAAAGAATAGTCCCAATAATTTCAGTACTTTTGGGGGGACTAGACTATTAATAAAAATGCTAAGATTTTGCTGGGGAACTCTTCGATCTGTGTATACTCAGATATATATTAAATGCTTAAAACATTATAGCCTTCCTTACTTTTACACCTCTACTTTAAGCCATTCTTCTAATTACTGTTTTAACACTGCATCTGTTAATGCATTATAAGTACTATTATTTGTTTATCTGTCTTAGTGCCTTGTCCAAACATGGCCAGATGGAGGCTTTCAAAATCAAATTAATTTCAGATTAATTTAGCTTTGGACACAATCCAGTTCTCTGTGCCTCTGCTTTGAGGCACCATGTACATTTGGTTGGAGTCGTAAACCTTAAGTCATAAGACATCAGGGGCTGATTTACATGTCTGTATTATGCACTGAAATATGTGCATTATATGGGCACATTCACTAAAATAATTAGGTTCAGTCCTTTTGGAATTCAGGAGTGTGTATATACTGAATCTATATGTATGTGTGTGTTTATACAAATGCACATAAATATGTTTCCTTTCGGAATGCAAATATTTCAATACATACACTATAGAACACTGTCTGTATTGAAATTATAAATGTAAAGATCTTCTTATTGCTCTTAAAAATACTTTGCACTTCTTTCCTTCTGATGTCCTAACCATTTATGTCCTATCTTTATAATCACGCTAATTAACTTTAATTCTCTCATCAATCATGATGTCTGGAAGTTTGCATCACACAAATATTTGCATGTGTCATACATTTTGAACAATTGGACCGTCTGAAGTCTAATTATCAATTCTCCAACAAGTTGAATTTGCCTATTATTTGTAGAGGAATTCCACCTACTACAGACATGAATAAAGCATTTGATACAGTCATAATAAGGCCTTTTGTTCACATTCCACCCCGTCCCTTAACTTTTGCCTTAGTTGACCCCAAGATACAATTCTGCAATGTGCACTACAAATATCTTGCAAGCACAACTTTATACAAAAAAAGTTATTTATTTTATTATTATTATTAGTAGTCACTTTGGCAATACAAAATAAGACATTTAAAAGACTTGTGCATAAGGTTTAAAAAAAAAAAAAAAGTAATTTGTCCGTATGTACTCGCAACCTTTCTTTTTAAAAAAGTCTCAGTCTGGAAAAGTCTCAGTCTGGAGTCATTGAGCTTAAACACTCTCTTCCTGGGTGACAATATCAGTTTTGTGCAACTTCTATGACTGCTGCCAGCAAACATAGAATGCTGTCACCAGATGCCTTGGACAGGCAGCCCATCACTGGGTGAGATACATACATAGTGTCAAAGCTCCTGTAGCCTGGCTCTCACAGTTTCTGACTTTCTGGTGTTTGATCTTTGCCCTTCCATAGAAGATTCTCTGTTTGGAATTTAAGTCCCATAAAATTGAGTGCAAGAAGTTGCCTGTCCCTGCTGAACAGTGGTTTACTGTGACAATCAATTGCTAAATAGTTAAGGAGAAATATAATTCCAGTAGACCAAAACCAGTATATGACTCATATCCTCGGTGCTTGGTCAGCCTCCGACATCCCCAATGCGGCAATTGCCTCAAGCGCATTAGGCCCTCTCCATAGGAAAGCATTTCTTCAAAGCTTTTTTATAGAGAATTGACTGATTCACTAATGGAGAGTGTGATGACTTCCAGCGTCAGTAAGGCAACCAGAAATTGCCAAACCACCTGGAAGTGCCTCCATTGACTGTCTCCAAAACTGCAATAATTAATATTGTAGGCTTAAGGGGACAGGGACACTGCATCCAGAACACTTCAATGAGGTGAAGTGGTCTGGGTGCCTACAGTGTCCCTTTAAGACACATACACAACAGCATTTGAACTAATGCAGCCCTAACGTATGTTTTTTATTTTATTTGTTATTTCTGAATGAATAACTAAATCAACAATAAACCCAACAATATCTATGAGAAGTAAAAATAAATTATTGGACAATGCCCAGCACTAACGAGGCAGTAAGTACTGGGGAAAGTGGAATGGATATTCATTAGCCACAGAGGCCATTTCAGGAGATAATACAAGGTATATTTTTTGCAAATTTTAGTAATTTCTTTTTTTTTTTTAACTAGCGATTAATTATTTGGATTAATATCCAAATAATATATATATAATATATATTATATATTGAATTGATATATATATATATATATATATATATACATATATATATATATATATATATATATTAATAATATTTGGATAAATAATTTTCCCTTTAACTGCATATGAAATCGAAATCAAATGATTTTAGTACGGAATTTATACCTGGCAATGCGACTTCAAAATGGGAAATGTAGACTACATTGAGTGCGTGTCTCACTGCATTTAACTTGCCAGGTGTTTTTTTTTCATTATTCTTCTCAGTACTTGATTGGCTCACATTGACACAGGCACACAAAACCCTTTTTTTAACGTTTCCATTAAGTATGATTTGACACTGGTTGCTTTCTTTGTTATAGACTCTTCTCATCGTGTAACTTGTTCACATACAATTGAAAAGAGTAGACCTGAATAATTCCAGACATTGCAATTGATCACAATTGTCACCTTTGGCTAATGTGTCTGAGGGAAAAAAGTCAGACATTAATGTTTTCTCTTCATAGTGCATTCAAACACACTGGGTTTTATTCACTAAACTAATGAATACAAATTATACTGAATTGAAATTTGATTTGTAAAATGAAGGCTAAAAAATCCAAGCTGTTATTATAGCCTAGTTGAAGAATTTTTCGATATCAGCTATTTTTGCCTGAATTTAGTAATTAATTCAGTACAATTCGAAGTACTGTCTGTAAACCGGATTATGTTCCCTATAATAGATTATACACAGAAAATGAATATACAAAGAATGTTGAATCTTTATATACCAGGGATAGGCAACCTTCGGCACTGCAGATGTTTTGGGCTACACCTCCCATGATGCTTTGCCATTATTATAGCTGTAAGAGCATTGTGGGAGATGTAGTCATTAACATCTGAAGTGCTGAAGGTTGCATAACCCTGTTATATACATTAAAGATTAGGTAGCTTATACAATTGATATATCATTTATAATGGCATATTTACATTTACATCCGACTCAAAGAGCACAATTAACTAGTCATCCATTTGTACTACTTTATCACTGTGGATAGGAATTGGAAACATGATTTATTTTTTATTTATTTTTTCTTGAAAACTGTATATATAACTGGTTTTATTTACATTTACTTTTATCATTTCCTCGGTAAAGACCTACAAATCACATCGTTTTCAGTAAATGGCATATAATTATGCATGATCTATATTTTGTCTATGTAAAAATATTTATTAAAACATGTATTTATGTTCATACATAGACTTTATAAAATGCGAGTTTCCATATTTCTGCATTTACAGTTAGAGGGAGTTTTAGTCATTTTAAATACTTAGGGCACAAACTCATCTTGTGATGCAAATGTCAGGCTTAGGAACTGTCAATCTCACAGGATGCCTTTATTATCTTACTTGTTTCCATTGCAATTTGGGTTGCCATGGAGATGCGACAGCTAGTTCCAGAAAATTATAAGATAAATGTCAGGCAGGGATAACAGTGTTAATGAAGCTTCATTGACAAGCAGCTTCATGCTTCAAATAATAAGCTTACTTCCATTAGCATATGCCTCTATATCAAGTATTGAATGAAATGCAAGGTATATATTTATGTGTACAAATATATATGACATTTGCACTATTTTATATTTGTTCAATAAAAACTTAAATATAAAAAAAAATATTGATATTAAAGCATACATATCTCCAAATTATAATTTAACATTGTAAATTGGGTTTAATAATGACGCATGTTTGAGAACCCAGCATTAATGTTTTATAGCAAAGTTATTGCCAATTTGGAGAAAGCAGTTAGAGAGTCATTTTTTGTATTTAACAAATTAATATAAGATAAAATAGATTTTTATTTACATATTAGCAAATACATTGACTTCAGTATAAATAAAGCTAGACATGTCAGAAATGTTATGATAGATGATTTGGTAGATATATAGACAGACAGAAAGACAGATAAGCACTGGTGCAGTGTCACAAGGTGGGGTTTATTCAGTATGCATGCCAAACCTTGCACGTCAGCCAAGCCCCAAATACATTACATGGATTATATTGCAAAGGTTCTGCTTTATCTAAAGAAAAAAACAATTGTCAGTACAAAAAATAGTACTTATACTCGGGGGAATAGAGCAAACTAAAAAAGAATATGTATTTTACTCATCATGTCCCTTAAATTGGCTCTGCTATCCCCTCCTATCCAAAATAAGTTGTTTATAAAGATAAAAGTTTTACGAAATACTCACATGGACTGTATCAAATTTCCACTGAAATTCCAGCCCAGTCAAAAAATATACTGAGGCAAAGTAGGGACTTCTCTGTCGTTGTATTATTATTAATAATCTTGACAGAGCTACATAAAAGGTGTGAAAGTTCTGAAAATAAAACGTGTAGATGGTGGCTTTCAAGCTTGAGATGTGAACTACTCAATGGCACTTTGATTTAAGCATGGTTGCACTTTTGTGAATCAGACTGTGTGCAGCACTGTCCCAAGCTGCTTATTGCAAACGCTGCTCAGTTCACTCCAGAGTGGCAGAGGAGAGCAATGTCCACCTAAGCTGCCCATACGGTGTCCATGCGTTGCTTGCACAAATGAAATAAATATTTTACTTTCTTCTCTTTTGACTTTACTTGGGAATCCACAAGTATGGATCTTGAAAATGACCATTTATCGGTTGAAACGTTACTCTGCACATGTGCAGAGTTTTTGCATTTTTGTTATTTAGAATATGCTATTTGATTTAATGATCCAGTGAGCAATCTTGTATCTGCAC
Organism: Pelobates cultripes; assembly: GCA_933207985.1. NCBI lineage: Eukaryota > Metazoa > Chordata > Amphibia > Anura > Pelobatidae > Pelobates > Pelobates cultripes. Next base: position 159,811,649 of record OW240914.1, on the reverse strand, counting down.
CAGTTTTTTGCAATTCAGTTCCACTTTGTACAGGGGGACAGGAAACCTGTTATACTTTATACAATACTCTTAGCAATGATAATATGGTACTTAGAGTGGCCCTTACACTTCTATCTTGTTGACATAATGGTATGTGGTGGTTGCAACTTCTGTATTCTAGGCATTTTAGAATTTCATGTTTGAAATTGTATGCGTACACGCAATCGTTATGGGAGTTAGTCTGCAGGTAAATGTAATATATTATATACATTATAGATTTTGCTAAATCAATGTAAAAAATGTAATTTGCGATGTGCACTTGATGCAAACCTTCTCATCCATACATTCCGAGTATGGGATGTCAACGGTAAATAAAAATTAATGAGTGCTGTATTGTTTATACTGCAGCTTGTTCTATCTCTAGATGGTTAGGAGGTCAGGGCAGGTCAAGCATGAAGTGAAATGAGAAAAATTAAGCTTGATGGGAAAAGTTTAAAGAAAATGGGTTGTATATTAAATCTGTATTCCCCTGAATGTCTTCAACAGCCTCCCCAAAAATTGGATAGCTGTGATAACATCTCCACTCAGTATCAAAGCTGACATTTAGCATTCAAACCGTCTACAAGTAAGATAGAGGACGTAAACCCAAAAAGATATGCCATCTTGTGTCACAAGAGAAATGCTGTAAGTAAATAGTGTATCGTTAGAGAGAGAAGCAGACTGTCTTGTCAATGCTTGCCTTTTTCTCTTTGTCTATCTATCTATCTATCTATCTATCTATCTATCTATCGCCTCTCTCTATTATCTGTGTACTAATATATACTATATGATAAAGACATGAACAATATCATTTTACAAGTCATTTAAAAGAAAATAAAGAAGCAAGATGGCTATGTGGAAACCACGCAGAAAAGCAATTGGTATATTAGATTGCAGAGCCTCATTACACTGAATGTTTAATAACCATAACACTGATTTGGTATCAAATAAATACCGCACAAGATGTGTGTTACACTACTAGTTCAGTGCCAGTATTACTAAACATATGTTCTCTGAGCTGCATATTGTATAATTGCTTGTTTTTGATTAATTGTGTTGGTTTTACAGGCCAGGCTGAAAACGTGATTTTATTATTTATTTATTTTTACTTTGCAAAATGACACATACATGTATGAGACTAATGAAGCTTTTTCTTCGTCAACAGACTGCATCCGCCGTCTGAAAATTGTCCTATTCATTCTACTGTAGCAATTAAATGGGTTCTTTGAAGGGGATAGTGCTTTAATCAAATATACAGTATTACTATCCTGATCCAATGCTTAATTGAGAAAAGAAATACCAAGCTTGTCATCTCTACTTGTGACATCTACTATCCAGGTCACAAAGGCATCCAATTTAGAATATGGGCAACTGGGTATCAATAATGGCCAATACCTTGACTAATGTCAGAAACATACATCAATACAAACTGCTTTTATATTAACCCAGCAGCCAATCAAACCTCTTCGGGTTTTAAACTATACAGTTTTCAGTTTTTGAAAATTAAATTGATGTCTTCTCTCTGTGTCAATATCACTATCTATAGACAGGTGCAGCAAGCTAATTGTGTTTTTTTTTTTCTTATCCTCCTTCCAACATAGGAGGCACAGCACGTGTAAGAAATAAATTACATTTATTATTGTATTATTCCCTTACAAATTTAGTGAAGCACTAAAAAGGAAAATGATCCTTAATATTATGGGAAACTGTAACGACAATCTTAACATATTTAATTAAATTGGCTGTTTGACAGTATAAAAGTCATGTAGTGAGTATGATAAATACAGTAGCCTTGCATGTAAAGAGTTGGTACAGTTTCTCTTTGCTCACTCTTTAAAGGTTTACTGTAGTGGCTAGGCTGTGAAGGTAAGTATATAATGCACTTACCTCTGCTACACTTCTGGATGATATATAGCATCATGATCCAAAGTGCACTGCACCTGCATACGTCTTTTTTGCATAACTCCTAGTGCCAGCGGCACTTCTAAGATGCAAACAAACAGGAGCTCCCTCCTTAAGGGTACCTTTTATAGCTCTTGCCACATAGTTACATAGTTACATAGCTGAAAAGAGACTTGCGTCCACCAAGTTCAGCCTTCCTCATATATGTTTTTGTTGTTGATCCAAATGAAGGTAAAATAACCCAGTCTGAAGCGCTTCCAAATCTGTTATATATTAAATTATGACCTTGCTAAAAGTAGGGCTATGTAATGCCCCTAAACCCAAACCTTAATCCTAATGTGTTCTATAAATCACAGTGTGACCCCAAATTTCTGACCGACCTTAGAATATTACATAAATCAATATGAATAATCTTCACACCTGCTGTATAAAACTATGCTGTAATAACCCTTATCTACACTGCATTAAAAACCCTGCACCGCCACACTCTGTGTGTAATGTATATTACAATGGTGCAACAAATTACATAGTTGTAGGTGCTATTTTTCACTCAGTATTTTGGGGTACTCATTGCTCTAACAATGAAATGGTACCAAGATTAGAACTGGGGCATTTCAGGACACCTGGCCGCTCCACCTTACAGTGCTCAGATACACAGCCGTGAGCTTTACTTAGGGAATCCTAGAACATTTGTAATATTTATTAAATGTCAGGCCATGCATTTAAAAACAAAATGCACGTTGATCTAATCTTGGCTCTATTGTATTCTGATGCTGATTTCTAATGCTGAAAAAAAATCTTAATTGAAAAAAAAAATACAACTTAACACTTTTTGGTGAAGTGAGTTTTGTTTTTGTTTTTTTTAATAGTGGCCATTTGTTCATATACATGGCCAATTGCCTATTTCTTGTGGCGCTGAGAAGATTACAAGACTCTTTACAGCTGCTGAAAAGCAGGAAACAAATGTAAGAGACTACACAATATAGTGAGTGTTAGATCTTGCAACCCAATGTCGTGAAGCCAGGCAGAAAATTGTAAGAAGCAGGAGAGGTAAATAGATATTGATTTCATGTAGACACAGATGATTTTTAACAGGTTTACAAAGAGACCAGCAATACCATGAGCAACATCATCAAATTGAATTTAGGATGGGAGTGACGGTCAGTACAATACCTGTAAGAAATATAATCAATTTGATTGAGTACTATTACATTACAGTTAGCGGTTTATCACCACATTGTCTCATCTGTCTTATATCTACTTGTACTGAAGGTGTTAAGTGATTTCAAATGTATGTATTTTTATTGGAACTAAAAATAACCTTACACCTAAAAACAAAAATGCAAACACGTTTCTTTGTTTTTTTTCAATGAGAGAACCAATGAATTTTTGTGTTAGCATATGGAAATGTTTAAAAAGGATGAGCTGTGCTAATTTAATTATTCCCATATTCCCATATTTCTGAAATGTATCTTCTTGCTGTCAGTAAATCATAAAATCTTGTATCAGTGGAGACATAACCTACTGTTTGTGATGGTAAACCTATGGCACAAGTGTCAACACTCTTGTCCTCTAATTTGGCCTTTGCAAACCCTCTTCTGATATCTAGCTAAGGGTTGCTTGATGAGCCTGATGCACCATGATATTTACTTCGGTTACCCTATTGCACTGGGATCAGTGCATATAAAGCATTTTTTTTTTTTTTTGTAAAGCAGCATAAAAATGGGAAAATCCACATATACGGAGGGACAAAATTAGTTAGTGACTAAATAGATCCACAGTCGGGTGACTGGTCGAATTCTGAAATGTAATCGATTCACAAAACCAAATGAGCAGCACATTGCCAAATATATTTATTTTGATTTGTGATTCTAAATTCCACCCTTGCCACCAAAAAAGATGGTTGATGGGGAAAAAAGATGATTACTGGCTAGGGGACAGTCACTAAATGTTGATTGTATTCACAGATCAACAAGTGACCAATAGAGAGAAAAAAAGGAGGAACATTAATATAAATAAATATATATATATATATATATATATGTAAAAAACAGATAAAATTCTTATCTTGTAATACCTTATTTATCGGACTAACAGAATTTCTTAATGACAAGCTTTCGGGAGAACCTCCCTTTCTCAAGTCTGAAGCATTTCTGAGCAAAACGACATATAGAATTCAAAGTTGAGTTGTGATACAGGGGTTAAATCTCTACTTGAACACTATATATATATATATATATATATATATATATATATATATTATATTGATGTTTTTATATGGTATATGCATGAATGAAAGCATGATCTTGGCACAGCACAATGATGTTACTTGACCTTTGCAGAAGACTGCCCACTCTGTCTCAAAACTGAGACATTACTGACATCCAGTATGAAGTGACTATTCTGTTAGGAATATAGTATATTATAAAAACATTAGTATATTGAAATGAAGAAGAATCTATTGTTATATCATATAAACAATAAGTTATTTCTAAACAGGTAATAGAACTTTCCAAATAAAAACCAGAATCGCCATTAGTAGTGTTTCCAGGAGAGCATTAAATACCACATTAGATGACAGATCATATATTAGAGGTGACATTTTCAACCTTTATTATCTAGATATGTATTTTTTCCAACAATAAGACAGAAACTAAAAGCAGATATCCATTTGTAATTTTTGTCCATATCGTATCGCTTGATTTTTTTTTACCATACGTTTGGGTGTATTTTTAAATTCCTTAATATCTGTAAATATTTTACACTAAAACCAAGCAATAATGTTAGTTGCAGGTTTTCTGTATCTTTCCTTGACTATCTCAATAAATGGTGATGGATATACCCACCTGGTGATACTCTGCGTATGTGCACCTTGAGAGTTACTTTGTTTTGCTGAGTTCTTTGTAATTAACACAGGTGTTCGAATGATCTAAGATTCCATTCCTGGAATGGTCACTGTGATTGAGATTGATCAGTATTTGCAACGTTTAGCCAATATTGGGCTTCTTGTCGCTCAGATATCTTATTCAACTTCCCACACAGCCATGAAGATAGTTGAAGTAGTGCAAAGCCAGCAGAGCACGGTTTAGTATGGCATGTCATTAATCATGGTGTGCAAATCAGCTCTAATCCTCAAAGGAAGCTGGCAAAATGTGGTTCAAATTCTATGCGGTTTTAAATGGAGATTCCTGTCTCGCGCAGGGCTAGGGAGCTTATGAAATATTGGCCTGTGTGTATAGTATTATATTTATAGTGCCATGCAAATCTGTTTTTAAATGGCTGACTTTTTTTTATTATTCATTCAGCATCCAGATATAACATGTTACTCTTAAACTATATTCAGAATGGCAATAAAGATAGATTAAGGGAAAAGTAGTGTTTAATATAGTGTATACTGTGAAAAATAGATCTTGTTTGGGCATGTGCTCGGAATAAAACTGAACCATTTGACAAAACAGCATTTTTTTTCTCTCTCTAATTCTTAGTATTTATACAGTTGTTTGACTAATATTTTTCATAAATAGCAATATTATTGAGCATGATCACAAATATAAAGAATGTCTGGTAATGACAAATAATTTTATGTACCATTGTAATGGAAGGTTTTTCAATTAAGATCAATTAATAATTCATTTATTACAGACAGATCTATGCAAATGTATTTTCACCCCTAACATGAGATAATTTCGATAGATGCATATGTTTTGAAGATGCATAATGAAAAATACAATAGCATTATTCATTATTATGCCTAATCATAAGAGTAGGCCTTGAATAAAACACATACTTTAATTATATCACCATGGACAAATAGACTATGTTTTCTATAGAAAAGATTGATAGAATTATAAAAAATGCACAGCATATGCTATAGGAAATGAGAATTGTTGCATGTAATTAGGAAAGAGCTAAAAAATTAGCAGATTTGTTAAAGTGATAAATGTAATCATTATTTCAACTGCAATCCGCCTGTGCAGACAACAAGTAAATTATTAATGAAAATATTATATTAAAGGACCACTGAAGTAAACCAGACAACTTCATCTCAATAATCATGGGTGCAGTGGTCATCGTATTTTAACCCTGCAATGTAAAACAAGGCAGTTTTGTAAAATGCAATGCTTTCCTTTGAGAAGCACTGGATATGTGCTTGGTGCTCACAGTACATGTGCATTCGTTCTCCAATGTCCCTCTATGTAGAGCATTGGACTATCAGTCAATGGAGGAAACAAATGCCTACACCATTGGCATTGTGGGAGACAAAAAAGGTGAGCATCCCCAAGGGGGTGTCAGTGCTGGAAAAGGGTGAGTAGAACTCAGAATTTTTAATAGTTTTTATGGTCAGCTGAGGGATAGGCCCTGAATCAAACTAAGGACAGGTTTTTATTCCAGGGGCACCGGCCTGCATTCCTAACACTATAACGTTCCTTTAAATATATTAAAGCATTGCACTCTCTATTGTGCCATCATATGCAGTAATATACATTGCACACACATAAATGCATTTAACATTAGAACACCAAGATCTGTCTGTTTATCTGTCTGTCTATCTGTCTATCAGAGAGTCAGTCTAAAACAAACATGACAGCACAGAAGTGATAAGTCTTTGACTGACACTGCAATTCCTGTGGACTACATGTCCTATAATCCCCAGCCTGCATTTAGTTAAAATATAAAAGTTGATAACAGCAGCAGGGCAAAAGGTCAGACATCACTGCCCTTGAGAGATCATTAACATAAAAGCATTCATGGCTGACTGTTAATACTACGCTATATACTCAAGTCAATAATTGTCAACAGTAAATGGTTATAAATGAGATTTTAGTTGCACACAGATGAATGGAAGTACGGTCTATACCCTCTACTGTAATATTGACAAACATTTCTAGAAAGTTTTTTAATGGCCTTATTTACAAAGAGGATAGTTAATGTATGCTATTTATTTATTTCTTGGGAGACAGATGAAAGGTTATGCAGCCAAACTGTCACATTATAATTTCAGTGCTCCGAGTGTGTGTTGACAAATGGGTATTTTTAATTTTGTAGCCATCATGCTGAAACAACACCAATTACTGTTTCCAGCATGTAGCAAAGCCATCAGAACATTATCTCTGCCGGCTTTTTATAAATGATCTGCTGTGTTCACCTACAGAAACTAATGATCCAGGTTCATCTCCCTCTGCCTTTTTAGACCATGGATCAAACGTGACCCAGTTTCCTCTAATATTTTCCCTGTCAATGCCTCCTATTAGTCATGAGCAAAAGGAGGAGGGGTTGGGAGAATGAGAGTGAAATGGAAAAAGAGAAGAGATTGTGGGACAGAATAATGAATAAGAAAGCTGTCATATGTATGTGTGTATCATGCAGGGAGGCAGGGAAGCTCTCCAGCTGTTGCTGAACTGCTATTCACATGATACAAACCCAGATCTTGGTTAGAAAAAGGTTAGTGGAATCATGGGAATCCTAGAAGAACATGCAGGTAACGCAGCTTTACCCTTCAAAGGGAAAATAAATTGGACAAAAGAAGTGGATGGCAAGAATTACAAAGTGGAAGAAATAGAAAATTAAAGAATGGAGTAGAATGAATAATATTAACCCTTTTCTGTCATATACCCACCAGTAAAAAAAACTTTTGTAACAATTTTTTTTTTACTTCACTCTGAAATTGGAGATCACACTGCACATGTGCAAAGCGCTCCACAATCTCCTGGTGGAACGCAACACAAACTGTGCATGCGTTCCACTGCCAGAATCTCCCAGCCTTTTTGCATTGCTCACATTCACGGCACCCGGCACAGAGGATCGGCCATGCTTTCCAGGGTAAATCCAACATTGGATCACGAGAGGTGAAGTATTTTGTTGGAAATATTCCAACATAGTACCGGAAAGGGTTAATGACTCAGTCATGAATGGAATATAGCTGTAGAAGGTATGTGTATGTATGTCGGTGAGATAAAGAAAGCTTGTTCGTTTTTAAGAGAAAATAGAAGATAGAGAAAATGACAAAATAGAAAAAAACTAAACAAAACATAAACCAGGGAGAGAAAAAAATATATGGACAACACAAGATGCAGTGATAGTCATGCTAAAATCAGCGCAGAGAGATTATGACCACTGGGTGGTGATCAACTTGCTGTTGAATAATATGGCATGCTGCAAAACATAACCAATATATAAATATCATGGAAACTCAAGTAAAGAAGAACAACCCATACAATATGATCAGGAGGAAGAACTGCAGAGATGAAAATTAAAATAATTACAAGCAAAACAGTGAATGAGCATCTCCCCTTAGCAAAGTGTTAAGGGATTTTTTTAAACAAAATTCTACTTTATTTACAGTCTAAAGAACAAACAATAAATATGTTTTTGAGGATGTGCTTTGCTTTAGAACATTTTTGAATGATGCCAAGGGCTACAGAGGACTTTCTAATATTCATAAGTCTCCCCTGTTCTTTCATATGCAAATGTGTGTGTATAGTAATGATTTCCATTTATTTTTCTTGTCCTGTTTTTAAGAAGCCTGTGAATGCAAAATGTTTTTTTTTTTTCCCTAGCACTATTCTCCTGCCAGAGCAGAGAATGATTAAATGCTTTTGGGTTAGTTATCCATTTTTATTTAACAATTCTCTAGTTTATCCATTTTTATTGTATTGTGTAATAGACAAATCTGTACTGTATAAGGACAAAATATATACTAACAGTGAACTACAAAATAACAAATTTAAAGACAATCATGTGAACAAATATGGCTGTAACGAGATATGCAAACAATATTAGTAATACGTAGGAAATCTCTCTGATCCCATATATACAAGTAGCCCCAGAAAATGTTTTGAACTGTGCTGTGCATAGTATATTTTTGAATGGTGATGAACAAGTGCAGATAGATGTGCACATCTGCAGATAAGCTACTGCAAAATGTTAGTAGAAAATTGTCAAGAGGTTTGCAAATTTGAGTCCAAAGTAGTAAAACTGGAAAAAATCTCAAAACCGACTATTTTCATGTTCCACTATTATTATTTTAATAGTTCTAATTTTATTGTTAACTCACTAAAACTGTCAATTTAGAGAATACTTATTCCGTTGTTTTGTAGATGAGCAATTATCTTGTAAATGTAATAAATTTTGCCCTGTGCTTAAGCACATGTTTGTGTTGTAATGCTGAATGAGCAGATATGGAAGAGGTGTAGTGTCTAATGCGCCAGCTGCAGAATAAACAAGCATGGTACAGTAATTCCCAAACGGAACTTCTGTGAGCAGTGTCAGTGACATCTATTCCCCTTGCAATTCTTTATTTGGCCTTCTGGTTTCAACTTTTCTTGAATGTTAATCACAGTGATCTTAAATGTTGATAACATTCATTTTGTGCTACGCTTTTTGGTACATTTATAGAACTGTAATAGATGGAGAATAAAAAAGTGGTGCCTAAATACTAAAAAGGGGTCTACCAGATATTCTTCCAGCTTTTCTCCTCCATAAATCCATATGCGTGTACTCCAGCCACTTTTTATCCTAATTGATTTATTATTTGATTTATTTATTTGTAACCATTTGCTTGCCAAAAGCTCAAACCGGGCCTTTTTAGAACTGTTTCTTTCTGACAGCACTATTGCACTATTCAGCAGTCAAGCAGAATTACTTAATGGCCAATCAGCAGCAAGAGGGTTGTGAATTCAAGATGTCTTAAGTGAGTGTATCTTTTTATACTTGTCTACTAATGAATAGAGTGAACATAAATTAAAATACATTTTCTTTCCAAAGTCAGTAGAAAATTCAGAATTTAGTAGATTGACTGCAGTATTTCTATTTAAGGAACACTCCACTGACTTAATACAAATACATACATACCACTATTTAGTATACATACCTCCAATGAAAACATGCATGCACTAGTTATGCTTTTTTTCATTGGGATTATATCTTAAACTGTTTGCAAAAGTTACAGATCTCTTGTCTGCAGCCTCCTTCTAACCTAAACCAGTCTTTCTGTGGCTGTCCTGCAAGGTAGCAATTGCCTGCCTCTTACATTTAGCTCCACTGAGCTGAGCAACCAGGAAGTAACAGGACTAGTTGTCTGATTGAAAGCAAGGGGGGAGTGGAGTGGGGATGTAACAAGGTTCATTTATAAAAGTGCCAAAAAGTGGACACACACTTTATAAGCTAAAGTGCTTTAGAAGTTAATGTGTCACTTTAAGTATATCCTGTAGTATACTTTATAAGTTTGTAACTCAATGGTGATTATTTTATTGAGACTTATTTCAGAAATCAAGTCCAATAAACAGTTGGTACATTAACATAGTGAGCTACGTGGCTTGTATTAATCGTATATGCATATTTTGTTTATACATTTTTAAATTTTTTCATATTTTTATTTAATGTTCAAGGCATCAGTATACTTGGTTTAATTAGCTGGATATTTATACACTGCTACTTCATAACAAAGTGTAGAGACACAGTTTTATTAAAAGCATGTTGTATAATGAGCAGCTCTAAGCTAATTATTTTTATTTCAAGCAAGATGCTAAAATCAGTTAATATACCTTTTGATTTTGCAAGTAGCCTTGCAGTAAAATGCCAGATGACCAACTGTATGCATATCATGCATGTTACAAAAATAATCATGCTTCATTTAGCTTTCAGTAGTAAACAGGAACAATCATATATAGTTACCAATGAACTTATATAGAAAGAATGTTGCAAGCAAGATTTTCAGATTCCGCTTTTATATATCATCATATTTTTGATTATATAAACATGCACCGTTTTTTATGCAAATATTTATAGCTTACTAGAGGATTTCTCATTCCACTCTAATGTCACAAAGGTTTGACTTCGCTTCAGTAAGATTTCTTTCAAAAACGTAAAAAAATGCATGTGCTTTTAGTGTCTGTAAGAGATAATTTTAGAAGCCTATTGAAGTTATGCACTGTTGGGTTCTAATCAGTTACAAACCTATATATACTGTATATAATTGGATAATTCCAGTTATTGAACAACGAAATGCAAATTAGGTTAGAGAAATGCAAATGTTTAAATTAAAGCTAATGATGTATGAATTTTAAAGCATGGACACATATATGCAATGCAGATTAATGATCTAATATACCGATATCTGTAAGAGCATGTCTGTCTGTCCAAATAACTATATTTTTGTTAAAATAGATCCTTGAATTAACCACAAAATTCAGTGGAAAACAAGTTAAAAACTTCTAATATATGAAACAGGTTTTAAAATAGACATATCTTCCATGGCATTAGTTAACAATACAAGCTTTCAACATTGTATTCACTATAATGAGCTAACCCAACTGTGTACTCCTGTGCTTTGTAAATGTATCCATACAGCAGCATGTTAGTATTGATTGTAGTGTATTGATAAATTATTCAGTGTCATTGTCCAGCTTAGTGTAGGTGCACCTAATTGGCTCCATTCATAATACTTTGAAGCATGCAATTTATCTTAAGAAATTAATAGAGCCTGGTGAAGTGAAAGCATGGCTTATATGAGATATGCTAACACCAGTGGTTTTCTTTGGATTTATAGTTCTGATTGACTTTAGATCCTTGAGTCTTAATGAGATGAGCAAAGAACAGGATAAACCATAAAGTGACCTTCTGTGACCTACTTGAACCCAGTGATTACACAGGGTCCCCAGAACTATAGATTTAAGTAAATAAATTAAGGAGAGTGGAAGGCAAGCTGGTAACCTGAATACGGCCCTATGGGGTCATAAAAAAATGTAAATCTTAAAAACAAAGCCTTTTTTCTATAATCTATTGTTGTATGGTCAACAGTTGATGTCTTGAATTCCTCAGAATCTGATTATTTAAATGAAAACAAACAAGAAAAAAAAGTGAGAGACGTTACTTTTTCCATCATTACAAGAGTTGGTATGATCCAAGGGAGTTTCCATATACAGTTCCAAGACTTTTATAGTGTAAATAAAATATAAAATGCCAAAATGCTACAAAACAAACAAATAGAGATTTCTTAAATAACAGAAGTGGTTAAAAATCAAATATTGAAATGTAACCCCTTCAGTATCTGGGGAACGGTAAATACCAATATATCATTATGGTCATGAAGTTGAAAATCGTAAATTATAATACACTCTCTTTTCCACTCTAAAAATTCAATGGAAGTTGGCATGTTTCCCAAGCATAAAGGTCTATTCACAGTAACATTCTCCGTTAATAAGTGCACCATTATAACACTGAATGGCCAGCACCAGACTGGTCCCGCTCTCAATATTCCATGGGACAGTCTAGCCCCGGCTTTCTGATCATTCTTTAAGTTTTTCATATTATGTTGTAAATGTATTATTCTTTATTATTTTATAATTAGTATTTTTACATAGCACCAACATATTCAGTAGATATTTACCATTAGAGGTAAATAAGGCCCTGCTGAAGCAAGCTTACTATCTATGAGGATTTCGGGTAGGTGAGTATATATCCTTGGGTGTCTTGCCCAAGGACACTCGTTGGTGAGGTGGTCTGACCAGGACTCAGACCTGAGCTTCTCACTTCTAAGGCAATGATGTTACTAATACTCTAACCAGCCAACAGACGTGTACAAATAAATACAGTATTGAACAATAATTTATGATTTTATTTCCCCTTATTAGACATTAGTAATTATTCACTTATTATACCTCTACCTTATTAGCATTAATACAGCTTGCAGGCATATATATACATAAATTAAATTTTTAACTTTTATTTTATTATTTCTACTGCTCTGGTATCAAACATCATTTCCCTACCAATGCTCTGTACTGCATAATTAACTATAATTAGCTTTTGCTTTACTATTATTAGAGAATGTCAGTATCTTCTGAAAGTTTGAATAATTCCGTTTCTAGACAGCACTTGCTTGAGTAGGAATTTTTAATTATACTATGAAATCTCTCAAAGACATATAAACCCATGGCTGCCATTTACTAAGGAACAGCACCTTTACACTTTGCTTTCACTCCATATAAAATTCTCTTCTTAATATGGAGAGTTGCCAAATGCCATTTTCATTTGCCTCTGAATCTAAGGGTAAGGAGAATTGCACAAACTCTGTACAAAAGATTACCAATGATAATGTCAGCTATATTGACACAACAATGTTCATCAAACCGCTGGCAAAAGGGAATAAATATTCAGGAACCAAAAGATGTTGTATTTTTTTTTTACTTGCTGTGATTTCATTTTTTTGGCTTAAATTAGTTTTTTTTAAATGTTTTAAAGCCATTAAATATTCTAAGGAAACTATCATAAATTTGTCAAGTAGTTCTGCGTTACTTATCATGCAAATTTTATGCCAGTAACTATGCTGGCAAAGGTGTTTAAAATTTTAAATAAAGGCCCTTGTGAAAGAAATAGATGGTTGACTCTAGAAGTGACTGACTGTGGCCCACAATGATGTGACAGTGCGTCTGTCACAGTCAGACAAGAAAATACTCTCTGGATACAATGATATAAAGCTCTCCATTCCAGCTATTGAGAACAAATGAGAGGGGAAAAAAATGCTCTTCTGGAATCAGCTGTCAATTATTTTCTGGAGCATGACTAGACTTTGAATCTTCTTTTGTAGCAGTTGTAGAATTGCATGTTCTGTGTTTATCAAAAACTAATTTCTATAAAACCTCTTGAATCCCCTAGCAAAGGAACTTAAACATGTTCGTATAGTAACAGCATTTAACAACAAGAGCTTTGACTTTTGCCAATCACTTCACTGGTGAAACTAAAGGCACCTTGCTAGGGAAGTGTGTGCTAATATAGATTTGTTGATTGCTTAGAGATGTCACTTGAAAATTAACAACTAATTTGTGTTCTTTTTACATGTCTCTTTCAAGGCAGGGGTGCAGCTGGATAGAATCATCTGAAAGAGACTTTAATTTATTTGGTATTAATTCTTACTTTGTTTAACAGGCAATTTCAGAACATCATAAAAGCCTCTTTAATTTGTCTCTATGTAATGTAAAGCAGATGTACACTGCTAATAAACTGATTTGTTAAGCAGTAAACATTATATGAGTAGTTTTCTTCATTAGGAGAGACATGGCAGGAAAGATTGTGCGTTGTGCTAATTTAAATAATGAAAGAATAAACAGTTGTTCTGGAAAAGAGTTTTGGTTAGTACATCCAATGATTTTATTCCAATTACAGCTAGATAACAAACGTTCTGCTGGAGAAGGACCAGAGAGCTGGATGTTCACTGTTATAGTGTATACTATGAAAATAAAGCATGCAGATATAAGTATGAATCTGACTAACGCAAACTAAACTCTAAAGGGTATCAAAGGAAAGTAGTTCACATACATCCGATGAGTGTAGCTCACTATCAAGGGTTGAATATATCATGGAGTATTCTACAATATTTAGTAATGCTATGAATAAACCTACATTGCTGAATTATATTTCTGCTAAATTTTTGAACATTTCTGATAGATAGATGGATAGATAGATAGTTAGCCTTTGTGTTCAATTTATTCTTACAGACAGTAATGCTGCTTATTGGAAGAACATGTGACAGACTGAAGACATTTTGAGCCAAGTCCAATTTTTTTGCGTTGACACGAGTATGTTGAATATTTTTTAACTGACCCCACACACCTACTATTGGATTAGCAAGAGCAATTCCAAGGGAGTATACTACAGTATGTCCTAGCAAAGATATATTGTGTTTACTTGTTATGATCCGGCACTATCACTTTAAAAGCTACACTACCTAGTTAGCACAGAATAAACACATAATTGGTGTCTCTGTATTATTTATCTTTTTTATGGTAATAACATAAAGTAACCCAATAGATATTAACGTGGAGAGGATTAGTCTTTCGGTTTCTTTATTGCTTTATTTTTTATTTATTTTTTTGTAATTATCCTGATAAGCAGATCTTATAAATCATAACTGAAGTAAATGTGTTTATGTGTTGCAAATCTTTGCCTGGGAAATTTTTCAGCCCAAAAGAAAAGGAGCAGTATAATTTTTCACTTATTAAAATCGCAGGGGGTGAGATTTGACAATGATATTAAGATGACGACATTATTTCTTTCTGGCTGTTTTTCAATGCGTCTATTTATAGTAAGTCATTTATATGCCAAGGAACAAGCAAAGCACTGTATGATGCACAGCCACACAAACTGATACCAAAATCCAGTGAAATTCATTGTCTTGATTGATGGCAGATGGTAAAAAATGTACTCTTCGAATTTCTGTGTATTATGTAGAGGCTGAGGAGTCTTAGTATGGTAATAACACATACTGAATAGGGGTACAGAGTTATGCAGCTATAACACATACGCCAATTAAAATGTTTATATATGTTCCACCCATTCTAAACATATATTGTCCGTACTGTATCTTGGTTAAAGATGTGTATATATATATTTTTTTTTTTTTAATAAAAATGCTTCTACATATTCCACATTTTAATTATGTCTGGAGAACTTAGTGCATAAAAAATAAATAAATAGAAGAATTAAAATAAAAATGCAGTGGTCGGCACTACTCCTTACTATTTCCATGCCAACAAAAACATGCTGTATTATGGCTTCCACTATTCCGTTGTTTAATTGTTACATAGAAGGAATGAGGGTCTGAGAGAAAATGTTCTATATCCATTTTTTCATGACTTCCTCTTCAAAATTGGTTTGACCTTTGCAAATAATAATAATAGTATAATTTGTTTGCTGAGGGTTACACGTTATAGTATTTTTTAATTTTAGGCCTGTATGCTTTATTTTGTCAAATGTATATGATAAGCAACAATATTTGTAGTAAATTCTTGTTATTATAATAGAAAAAAAAAATCTTAAAAGTGCTGTAGACTATAATTTACTTTTTTTTTTTTTTTTTACTGGTATTCGTATTTTTCTTTATTTAGTAAAACACCTGCATAGCTTAGTGATGTTCCCAATTTCATCCTCAAAAGAGAAAGATAAAGGTTGCCATCTGCTTTGGAGCTTCAAGCTGGACTTCTATCTAAACCCAGCAGTGTAGTTTCAGCACCCCAGCCTGCTGACCACAGCTCCACCATCCCAATGCCAGGTGGTTAGGAGACTGATGAGTTTTTTGAGAGACAAATGGAATCTCTACAGACAGTAGGAAGTCAGGCAACGGATATAGTAAACCCTTAACAGGAAAGAAATAAAAATGTCTCTAAATTTGTTAAAAATATATATATATATAATTTATTAAAGTATTACTAGATAGATATAATTTGTTTTAGTGGTGATAGAGAAATATAAATGTAAAAATAAATTCCATTTATTGAGAATATAGAATTTCCTTTTGGTATTAAAAATATAACTCACAGAATAATTTCACTCAAAGAAAGAAAAAATAGGTAGAATAAGTACAAATTGGTTCTGATAAAATTGGGGGGATTCCTTAAAATAGAGGCAAAAAAAAAGGGAAAATACAAACCAGCAATCAAAACTTAGCCTTTAATAAATCCATTAAAATGATTAGCACATTTCTAACCAAAGTGTGATATATCCATTCTGAACCGCATTTAGAGGGAAACCACAACATAATGCAATGGTAATGGTAAATGAAATGGTAGCCCATGTCTCTGATATGCATAATATATGAAAATAGTAAACATTGAGATATGTTTCTTATAAAGATGATTTGGAAGAAAATAAAACACTAAATATTAAATCAAGTATCCAAAAGAAAAGAAAATGTAATGTATAATCCTACACAGACATACAGATATAGCATTTTCTGTCCCAAATCATGATTTCGAGGTCACCTAACATAAGCTAACCCCTAAACATAGCCTGAACTGAGCTAAATTATCCCTCAAGGAAAATACTCTGTTGGTTAAGGACTAAAAAAATACAGAACGATGGTATAAAAAGAAAACAAACTTTAAAAAAAAATAACAAAAAAATAAATGACCGGAATAAGTGCCCCAACATTAATATCACTGGTATGGTGGCTCTTCAAGGGGAAGAATCCAGAACACAAATACACTTTAAAATGCAGGCCCACAACAGTGATAAATAAAAAGATTACCAATATGTAAACTACATTGGCACAAGCCAATCAGACAAAATGAGGTGTCTGTCAATGCTGTATCTTAGATAGATTGGACTAAATTTACTAATAAGTTCAGTCTGCCTGAAAGTGGAACAGGAGATGGAGTATAAAAAAAAACTCTGCCCATAAGCGGACAATAAGACTCACTGCCAGTTGTTAAAAAAGAAATCACAAAAATAGGAAGAAAAATTAAACACAGGCTAAAAATGATAAATGTAATAAAGTAATTATCCAGAAGCAGCTGACGGGTATGATGGCAGCTCCAATCGTGGAGCGAATTAGGAACGCACCCACTACACCACCAATGATTTGGCATCCATGTGGGAAGGCTGCTGAGGGAAGCTGTTATCAAGTTAAGCTATTTATATATACATATATATATATATATATTGTATTATTTTGCTACACAAAATATTTTGTTCTGTGTTTTAGCATTTTGTATTAAAAAATGGGTTTGATTACCTCACTATGAAAAAAAACAACATTACACCTGATAGAGTGTGACAGCTGTCCCAGTGTATTTGCATATATTGATTAAAAAACAAATAGTTGCATGCTTGGGACTGATGCACACCACCTATGCATTGTCTGTGTTGGATGTACATTTCAAGAAAAACAATTGCACCTTCACATCATTTACAGAACAATTTCAGCCTATGATTCGTCATCTGCAAATTTATAGAAAGTTGAATTACACAAAAATATGCTTGTTATATAAAAGATTTGGTGTTAATGATTGCGAAAAAATAATTAGACAAAATGGGCAATAAATGTAGTAATGCAATAAATATAACACCCTAAATAGAATAACAAATAATCTGAGTATCGTGCAATACCTTTTTTATTGGACTAACAGAATTTTGGGAAGACAAACCTTCGGGAGATCCTCCCTTTACCAAGTCTAAAGAATTTATCTTATGTTACTTCTGCTTCACTGGACTAATACGGCTAATATTACAACCATGGTACATGATCTAAATAGTTACTTAGAGTTACTAATTCTGTCCTGAAACCTGTCTATATATAATTGTACAGTGCTACGGAATTTGATGACACTATATAAATAATAAAATAATAAAAATGTATAATAAAAGAGTAAAATAGTATTGAATTGGCTCACAAGATTTGTTAGAGCCATCTTGGAAAATATCATGCATGAAAATACTTACCAGTGTTTAACAGTTTAGCTATATTAGCATTCAGCACAATGCATGAAATGCTTGACTTGTTAAAATTAAAAGAGAGCTGTCTTTAACTTTCAATTCTGACTTTATACTATCTTTGTCTACTAAGGTGTCCTATTTACAAGTTATTATTGATCAACTGTAGTAGCTATTTTACTGTATGGGCTACTGTCCTTAGAAATAGTATCACATTTTTAATTAGTCCCCTGTGCTATGTGGCATGCTTGATTGAATAATCCCGTAAAATGTAACTGATTGATAAGGTCAATTTATGCTCAAAGAACATGTAGGAATGACTGACAGGGAGTGGTGTTTAATCTAATTAACATTATGATATGTCTACCAGAAAGAGAACAGAATATAGTAAAACAATTAAAAGAACTACGCAACCATATACTGGAAACCGCACAGACTAGAAAACAAAAATAAACTTAGACAAAATGATGGGACTAATTTTATTCTGCAAAATAATTATGCAAAAGTTGATAATTATATCACATTTTGTACTGTTGCCTCTTGTTCCATTTGCTTATATTATGTGTAGAACAATAGTACACACCAGTCTTCCTGCATGTATATAGAACCATAAAAACAGAGAACGTGATGGCAGATAAGAATCATTCGGCCCATCTAGTCTGCTGTTACATTATGAGCGACCTGGTTTCAAGTGCTACTGCCCATTTACAAGATAAACCAGAGATTCATAAACACATATCACTATTGCGGCATCATTATAATAGTCATTCTACAAGCAAGGCCAGTTCTCTATAGGCTAGGCTATGACATATATGATAGGCAAGGCTACAACATTTCTTATCTGAATAACAGATCTGAACACAGCAATAGGACAGTAGCCAATTTATTTTCTTCTGTTAATAATCATATCACCCTCATTAGCTGTTACCTGCACTAATTTTGTTGGCTGAGAGCTAGCTGTTACTCTTTCTGATTATCTGGTTGGGAGCAATAAGCTACCAGCTGAAAGGGTTAAGATGTGACCTGCTATTTTGCTGAATGTATAGTACATTTGTAGAGTAAACGTTTCCACTCATCATCACATTTGACCGATTTGTGGTAACCTTTTAATACAACCTCTCCTGGGTATTGTTGATACACTAAACATTCTTTTCTACCTTCTATCTGCGAATAAAATCTCAAGAGGAATTGTTCGAAAGATGAAGGAAAGTTTGAAGTTCTGTTCCTTAGCTTAGCAACAGGTATTGGAAAGTCATGGATATTTCAAAATCATACATGACCCTAAACATATCTAGTATAAAAGAGATTTCATTCCTACAAGCATCTACAATTCAGCATCTACAATTCTTGTATATTCATATACAGAAAAAAAAAAATAATGGAATCAAAATGCTATGTCCTTAAAGTGAACAGCAGAAAAATATGTTGCATATTCTCATACAACTCTTTCACAGATTCAGTCTCTAGGCAACAAAAAAAAAGAAAAAAAAGAAAAAATGTATATGGAGAGTTTTCTTTATTAATAGATAATCTATAAACAATTTAACCTATGTATGGTGACTACAGTCTCCATAAAATTCCATGAGGTTATGGAAAAGTGTATGGTTAAGGCTAGGAGTAAAGTTAGGGTAGGTGCAGTGTTAGCTTCAGAGACACATAGGGTTAGAGGTCGGTGTAGGATTAGTGCTAACTACCAAAAATTGAGGTATATAACAACAAATGTGTGTGTGTGTGTGTGTGTGTGTGTGTGTGTGTGTGTGTGTGTATAAACACATATACCTAGAATATACCTAGAATATTAAAAGAAAGCCATGCTCTCTGTATGTATGGGTGCAAGAGAAACCCTTAAATTATAGTGGAACAAACACATATCACACATTCTAGGTTATGCTTTGCTTCAAAATCTGGACAATTGCCCCCATCCTTAAAGAGACACTTCAGATCCCTAAAGCACTTCAGCTTACATGTATGTTTTCAATGAGGTATATCTACTACTAAACAGTGATTTTTGAAATTGTCCAGCGGAGTGTCTCTTCAATGGGTTAATATGCTGTGTGTCATAAACATGGATGTTATGTCATTCCTTATTTGTTATTTGGGCAGTATAGAGCGGTCCAAATCTTCAGGTGATTTAATGTATCTATAAATGATAATTTCCTGGTCATAATGTTTAGTTTTTTGATCTGTGCACTTAATCCACAACTTACTGCACTAATTATGGCTCACAGTTTCCCTTGTCTTGTAAAACATGTTCTGTCTCATTTGTTGACACAAACAATTTTTATAGATATTTTTTTCTACTGAATTACCCAATAAATATAGAATTGTGCAAAGTGTGCAGGTAGATTTATCTATCTCCATTTAAAAATCCTTACACATAATTTTCCAGTATAAGTCAATAGCAGAGAATTGTATCTAGGCAGTAATGTCAACGTCTACTCTCCATTCTTTATTTTATTTTTTTACTTAAACTAATGAGTAAAGTAGTGCTCATGCATGTGAATGGAAGCTAATATTATAGATGCACATATACACAGTCATACTTCTTTAGAAGGCGATGGCAGGACCTGAACTGACTGAGATAAAGCTTAAGGCATTGAAAAAGGATCAAAAGACAGGGATTTACTTGAAAAGAGGTATATTCAAAGCCGAGTATCATTTCTATGTTTATCTATATAATGTATTGAAAACAAATGTGCTGTAAATCCATTCTAGGATGAGAAAAATAGAACAGCTATTTTTGTTTCACCTTCTCTACAGGACAGAGAAAGAATTTCACTATTAAGTAGGGAATACAACCATCTGAGAGCTTATTTACTTCCACAGTTAATTCATATTTCCATCAGTAAGTTTCATTTCTAAACATTATAACAATATGGTCCTGTTATTTCTTTGTTTGTTATTTTCATCAAAGATGCTTATTACATAACAACCCAGCATATGACAAATGTTTTGCTACGTATTTTTTCTTTTGCCCTTTTGTGCATTTATAGATTCAGTTTTGTTCCAAGGCAGCAATGGCTACTCTAGCTGTTGTATTTAATTTCCCAGTATGTTTAACCAGGCTAAGACTGACCATACTAGAACATGCATTATGCAAGAGCAGGAATTCTTCAGGGCTACAAGAAACAGCACGATCCACAAATCAGTTTATTCCTATTTTGTTATTGGTTAATGCAAGGGTGCCAGGAGGGAGCCTAGAGCCGTAAAATGGGCCCCCAAACGGCCAAGGGTCTAAATTTTGCCTGGCCAGAGCAAGGGATGCTTCCTGGATACACAGCAATGATCTGAATGTCAGAGTTTGCATATGGCAGAGGTACAGAGCAGATGCACTGGACCACCATAGAAAGGAATCCAAACGTTTGCTGGGGGTAACAATATGTGTGCCACCTAACTTCACTAATTCATCTTCTGACTACCACCATACAACAGTAATCCCTCCTCAGAGCTCCCCTCTTTTCCATGTGCTGCACTTTTATTTCCCAGTGTGCATGTATGTGTAACAGATAGTGTATGTTTGTGTGTGTGTGTATGTGTAGAAGTGTGTGTCTCTGAGTTTATGAGTGTGTATAACTGCAATAGTGTGTGTGTCTGTGAGCATGTTTAACAGCTTGTGTATATCTGTGAGTGTTTGAGTGTGTATATGTGTAATAGTGTGTGTCTATAGTTATTATATGTAAGAGTTGGTGTGTATCTGTGAGTGTTTGAGTGTGTATATGTGTAATAGTGTGTGTCTATAGTTATTATATGTAAGAGTTGGTTTGTATCTGTGAGTGTTTGAGTGTACATATGTTTAACTGTGTCTATTTGTGATAGCACGCTTGTGTATATGTGCAGGGCTGGACTGGGACAAAAATTCAGCCTGGGTAATTAAAGGCAGAGCACCACTATTAGGGGGGTGGGGGAGGAAAGGCTGCTTGTAATGTCACCACTATTGACACCTCCTACTCCACCAAATGAGTATGTTAATGTGATGCTCCTCCAAAGCAGCCAGTGTTTTTGGATGAATTAAATGCCATATTTTTTTGGGGGGAGAATGTAGGGTAATAACTGCTTGATCCAAGGATAAATCTGACTGCCATTCTGGGGTCAAGAAGGAATTTTTTTCCTAGCTTGTTGCAAAATTGTGCTTCAAACTGGGTTTTTTTGCCTTCTTTTTGGATCAACAGCAAAAAACAAATGTGAGGTAGGCTGAACTTGATGGACGCAAGTCTCTTTTCAGCTATGTAACTATGTAACTATGTAACGATGTAAGTTTGTGCAACGTAAGCATGCACTCTGTTTGCTGGCGATTTGTCTCTGGTGTCCTCAATAGTGGGATACCAGAGATCAAACAGGAACAGGGCTGTTAAAGACTATTTGTGTTGTATTGTGTGTGTGTAACAATCTGTTTGTGGCATTCTGCATGTGGCTAGAGGCTGTAGTCTGTGTATTTCTGGGTTGTAAAGTATGTGTGTGTTTATATAGGGCCTGTGGAATGTGTGGGCATAGGGGATGTAGTGTGTGCATGTAAGGATCTGTACTGTGTGTTTGTGAGTGTATCTAGGGGCTCTAGTGTGTGTATGCATATAGGAGCTGTAGACCACATGTGTATAGATGCGGTAATGTATGCATAGGTTGTGTAGTGTGTACAGAGGGTGCAAAATATGTATTTATAGGGGATATAAATTAGTGTGTGTGCATGCAGGGGGTGTAATTTGTGTGTTTATAGGGGTATAACGTATGAGAGTGCAGGGAGTGTAGTGTATGTTTACTGTGTGTATGTGAGTGCCGGGGGTATGGTGTGTATATAAGTGTTGTAGAGTGTGTGTAGTATGTTTGTGTGTAAGTGCAGGAGGTGTAGTGTGGATATAGGGTATAGCGTGTGTGATGTGCGTTAATGCAGGGGCTGTAGTGTGTATATAGGGGTATAGAGTGTGTGCAGTGTGTTTATGTGCTAGTGCAGGGGGTGTAGTGTGTTTGTGTGTTAGTACAGGGGGGGCTGTGTGTTTAGTGTGCTTGTGTGTTAGTGCAGGGGAGAAATATGTTTGTGTGTTAGTGTAGGGGGTGATGTGTGTGTAGTGTGTTTGGGTGTTACTGCAGGAGAGTAGTACGTTTGTGTGTTAGTGCAAGGGGTGTAGTATGTGTAGTGTGTTTGTGTGTTAGTGCAGAGGAGCAGTATGTTTGTGTGTCAGTGCAGTGTGTGTAGTGTGTTTGTGTGTGTATATGGTGGATGTGGCCTCATATGATTAATTTAATAATTAAACAAAAAAAAAGTAAAACAAATAGAATAATCCCATTTACTCCCTCTTATACCTTTGCACGGGGGAAAGGGAGCATTCAGATACCTGGTGGTCCAGTAAGAGGGGCCAAGTCACACACCGATCCCTGGTGGTCCAGTCGGCAGGTAATTTGATCTGCACCTCCGCAGGGTACAGACCACGTCTCTTTCCCTCTCGCGAGCGCCGGTTTTCCCAGGACGTTGCTGCAGGTTACCACGGCAACACTCTGATATTATTATTATTATTAATATTATTGCCATTTATATAGCGCCACCAGATTCCGCAGCACTTTACAATGTTATGAGAGGGGGATTTAACTATAAATAGGACAATTACAAATACACTTACGGGAACAATAGGTTGAAGAGGACCCTGCTCAATCGAGCTTACATTCTATAAGAGGTGGGGTGTAAAACACATTAGGACAGGAATTTGCAGTCAAATAAGGTAGGCTGCCCTTTATGAGAGAGCAAGAGACAGGTATGTGAGGTAGAGGTTAGTCAGGAAGGCTATAAGCTTTCCTAAAGAGGTGGGTTTTAAGGCACTTCTTAAAAGATGCAAGACTAGGGGAGAGTCTGATGGCGGTAGGCAGGCTATTCCATAGGAAGGGAGCCGCCTGCGAGAAGTCCTGCAAGCGTGAGTTGGCCATACGGGTGCGGACAATGGACAGGAGGTGGTCATGGATAATCCCTGAGCACGCGAGAGGGAGAGAAGGAAACTGTGTTCCTCATGGAGGGTGACCGGCTCACTGCGTGATCTCCCATCCGGCCCATGATGGGACAGAACTCCATCTTGTGGCCAGTGCTTCGCTGTGTGGGCTGGCAGGGGAGATCTCTTGATCTTCCCTGCCGGCCTCGGCCCATGGCCATAGCCACCTGCAGCCTTTGTCCGGTTTGCGAGTCCAGGCCTGTATATGTGTAACAGCATATGTGTACTTGCATTTGCAACATCATTCGTGTATGTGAAACTCTGTATATGAGCCATATAGATCATATGAATTAGTGTGTGCCAATTGTTCATATATATGTACATATCTCCGAGGAAATGGTAATAAATTGCTCTGACAGGTGGTTTTAGAGGTGTACATTACATTTGAATCGGTTGGCCAGTATAGAAACCTACAATTTACTTTATACATTTTTTAACATTTTTTTAACATATCAGTTTTCATTTCACATTTGTGATAGTTACTCATGTCTTCTAGAATAAATGGATGTGTCATGAAGCAAAAGTCAACTTTTGCAACAAACAAACCTACACTGCATTTAAAATGGCCTTCAGTACTATTCAGAGGAAATTCCACAGTGGAAAATAGCATTCTTTTAACAAAACAGAAAAAAAAAGGAGAAAAATGATAGACTAATGTCAGTGGAAGATGAAATGCTACTTCTTCAAATGATTGAATCTTTTTTTTTTCTTTTCATGAAGAGACATTAAAATTCTTACTAATGTACTGAGAACATAAAGCAAATTCATTGTGATCTACAGTATTAGGCGCACATCTTTTGTAACAAAGCCATATTTTGTGTGTCCCTGCACTTTACTCCAGTTTCTCCTGAACTGCTTTGTCCGTCCATCAGGAAATGAAAGTGTTAAACATTTAAAGAATGTTTGTCTGACTTCTCTTTTTATCAGGTAAACAAGTCTGTAGGCAGCTCAAGAGATGCAGTAGGTAGCAGTGAGTCACTTTCGCCCACATCCTGTTGTTGCATCCTGTTGAACAGCCTAACGACACTTTGCAGAATTTACAAGGCCAATAATTGTTGTCGCCAACATTCAGTGTGAGAGCCGAGACAAAGTGCTGCTAAGCACAAGAAGAGGAGCTTTGTGCTCACCCTCTATTACCATATTGAAGGCCAATGAAACACTGAATGGATAGGAAATGGATTTTTGATTAGCAAGTTCAAAAAAAGATTAATTGATTAAGAGCAGAAAAAAGAAAGTGCACGGGAAATGACTTTGCCATATTTATATTAAATCCAGACTCATGATTTTTTTTTGCATGCTTGTGCACTTCAATTTTTAATCTAAAAATTGTTATTTTAGTTTTGAGCCCCAAATGCTAATACATGTTTGTTTTAATTTTTTATGACAATGTTCATGAGCTCTTTTACGGCTCAGGTGGTACTTGGAGGATATATGGTAAAAAAAAAAGAATAGAATTGTTAAGCTTGCATAATTTCTTTTAGAAATAAATATAGATGCTGAGCAACACTGAAACATGTATTTTTTTTTAAGAAAGAAAGTAAGTAAGTCCAGACACAATTTTAATTATAAATCTGTTCTGGCTGGTTGGCTGAAATGATTTTGTTGCACCAATGTAATAGTGTTGAGATCAGTTAAGTTACAGCATTTTGGGTGCAAATTACTAAGGAAACAAAAGGACATACTGCAAGGAAATGTTTTGACTCATTATCCACATTATTTTAATTTCATAAATCTAATATCATTAATCTTGTTCTTATATTTATCTTTTTATCGTGATCAACTAAACATATCTTATAAAGCTAGCAATCAGTGTAGCACACAAATTTATGTTTTCTTATTAAATATTAATTGTATTACTATTTGTTAGAATACTACAGAATAGCGAAACAATATTTGAAGCTACAATTTGTGTGCGTAGAAGCCTTGTACTCTGCTGATCTCCGCTGAAACAATATTCTATGTCTGTGCATCCACCCATGATGTGATGGATGTCTTCAGTAATTAATCATAATCATTGTCTTTAAGATGTGATAATGTGTTACCTTAATGCTCTAGTTTGATTGATTTCTAAAGTAGCTTAAGCAATTTATCAGTCAATGATTATTTTTCATTCTCACAAATAAATTACAGATAATACAAATACAAATAATTTTTTTTTCTTTTTCTTTCTGAGCCTCCTCCTTTCTTCATGATGGTTTAGGTCTAGTCCAAAGTGTCTTAATAATGGGATAAGAAAATGACCTGTGCATGGGACATTACATGTCATGCTTTCCTTAAAGGAATACTATAGGCACCAAGATGTTTACATTGCAGGGGTAAGACTGCTTCTAGTGGCTGTCTCCCAGTTTAACTCTGTGAAACGACATTAGACATTCTCACACTGTGCATGTGGATGTCCAGCATCATGAGAATTCCCACTGGAAAGCATTAATTCAATTATTTCCTATGCTAAATGCCCAAAGTGTGCTCTCCGCGCATGTGCATTAGGTTTTTAAATCGCTGTGACGCCGGTGGAGTAGGAGCCCAATCCAGTGCCGAGTGACATTGGCACTGGAGTAAGGTAAGTGAAAAAAAAGTTTTCCCACTTTATTTGCCAGCGGGGGACAGCTTTGTATTCCTAACACTATAGTGTTCCTTTAAAGATAGTATTTCTATTTAGTGACTATTTAGTATATATATATATAGCTAAATAAAAGCAAAGCATTTCTAAATAGTTAAACGCCATTTAATAGATATATAGAGATATATAACACTTTCTAAAAGAAAATTTCAAGTGATCATCCATGATTTTCTAATGCAAGTAAGTGGTTCATTAAGTGTATTTCATTGAAAGATTGCTATCTAAATTAGGTAGATCCTTTAAGTTGCTGATGTGGTAAATACCCTGATAAGAATGATGGTCAATATGGACATGTTATGCAGATGTCCACATCTGTAGCTCAAGGACATATTAGTAGATTCTCATTGATGTGCTAATGCCACAAGTAATTGTTATGTTTCCAGATTATTAGACATCTACTGGATGTTTTAAAATCAGTCCCATGATTTGACTTAGTGATTATTAATATTATAGCTAGGATATACATCAACATTATGGCTTTTGTTTCCCCAAAAATGTCAATACCAGGTAGTAAATATGGACTATTACCAGTGAAGCAGTTTTTCTCTAGTGCAAAGCCTTTTATTATTTCCATAGTAGCAGATCTACATGTAATTAGCATTTTTATATAGCACCAACAATTATAGAAAGAGGATATTTTGTGCTGAAGAAGGCCCTTCTCAAGTAAGCATTCAATCCATGAGGATTTGAGGTAGGCAGATATATATCATTAGATGTCTCGCCAAAGGACACTTACTGGTGAGTTGGTGTTATTGGGATTCAAACCTGAGTTTACCAGTTTTTGGGACAATTTTCCAACATTCTGATCAGCTCACATGACTAAATGCTTAGTGAATATACTTCTAGAATCTAAGCGTCCTTTAATATATTAGTAACTCAGACAAAGAAAAATCATAAAACACACAATTCCACAAACCTTTCACTAATACAGTTGGGCATTTGGATTGTGACATTGTTCAGCTGTGATCTGTATTTACATTCACCAGCCAAAGCTGTGCAATATGTTTTTCACAGTCCAGATTATTTTCTCTTTAGTGCCAATGTGATATATGTAGTCAGCAGCACTCATGGGACTTAATAAAAGTCATATATTGTTAAAATGCAGTGTAGAATAAGACTTGCATTGTGTACCTGCATTGGATTATATCATAAAATCCATCTTGGTAAAAGTTCAAAGCAGGACAAGCAAAACATAGAGACAATGAATTAAAATCCCTAAGTGCTGCAGAATTCTTCTTAACATGGATTTTACAAAGTTTAGTAAGCAAGTAAAACTGAATAGTTATACTTACAAACCAAGGTAGATAAAGATAGATAGATAGATAGATAGATAATAGACAGAGGGAAGGACAGGCAGATAGATACACACACAAAGAGCTAGACACAGAGATAGACAGAGCATAATAATGTTTCTATCTGTGGATCACCATGCACTTAACTGACTTAGATAAATGTTTCCTCTAATCCTCTAATTGTTTTGACATGTGGTGTAGCACAATTAATTTTTCTTCACCAAATAACATTTAGAAAAATATACAGATAAAACAATCCCATTTTATAGATAGCAAAACCAATAACAATGCCTATCCCAAAGACACGATTGCCTGATTATATTTTATTTCCATAGTAGTCTTCCAAAGCCCAAAACAAAGCCTGTATTCCTTAGTACGTGTAGCTGCTCAGAAAGGATAAGAATATATGTGTTGCCCATTGTATCCTCTGATACATGTATCTATGTGTCCATTTACTATTTGGTAGAATAGATTTAGATCAACAAAGTACCATCAATTTGTCTCACAAAACATTCTTTTGAAGTGTCTGAATAATTCAAGGTTTCTGCAAGACGTTACTAATAGAATCAGCAACAATAATCAGATTATGTAATATTTCGTTTGCCTAGAGTGCCAAGGTGCAGAGAGTAATTAGAGAAACATATTCACCCGAAGGACAGATACAAGTAGACTGTATGGACACTTACTTGCTTAAAGAAAACTCCTCAAGCAGGCCATCCCCTATATATGAGTTATTTTAAATGTACATGACGACCAACGGATCTTACCAAGGCAGAATCCAATTGAATAGGGCTTTACAATAAATCAGCCTGCTATTACAAGTACACCCAGCAAATTCTTCACTAATCACTGACTGGTATCTGAATGATAAAACCAGACAGCTGTTCAGGTTTCACATTGGATGAACCTAATGTTTCAACCTTCATAACAATATGGTAATATTTAGCATTTTCTTGCTCCAGGCATCCATTTAAAAAAAAAAAATAATAATAATTTTTTAGCAAAAACTATTTTCATCTCCATTTATATGAGGATTTCATTGAATGACAGAGTGTGTCATTTGACAATGAATCCAAGTATAGATGAAATTGATTTTGCTAATGAGGAAGTGAAGAGGGTCATGGTTGACTAATGAACTCCTGGTTTTGGTAAAAAATGGATTGATCAAGAACCAAGGGAATGTGCCTGCATCCTTAAAGATTCATAACTAGTACACCAGCATTTAGTGGCCATGGTGCTTAGACTGCACATTGTAGATTCTTTTTTTTTTTTCTTTTTTATCTTTAGTGGGTTATTTTTCCCCAATTTTTAGCGAATGAATGACGTTAGGATTGACTTATCATTGTCAACATATATGCTGTATGCTTTCTCAAGCAGTGTAAAAATATAGATATTGTTTCTAATCAGCTATGCTCATCTCACTTTACACAGCAACATGTAATTGGAGATTGAAAAGTCATATCACATAAGTCGATTTTGAGTTACAAGGTATGCTAGTATGATAAATGAACAGTTTAGATATAGTGTAAAAAATTATATAGCCCACACACTAAAAATGTGTTTTTATTTTGCTATTTTATTTTATGGATCGTTTGATTGTGTTTTTCTAAAAGCAGAAAAAAAGTACAATCCATCATGGGAATCATGAAGCAAAATAAATGAGTGAAAAAAAAACAAAAAACCTAATGTCAGATTTCTTTGAAACTAGATTATATCTCCTACTTTCACAGTTTTTGGTTTAAAAAATATTGATTATTTTGACACTGGGATGAAATGAACGGCACTTTATGGTGCGTTGATTGAAGCTTATGATTCTGTAAAATGCTCTGATACACGATGAATGTGCTAAATACCATTCTTGTAACATTCATTCGTGGTCAAGGCTGAGAAAAATTTAGCAAACTTTTTTTTGTTGTTTTTTTTTTTCTAAGTGGAAGCATGAAGATAGAGTATGCCCTAGCTGTCTTCAAGCAGTCAGCAAGTGCATTAAAGTAACACATTGATTGTGTGTCTCAAAGAAAGTTGATACTTGAAACATCATTGGAAAAAATGCCAATACGAGAGAAAAACCTTATATAACAACCGTCAATTCTCTTACTCACTGTATATGCTCTTTTAAAAAAAAAAAAATCAGTTTATATGTTAATCTATTGAGGAGAATCTGCATGTTAAATGTAGCCAATAGTGTAGCCAATGAGCTAGAATATGCAGATTGTAGCTGCCGCCCATGGGAAATAATCATAAAATGTAATTTTGGGCTGTGATGAATGACATTGCAGGGAATAAATAACACTGTTGCATCTTGTAGCATCTTGTGCATGGTGCACAGAATTATGGGAAAAAAGAAAGCATGCACGTGTGTGCCAAACACCAAAATAATATTTTGGTGCTAGGCACCAGACATGCTGCAGAGCTAAGTGTGTTTTAAACTTACCTCCAATCAACAACTACTGCTTTCCAAGTTCTCACTGTGGCAAGTAAAAACTGAACTGTTGTAAACTCAAAGCTATCAGTGTTTTCTCAAAAGAGAGTAAGACAGAGTTAATTATATTCTGAAGTTTCCTTTCAGTGAGAATAACAAATTGGAGTGTGAACTGGTTTAATCACATCACAATCTATAACAACATCTTTGGCATACTTGTCTTCATATCTATTTTCCCACTGAAATCATATCTTGATAAGATGACACCAATTCAGTTATGTATTTTGAGAGCAAGTGGAATCATCTTGTGCTAATGAATGAACATTCTTTTCTTGATTTTCTTAATGTGTATATTTTCTATAGGTATTAAACTCATTTCATTTGTTTATTGCACAGCATGATTTCGCCTTTTATTCCCGTAATCATAGTTAATAATAGCGCATTGTGATTGCCTACCTTTAAATCCATGCGGAGGATCTCCCACGCAGTGTCAAGTATCTCAACCTTATGACGTTTTTTACCGTCACCCCACATCTTTGCGATTATTATATTGTTTAATGGTAAATTCGTCTTTCCGTCTTGTTGACTGCTTCATTTACATACAGTAATGCTGCCATGATGATGAAAATCCAATTGTATGGACTTGAAATATCTATTTTTTAATACTAAAGAAGTATTTATACATTTCCTTATATGTGTTGGTGCTATTTTAAATATCTAGCTAATTACATCACGATATTACAACCAAGATTTTGTTTCACACCCAATGCCCCAATAAAGCTCTTGGCTATTATCAATGTCTGCTAATTCTTGTATCTTGACTGTGAAATGAATAGGTATTTAAATGTTATTATTTTTTTATCAAGAATTTTAAGAATTTTTAATTAAAGGAACAAGCTGCTATAATATGGATGATAGTCAATATTTATAACGCAACTAAGGGTGCCAACTACAGGTTGTAGTTTAAATATTAGTTATATTCGATTTTATCAGTCTATATTTTTCCCTGTCGAATGATGCACACAAAGAAATATCTCAGATTCATCCATAATGGAAGCCTGGGTTTGAATTGCCAGGCAACGTTTCTCTGTTTCAGAGACATGGCAATTGCAGGGGGCTGTTTCAGGTTGTCATAGGCTTCATCAGCAAGGTACAGCACATTTTAGTCTGAGCACAGTATGCAAGGGGGTTCTATGCCTGGATTACATGTTTAGAGAAAGTTCTCCGAAATAAACTAAATAAAAGCTCAAGCCAGCTACAAGTAACTTCCAATACTTCTCAGTGAACTCCATGGCATTGGGCAAACTAGTAAACCGTTTTGCCATTTTTGAAATATCTCTTACATAGCATTTTGCAGAAACCCAGTGAAAATATATATTTTTTTTATTCCAGCAAAACTCAAGGCATACCAGCAGTGCAGGACTTGGAATTATGTTCCATTGAGGATATTGATAAAACCTGGACCTTTGGTGTGCCTTAAGGACTGGATTGGATATTACTGATCTAGATTTAATATTAGCACACAGTGTTATTGATTACTGTAAGAGGCATATAACAAAAAAAATCTATCTTTAGCTCATATTTGCCAAAATACAAAGAATATCAACAAGTGTGGGGTCACTAAACTATAAAAAGAGAACAAAAGTATGTACCATAATATTACTGATATAGAGTTAAATTGCCAGCAACTACTCCCTCTATTAGGACAGCTGTTAAACACGCAGTTTTTGCTGGAGGCACAATGTTGAAGAATATGATGGATTAGTTTATGATTGACAGCACAGGATTATAATAGCTCTCAGCAATATACCAAATGCAATAAAGTAAAATGTAAAAGACACAAAAACCTTTTGTGTGACTGCGCGCATTGATATACTCGTGGAATATCAAATATATCTCTATCGAAACACAAAGTAGCTTCAATACACTTTGTTGGCAGTGACAGTTAAGATCAATATTGGAGACCAAATGCCAACAGTAAAAGGGCGATGTCCGTCAGTATTTCTCTGACTAACTGCGCTTATCTGAGGCTCTCATGCTTCGCTGAGTGAAAATACTGCCATTGATCTTACTGTCACTGCTCACATTCCTTTTACATCAAACACATTTTTTTTTCACAATTGAGTTTCAAAGAATCCTTTTTTTTTCTTTAAATAATCACCATCTTGTAGCTCTCATATAAATGGATTTATAAAAGCACTGTTTTACCAGATCTGTGTTAAAATTGTTTGTTAATGTAAACCTACACAAGAGAAGGCCTGTAGCTGAAACATGTAAAACTGTATCACTGGAGGTAGACTACTCGCGGGTGCAATCAATAGAGATGATTGGGTTTTTTCAGGTGTTTAGAGTCGGATCTTTAAATGCCCACACTGAAACGGCACAGGAAAAAAATATTGTCTGATTTCAACAACGACTGAAAGCAACAAAAGATTAGAATGTGTAGAAAATTATACTTACAGGGTTATTTACTAGAGTGAGAATTGTTCAAATACAAGGCAAGAATAGCAATATTGGGGGGAAAAAAATCAGCTGTGCTTTTGGCTACGCTGGCCATAAATTCAAAATTAATCATTTTGAATTGTTGACAATTGGCACTTTAGTAATTAACCATGAATAGCCAAAATGAATGAGTTTATCTAATTCACCATGGTGGTGCTAGACTTTTTTTTTATAGGCTGTGTAATATATATGTTGTAGTTTTAATTTGTCTGTTTATAGTGATGAGGGTGTATATATTGTCATATAGGTGGATTCTCTAACCGTTTGTGAAAAAATTTATTAAAGAATTCACTGATGTGGATTTTTATGTTCATGATCTTCCAAAAATACAAATTGATTTTAAATCTCTCATTAAAGTTTTAGTGCAATTAATAGGGAGACCAAGGATCGATGGATTGTTGTGGATGCTATTCTGTTGCCTGTAGTTACTTACAATAAAAAAAGGTATGTGTTGAATCACTTACAGAGAACACTCAGATTATATCTAGATTGAACAATGTTACTATAGGATTCTACAAGAACTTCCTGCATTTAATGCCTTCATCAGAATGCCTTTATATTAAACACAAACAGTTATATTTATCATTGAACACCTAAAGTACACATTATAAACTTTTTCAGGGTTATTTGCTAAAGTGACAATTCAAGGTGAATTCAAAGTGAATTTCAAATTTAAGGTCAAAGTAACAGGAAAAAAAAATCTCTATGTTAGCTATGATTTCAATTTGGCTACTCTGGCCTTAAATATAAAATTCCCTTTGAATTCTCACTTTACTAATTAATCCTGTGAGTTGCTTTGTAGAGTATAAATTCAATGCTGCTGTAGTAGCAAAATACAGAGTAACATAGGGGTTTAGCAATTTTGAGTTTCAAAGAGGGATTGTCCCTTCAAAAGATCAAAATGATATAAATGATTATCTGACTCTTTTATTATCGAAGTACTGATTTTATATTCAACGATTCACAATTTGTAATTGTAACGTTAGACAATTACTATCATCTTTTGTAATAACATGAATGGCATCCGTCTCCAGAATACTACCTTTATGTATAATTATGTATTGCAGGGCAGCCTACTGTGTATAATCATGTATCTTGACATTTTGACAGTACAATGCTATAAAAAAAGAACAGGAAGAAGGGAAGAAAAATAGAGGGGTATGTGATATTTTAGCTACATTAATGAGAGAATGTTTCTGAATACCTACTCATACTTGTGAATTCGTGCACACGTACAGTGAACCTGTCATGACAGGTTCCCATAAAGAGTAGCATCCAATCTTCCCTAATTATGTAGAGATTCTGGCTTTTTTGCTGGTACACTGGTACAGAATGGAGTACTAGCAGTCACTCTGTTCACATGTCAATGATAAAGTGACAACGTAGGGCAGTAGAATACTCCTACAGCCAGTTCCTATAGTCTATGTCACAGTGTTGTATTCCCCCAATAAATTATTTCATGCATGTTAAGGGAATGGCATTATGACAGAGAGTAGGATAACTGCCTCTAGGAAGGTTCTCCTGCTCTCCTCTGTAAAAATATTGCTGGATGGTCCTAATGCCTTCAACAAAGAGGACTAAACTAACATTATATTGACAGGTGGTGGGAATGACATTTTACAATCTATGCATTCAATAGCATTTCTGTCATGAAAATGTATCGATTAATGCTATTTAAATAAATGCTAGGTTATTCTAGGGATGCTGTGAACACTTTAAATTCTTCATCTTAACAAATAAAGAGCATTTGACTAGAAACTAGAAACATTTGAAAATATTTAAATGCCCTTCTTCAATACATTGATCGCCTATATTGTTTAACACCTAATTATTCCAAAATGAAAAAGTTATTCATAATTAAAGAATATATATAGTTTGATAACAATATTAATTTACAGTTTTGACACTGTATACGTTTTGAAACCGACATTACAATTTGTGCAAAGATTATCCAATGAAACTGATTTTATCATTGCAGGTTCTATGTCACAGTGCGAAAATTTTCTTCATATCACTAGATCTCTTATGTACACCTCCAAGATTAATTTACCATTTTACACAAATTCATACTATTCACATTAACAATTTTCTTCAACTGTAGTTTAGAAATGACCTTATTCTATCTGAACCAATTAAGAACTGATTCCACCACCAAAAGATATCGTTAGTGAATATCATTACTAGACTTTACTCTATGTACTGCTCTTATTTCCAGAGTCCTACAAATTGGAAAACAAATCAATGAGGTTCTATTACAAACATATTTGTTTCTGTTATTGAAGCCATTAATCATTTGTCTCAATTGTTATTGATGATTTTTCATGATATAAATGTCCTCAGTCATATTATGTATTCCAGAAAGATGAATTGTGTATAGTTAGATATAGAAAGTGTGAAAAATATAAGTCCTAAATCATGAAACTTAATAACAGTCAAGAGTTGAGGTTACTCAACTTTAGTTTCTATTGATTTGTACCTTGTAACTTATCAGACACAAGCTCCCATTTAATCTACTTGAGAAGAATATTATTAAGAAACTATTGATACTCCAATGGTTGAACTTGGCAAAGTCTGAAAAGTTGTGAGGACCTGGTAAATTGTTTTTTTTTCCCAAAAGGGATAAGTTGTCCCTTTAATCTCAGGAAAGTTGATTATGGGTCCACCATGTGCTATTCAAGATTATATCCATCAAAGTTGTGAGTCTTGGATATGTTTAATAATAATGCACTTCATAGGGTTTGTTAATATTAGTATTATAATAAGAATTATTCAAGAATAGCATCAATGTCAAGCTGTTATATACAGTGCTGTATTTTAAATGCCAAGTTCTAGATGAACTATTCAGGCCCCTTTTATTTAGTTGCAGGAAACTAATCTACATAAATAGGACTAGATAATTATTACATTGTTGACGTAGAGTAACTTTGCTGATATGCTACCATAATCAACTATGTAGGAGGAGCTCTATCATTTGTGGTCGCCAAAATTTTGTAAAGCATTTCAGCATTATATCTGTAGGAGCATAACAATCTAAGAATGTGAATAACAGCAAACATGCATTGTTTCATTTATTAGTCCTTTATCTCTGCAAATCTAATCAGTCAAACAAAAGATCCTTTTATCAGAAATTCCTTTATGGAGGTTTTCAGCAATGGATTTCTTCCTTTGTTTATTAAACGCACACTAAATTGTGAGCAGCGGAGGTAGATTTTTCCCCTCGGAAACTATTCTTTTCAAGGAGGCCTTTGCAATGATGAGATTTTTTTTTTTTAAACAATTATCCAAATTGTCACCGATAGTGAGCATCATTATATCTGTATGGGAAGTAGTAAAACTGTAATAGTAAACTAGATTAGATCCCTGAAGGATTTTACTCAGCAAAATTATTCCAGGCAAGGGAAAACTTAGGCTTCATGGGTATGTAAAGCTGAAGAGATTCTATTTCCTCTCTGTGGCTCGGGGAAGAGAGAGTTAGATGAACATTAGCAAATGCTGCTCTGTGCACATAGCTCCCCTGATAGCCAGTTGATTTGCTATTGCTTGGATAGATTTTACCCTGGTTATTTAAAGGTCCATTCATTTCCAGACAGGGTAAGGGAAAAGCTTTTCTGCTTTGCCTAGATTAATTGTGGTCATATGTAGAAATGTATAGCTCCCCAAGTCAGGTAACATAGGTTTTTTTTTTTTTAAGTGGCAGTAACATAAAATATTTATGCTTTGTATATCATAGAAAATATTAAATGATATGGGCATCCCCAATTCTTCCTGTTAGATTGAAGAAGGTCTCATACACAGATATGCCACAACATCATGTCTTTAAGAACTGTAATTTTCACTTAAATGTCTTATTACAAACCTAAAGCTACCAATTCAATATGATATATAGACAGAAAGAGCTGCACAAAATGAATATCTAAATAAATATATTTTAAGGATCCCATTGGCTATATCTGAGCTATGTCTCATTCCTTAAGTGCCTGAACAGAACATCAGCTCTTTGAACTAATTGTTCCTTCCCTATATTACCAAATGTTTGTTATCTTATATTAACAGCCAGAATTTCAATTTTTCTTCTAGCACTGTGCAGCAAAATAAATGTACGGTTATAAAGCATTCAAGTCATGCTAACAAAAGATTCCATTAGTAAACACCATTTCATTAATGCACTTGGTATTATATGAGAGGACCTGAATAATTTACACACAATACCAAAGTTTTCAGCTAGCTCTTTTTTGTGTACCTACAGTGTTCTACTGTCTTCTGAATCTCAGTTACACTGCTCAGAACAGAGAACATTGACTGAATAGGATATTCTACATACCCAACAGGACTATTTATGTGGACAACTGTTGTTGACAACAGTAAGCCTTTGCCTCTCCAAACCGAGCTGAAGATTGTCAGTTTGAAATTACCATGTGACTAGAAAGAAGGGTGCTGCCTTGTATGCTCTACTGATTTTAAATTGATTAGTAATTCCTTACTTAACCCCTAAACAGAGTCTCGTGAAGTGTCTTGTGCAAAACAATTTTAGATTTTTTTAATTTTAATTTGTGTCTTCTATATTTATATATAGCTTTGCTAGAAGGAAAATACAATAGGCAATTGCAGTAAAGTTGTGAAATGCATTGGCAAGGTAAAGCGATATGCTAGATAGAGTGAAGATATAATACACATATTTATTATACCTAAGGTGGATATATTTTTGACAGTAAGAGGAATAATATACGGTAAGTATATAAAATGATCAGCTCCGCATTAAGCAGCTAAGCTTCTATTGTGACAAGGTGACAAATTAATTTCAAACCTGTCCGTTATGTCAGCCTAAACAATCTTATCAATAAAAAACACTTCCTGTGAAATCATCAATGAAAAAAAAGTTGATATCTATTGTTTGTAGAATCAATAGCAGTATAACAGTGATAGTTCAAAGATAAACATTTTTCAAGCGAGGGACCTAATGACAGGTTGCATTGACACATTCTTTTACTGCTCCAGATTTCAAAGGGTTAAGGCAAAGTTATAACCCCTTGCAAAAGTCAAATCTCCCAGCAGAAAATCACAAATCTATCTGTTAAATAAATCATTTTCCTGACCAGCTGGTTATGTTTTTTTTTTTCTGTGACAGTGCCTGTCATAGTTGCTAGATTGATGCTGGCGTGCAGAGGCCTGTAACTGGGCTGAGATAAGCAGGAGCTTTAAACCCCTCAGGCAAGTGGGAGATAGAAAAACTTATAAGTGCAGCAGAGGGGGAGCAGAAATATGGACTTTAGTTCTGTGTCTCTGTCTTTTTTTTTAAGATGAAACTTTGACAGTTGAATCCAAACTACTTCTGCTTTCACTATCTTCTTCTGCAAAGTTGACTATTATGTCACATTTTCATGTTTAACAGTACACACACAGAATATTAACTAATTAAAGGAACACTATAGCATTAATATAATTGTGTTCCTAATACTATAGTGCCCTGATAGATGTTTAGATTATTGGTCCTCACCTGCAGGAAGATAAAAGTAGTTCTATTTGCCTTTTCTAACTCAGAACCTGTCTCTGCAGCTGGCCCAGCCTTCTTGGCTAAGATCATTGAGGTCGATGATCTCAGCCAATCCAATGCTCTCCTACTCTCTGAGACCATCTGTTTGCAGTGTTTCCTTTTCTGCTTCATCAGAGGAGCTTCTAGTAACTGTTTTAGTGACAGTTACTAGCAGCAGGTTAACCCTGCAATGAAAACACTGCAGTTTCTGCAGAGCAGCAATGTTTTCTGCTGCAAGATTAAAATGGGGAAACACATGACACCCAGACCACTTTATTGAGATAAAGTGAGATAAAGTGGTCTGGGTGCCCATAGTGTCCCTTTATTATCATGTCATTAACCTTTTCTATATTATTTCAAAATGACAGTTCTCATCATATGCTCCAGAGCGAATGTATTTTACTGGAAGAATGCTAACATTAGACCAGTCACACTATTGTGGTTAAGCATAATGTCAGCATTAACCGACACATGCATTTGAAGTCAGCAGTTCAGTTTCTTTAATTCAAATTTAAAATACACTTTAAAACAGAGTTGTGCTATTACATGCATCATCCCCTGGAAGCATGATGATCATGATGGATTTAGGCCAGGGCACTTGGGGAGGACAGATGTTGCCAGATAGTGTTTTCACTTGACTTATGTTACTTTTTTTTATTTAAAATATTTAAAACGGAAATACAAAAAAAAAAAAATGAAAGTAAAAAACAATCATCTGATTGCACCGTTTGCTACAAGTCTGCATCTTCTACATAAACCTCTCATTGATTCAAAAGTTTAAGTGGCAATACTATGCATATCTGGCAAAGCATTAATGGAATATGACATTCACCTATCGTTTTTTTAATCAAAATTTTTAAAATGTGTGACAAACCCAGCCACTGATACTGTTACACAGGAAGTAAAACTGTAACTACTCATCAAGTTACTAGCAGCCATTTTACATATTCTATTAACGTCGGAGGTACATTCATTCATTATTTTATTTTTTTATCAATTAACGTACTCATAACTGTGCAGGTGTAAATCTTACACAAAACTAGAGTCGCTCAGAAGCTTAACAGCATGTGCACACTATATTTACTAGTTTGATGGCAACTTTTGGCCTGCGATGACCAGTACAAAAGAATGGCATTTTGCATTGCAAAACTCACATATTCCAATTCCTAAGAAATATCCCAGTGCACCATACCATTAAGATTGAAGGACAGCAACCCATCCACAAAGCAACACAACTGTGGTTAAGCAAATGCCCTGCCCAATACCCCATTGCTTTTTCATTGTTCCCTGTTCTATTAAACTGCCAACATAAATCTGCCCTCCCCGCCCATCTGACACCTCCAACCTTCCCAGTCACTCCATACAATAACTTGTTTAGATCAGGGTGGGATATACGTATTCTATATATCGCATAGTAGAGATACAGGGATTAAATGAGATAGAATCAAGTTGTTCCTTGCATCACAACCTATGCGTAGGTAATGATGGTACTTTGAGCATGGACATACATTATTGTGTATCGTGTTAGTATTTTTCAGAATTGTTTTTATTTTTTTGATGCATCTCTTGGTATTTCCAAATGGAAAAATCACACAAAACAAGAGTATTGAAAATGTCCCTTTTAAGTTAACTATACTTTACTTCCTAATTATCTCACCAAAATCTTGGTACAGCGGGCAGCCACACAACATTAATTAACCCCCTTGCAGCACTGTTAAATTCAGCCTACATTAAATATTTCATACTATGCTGGAATGTTAACACATAAGAATAAAATATATGCCTGACTAATTAACATGTAGAAAGGATGGGCAATATTTTAATAATACCAAATATACAATAATGAGTCTAACTTAACATTTTAGTTAAAAACGATGATTGACCAATAACCACAGAAAATAAGATTCATTTTTTCTTTTTTATCTTGAGCTCTAAGTCAACTGCAGCAATATAACAGAAAACCCAATTATAATTGTTTATGTAAAAGAAAAAAAGATCTGTCTCTTCAAGTCTCAAATTGTTAATAAAATATATAAAAAATGTATTGCTCATGCATGATTCTAAGCATTACTCCTTAAAGAGGGGGGTATTTGCTCTCTTTTTCCCTATGCTGAGGACACCCATGATCTTAGTCTGTCTGTCTTTCCACATGCTGGGGTGATCTTGCAGCTAGTTTCTGACTATATATGAGTTAATATATTTTAATGGACATACAGGTTTTAAAAGTGCTGTATAGGTGCAAACGCTTTCTTTAATGTACAAAATAACAGCTTCTTTTAAGATGGAAATAATGCAATAAAATATAACGTACCTCTCCATGTGCCACCAAGGTTAGAGTGAGAAACAGGTTCTGTCCTATAACGAGCAGCTTCGTTCTCTACAAGTTCCTCTTTTACACAAAGAAACACTTTCAAGCTTTTCTAATACGATTTGTCAGTTTCGGCCCAATTAGTTGGATTTCCAACCACAGCCACTGTGTCTACTAATTAAAAAAATGACATTGCTCTCTGAAAGTGTAAGGCTACAAGAAGACTCTAAATAGCACAGCAGTGAAAAAGAATGAAGTGAGCAGATCCGGTAGAGTAAAATGAGATGTGGTTTTGAAATAGCCTTGCACAACGGATATCCTTTGTTAAACTTTTTTTTCTGCGTGTGTGTTTTACTGTTATCTTTCTTTACTCTGTAACTCTTCTGATCACAGATATCTATTAGGCAATGTCATGTTGAAACAATACTGTTTCTGCTTTTTTTTTGTAGACACATTTTATATAGTAACCGAACCATCAGACTGTTTCCTATATGTAAACCATGTTAATGGTATCACTCTTATTATATTATTAAATATAAAATCCAGATTTCAAAATGTACCCTAAATTAGCCAAGCTAAGATTTTTTTATTTTATTTTTTACAAATCAGCAAATTTTTGCCTAAATTTTGACATTTGGTGTTTACAAGACCCAAAAGCCTAGCAATTATATAAATAATTAAAATATGTAGATCCTTCAGAACATACTAGAACTGTTACCATAAGTTTGGCTATTTTTTATTTTATGGAATGCTGTGTTCACTATATTCACACATAGGAAGTGCTTGATTAGGTAACTACTGATGGGTTAGTATAATAAATATACACACCTTGGCCATTTACTACTGCAAAAGTGAAAAATCTAATTCTCAAATTATTATTTAGCTAAGGGAGGACATCCCCTTCATACAGGGATGATCTTGATCAGGTGCACAGGGTGCACTGCACCCAAGCGCCAGCAAGCTGAGGGTGAAGGGGGTGCTGAGACAAGCAGACGTCGACAGGAGTGAGTGCTGAAAAGTATCAAATTCACTGCCATGTGAGGTGACAAAGTTAGCCCTTGTGCTCTTTCAGCACGGCTCCCTTGTTCTCCCTGAGTTAATGCCAGGAGCCGGGTTGTGACTTCACACTAAACAGTGTGCGAAGAAACAGTGCTGGAACAGAATAAAAACAACAGCAAAGCCCCACACTGGATCCCAGAGAAAGGACCCATTCCAGCTCTTCCAAAGGTAGGGAGGCTGGGTGGACCTAAAAAAAAATGTAAAAAAAAGAATTTAAAAAATATATATATATAATTTGCAAGTGTGTGAGAAATGTGTAGTTGTCAATGAGTGTTTGTCTGTTAGTGTGTTTGTCTGTCAGTGTGGGTCAGATCAGTAAGAATATGTGTCAGTGAGTTTGTTTGTCAGTGTGTGTCAAAGCAGTGTGTTTCAAATCAGTGAGTGTGTGTGTGTGTGTGTCTGTCAGTCAATGTGTCTTTGCTAGTGGGTGTGTTTCTGTAAGTGAGTGTATGTGTCTGTCAGATAAAATGTTTGTGTTAGTGTGTATGTCAGTGAGTGTGTGTGTGCGTGTCTGTCAGTAAATGTGTGTTTGCCATTGTGTGCAAATCAGTTATTGTGTATGACAAATCAGTGAGTGTGTCTGTAAGTGTGTTTTAAATCAGTGAAAGTGTGTTTGTCAGACAGTGTGTGTGTGTCAGTTCCCTTTGGGTATAAATGTATGTGTGGCAATGTCTTCTGTGTGTAAAGGTGTGTTTCTGTTTGTGCGTGTGTGTATGTATGTCAGTGTCCTCTGTATGTAACTGTGTTTGTCAGTGTCTTCTCTGTGTAAATCTGTGTGTTTGTGTCAGTGTCCTCTGTATGTAACTGTGTGTGCCAGTGTCTTCTGTATGTATATGTATGTGTGACAGTGTCCTCTGTGTGTAAGTGTGTGTCAGTGTCCTCTGTGTGTAACTGTGTCTCTGTCAGTTAGTGTGTGTGTCTGTCAGTGAATGTGTGTGTGTGTGTGTCTTCGGTTGTGTAACTGTGTGTCAGTGTCCTCGGTGTGCGTGTGTCTTGTACTAGTGCCTATGCATGGTCTAGTGTCTTTATGGCCTCACTGCTATCTTTCCATATAAAACTATCATGGTTATAGATGGAGAGGTGGAGACGTTGCCATAAAAACATGCATGTCTGCACTGCACATTTGTAAATGCAAACACACTGCATTCACTACACACACAAACACTGCATCCACTAAACACAAACACACTGCATTCACTATACACACAAACACAATAAATTAACTATACACACTACATTCCCTAAACACACACACACAGACACACACACACACAATGCATTCGCTATACACACACAAAGCATTCACTACACATAATACAGTAGCTTTGCACACACTACATCTCCTTACACTTACACACTGTAGCCACTATATACATTAGCTGACATTTACTGTAATTATGGTGAAGATTGTTTTATCTTTCCTAAATTTCTAGTTAATATAGATGGGTGCGTCTTATATTCCAAAAAATGTAGAACATGTAGTTATGTGTTTCTGTGTATACACAAAGCTATATATTGCTTTCTTTTGTTTGTATTTTTATTATTATTATTTGGCTTTCTAAATCACTCGATGTGCATACTGTTATTAGCAAGTAAAAACATTATTTGAGAGTTATTTCCCAAGAGGAGAATTAGAGAAATACAATGGCTGTCTTGGGAGAATGATGCACCATGAAGCTGAAGAAAATTGGCTGTGTAAAAAAGGTTGTTAAATTGTGACAATAAAGTGTATCTATTTCTCAAACCTAGTATCTCCGATCAAGTCTTTATCATCAGCAACAAAAAAACAAATAGCCTTGTATAAAAATAAACTGCACATATAAATTAAATGAAGCAGATTATCACTGGTTGTTTGCATTCATTCATAAAAGTGGAAAGAAATACTTAAAAACGTCTTAAATTTTTTCAATTTTTCATTCCATTATCATAGTAAGAACAATTTTAGTGCTTACACAGGGATGAGGAATGCAGCAGAGGCAAGTTAAAAATGCACTTACAATGCTACACTTTTGCATTCTGGGTGACATATGTTTGCATTTGCTCTTGGACATTACTTACACAGTGCTGTTGTATATACTGGCACTGTGGAGGGTAAAATCTGTCTGTGCTAATAACACCATGCATACAGTGTAAATAAAAAAGTTTCCAATATAAATCTTTTTAACATTTTCTATACTTTTTCCCAATGTTTATAGAATAGTTTAATGATAAAAACCTAAAGTTACACAGAAATGTTTGCAACAGTAAAGTCAATATAGTAAGTCAAACAGTGGATATTTATTGTATATTTACAACCACAAATTAATTTACTAGACATATGAATGCGAAATACAGAATTATCACAAGCTTATCTAGGCTTCCTGTTCTGTGTGCAAGTGAATTTCAATCACTGCTGAAATCAGACCTCTCAATCTCCCATCCTCATAATTATTTGGCCATCTTTTGCATTCAAAGAATTCTGAGATCTGTAGCCAATCAACATCTAGGGGGTCAGAGTCCAAGGTCCCTGAATCTAATGAATGTGAATAACCTACCAGGTATCTTTCTACAGGTCCCATTAATGATTGGGAAGATGTTTATTGGTCATTTACAGCTCTCCGATACAAAAATATGGGAGTATCAGAAAATCATATCTTGGATTACAGTAGCAGCAACAGGTCCTGACAATGTGCTGCCAACCATAGGCTGTTCAGATGTGAGTATTTTTAATACATTAAAAACCAATGTAACTCGACTTTTGAAAACTACTTTGATTAAATTATTGACTTGTGATTTATTATGGAGATACTAAGGAGATGCTCAACTTTCCAGTATCATGGGTTCAGGTCAACATAGATAAGATTACTCTAGACAATATGCATTAGAAAATATAGCCCTGAAACATAAGCTCTGTCTGCAA
The DNA here is from genome assembly GCA_933207985.1 of Pelobates cultripes. Lineage (NCBI taxonomy): Eukaryota > Metazoa > Chordata > Amphibia > Anura > Pelobatidae > Pelobates > Pelobates cultripes. The sequence continues at coordinate 159,766,922 of OW240914.1, read as the reverse complement.
AGTATCCAGCCATGTAATATGAAAAATGGAGACATTATTGAAGAAACATTACACATAGGACAATGATGCCTCAGTCCCCTTTAAAGTAGGCACCTTGGGACTATAAGCAGCTCTCCCAGCATCTCTTCCACTGTGTTTAAAACACACTGCAAAATCCTTTGCCATTAGCTGCCACATGGTATTTACTAGAATCTCATCGACGGTCTGAAATCTCTTCCCTTTTAAAGGTGATTTTAGTTTTGGGAAAAGCCAGAAGTCGCAGGGCACCAAATAGTTCCACAGATCCTCGACCATCTTTGAAGCGTTTGTGTCACATTTTTATTTGTGCTGCACTCATTTCATCATCCCCGAAAGCCTTCTGAATCTCCAAATAGTTTCCGTGGAGGAATGTTCAAGCTTAACGCAGAATTTTATGCAGATTCTTTGCTCTACTCGCTCAGTCATTTTGAATGCGACGGATACACAGTATGCATGATCACTCAACAGCGTCTAGTACCACCACTGACTAGTACACTGAAGTTGTCATTGTTCACGTATGCGCATTCCAGTCCACTTGCCATGCTTGCCAGGTTACATCGATGTCATGCAAGGCACTCTTGTTATATTAACAATAGCTGGACTTCTTCTGGACAGAGCTTGAAAATATATATATATATATATATATATATATATTATTTTATTTAATATATTATTTATTATTTTCTTTATATATGTATATGTTATATTATATTTTTCTTTCAAATTTACAGCGTTATACATAGTAGCTCTGGTAGGGTTTGTCTCTAAAGTACTCCTAAAATGCTATGCACACAATTTATAGATACTAGATTATTTATTAGCATTTATTAAAGCCTACATCATGCATGTATGCACATATCTATATTTCTTTCTATCTATCTATCTATCTATCTATCTATCTATCTATCTATCTATCTATCTTTCTTCTATATGGGGGAAGGGAAATTAGTCAAATTTTTCAAAGCAGAGGAATCCTTGTATATGTTAACTGGCTTCTTTTAAAACTGTTTATTTTATATTTATGCTTTTATTGTTAGTTCTTGTGAATACTTGTGCTTCATTGACTGAGCTCCATCGCTTCTGGAGATTGTTTGTTCATCTGTTTGTCAGAATGTAATTATTGAAGCACATTCACCGACACTAGAGCATCCAGACAGTCTAATATTCTCTTTTTCTCCTGCTCCTTCTGCTGAATCCCCCTCCCCTGAAGAAAATTACTCTTAATCAGCTTGTCATTCTTTACAACAACAGTTTTTATAATCTGAGGATGGCACAGTACAGCTCTTTTATTGCATCGTGTGATTTTAAAGACAACTGGATTTAATTTACTCTGTGAAAAGATACAGACAGCTGCTGCCTCAGATTCCTGGCCTAGAATTTAAGTCTTCAATCTGTGTCCTATTGAAGCAATGGAATTAGCTTCAGGTAAAAGATGAATACAGAGGTTTGCAGACCCTTAGAAAGAAGGGGAAATAAATGAAATGCTTTAAAGGTGCAGTCAGTGCTGCCCACTGGTTACAAATCACTTTTATAAATGTATTTTTGCTTTACTCATAATATTTCAGATCTTCACAAACAGAGAAGCTTGTGATTTGTTAGCAAGACAAACCTATGGCCTGGGAAAAAAAAAATTCTGAATCTAGGCGGTTAATAAAACTGGCCAATCTGTATCTACAGGCTATTTTCAGGCTATTTTTGCAATTTATGTGACTTGCTTGTGAAAGTTCAGGTGTTTATAAAAGATGTGCAAGGGCCTTATTTCACACCTATCATTTTGCTCCATGTGTTGAGTTACTGTACAGAGCTATTTCATGTACTTCAAAGCCATTAGGCCTCAAGTGAAGTCAACGTCCTTGTCTAACGATCTCTATCAAAAAAACAACTTTTGTTGCATTCGGAATAAAATACCAGTTAAAACAAATTTCTTTCTTAGGGGTGCCCAAGTGCTTCATTGCAATTTATGATTTGACATTTCAATGTACTGTTTTAATGGCACTTTAAACATTCAATTCTGTATTTAAATTACAGCCTACAAAAATGTTGTTCATTTATTTAAGATGTCACGATTCTGCCATATCTTAGTTTTCTGCCCATGACTGTGTTCCTAGCTTAAGAAAAGTTTCACTGAAATGACCTAGTTGTTATTATACCCGTTCCTTCTGTGCTGCGTAGGTCCTCAGTTTCAATCTTTTGATATTGTCTTGCACCCTCACAGCCAAGATGGTTCTCATTGTCATACAACTTCTAGTTTGAACAACATTTTTAACATTACAACAGTCAATACCAGCCAATAAATATGTTGTTGTGGACATTCAGCTATGTTTTCCACCATGCTTTAGATTAATAAGAAAAAAACATTGAGCTAAGATAGCACAAAAGGTTCTGCTCTAAAAAGAGGTCTTAAATACCAAAATGAAGAAATCAACATGGAAACCAAAGGTACCAGCAAGACTATTCCATTAGTGAGTAATTCACTATTACATTTTGGGTGGAAAACTACCAAAGAAACATGAACCCCAAATTATGAAATAGAAAACAAAGGTGTGTGCAGTGGTGATGGGAAAAAAGAAAGGGGCTACCTGTTCTGCTAACTTATACTAACGCCAAACTGCACCTTTACCTTAACTAACCCATTCATTAACCAATTAACTCAACAGTTACAGCTTCGGTGGCTTTCACTGAATAACTGGAATAATGCCATTTTAAATCAGACTGCCTTTGCTTCAACTCTTGATTTTTATTGCTTGACGTAGCCACATGAGTTACATCAGTGTACAGTTACAGGATGATTTGAAGTGAATCCTTATTTTGAAGCAAAAAGACATTGGTCTTAGCAATTTTAAAATACATAAAATTAAATATGAATACTGTGTATGCAATTTGTAACAGTGCCTTTTTATCTTAGAAATTGAAAAATAGATGTTTATTAGTTTTTTTTTAACTAAATAAATTATACTCCCTTACTCTTTTCTAGGCTATTTGAAGCATAAATCATTTTTTTTAATTTGGATGTAGTTGAGAAGAATTGCTTACTTGACATTTTCAAAGACAAAAAAAGGATGCCAAAACAAAGAAATATTCTATACTCCAAGTATTGAATCAATGCCAAGATACGCAAAAAAAATAAAAAAAAAATATCTTTGTCTGGCAAATTACATTGAGACATTAATGGCTATATAATTTGTTTTTGGAGGGGTGGCTATACATTGTTATTCAGTGTCAAAACTGCTGCAAGCTCTGGGGGCCCACAAGGTGGCCCATGCAGGGGACCCCCTGAGCTTGCAGTAGTAAAGGGCTACCTTTTTGATCAGGGGCATGGTCAGGTGCTGTGGCCCTTTAGCAACATTACCAGTCCTCCCTGCATTATGTCAGCCTGCAGTGATTGCAGGAAGTGAGTACAAGTCACTTCCTCCCAACTTACTGAAGAGCCGCTCGAGATGTAGAGAGAGGCATGCTTAGTAGGTATAAGATAGTGGCATAACAAATAATGCTAAAGCCTTCCCTTTAGAACATGTAGGAAACCCCAATACCAAATGTAATAAAAAAAAAAAACACAAAAAAGAATCTGTGCTATTATTCTTGCAGGTCTTGAGCAAGTGTTACACAATAGAGTCACTAGCAAATGTTAATATTGACTTCTATAGCAGAAGTTAATAATATGATGATTCCAATATAAAGATAAAATGGCCAACAGCTGCTGTTGATTGGCTAATGTAGATATTGATAATTTATAAGCCATGCCCCAAGACCCATTGGCTGTTTCTAAATAGTATATGTCTGGAAATATACATTATAGCTTTAAGCTTTACTGCACCCTGATAGGAAGCATATTTTATCTCTTGTTAATATGAAACAAGCTATTTTAAAAAATTTTAAAAACTTTAATGTCATTATAATTTCACATTGACAGTATTTACAACCATGTGGGAAGCACCAAGAATGTTAGGCTGATACCGTATGCAGAGATCACAAAACCTTATTAACACAAACATACCTCTAATAGCAGCATCGTTTTAAGCAGCAAGGCAGCAATGTGTTATTGCATTGTGATGCTACAACTTAACAAGTATCAATGCCACTGATAAACAATGATTGTCTTACCTTGCCCCTGTACATTGGAGAATAATAGGGTCCCTAGGATCCACGTTTCTGAAACACAAGTATAAATCTTTCTAAAATCAGGCAAAACACATTTTCCCTGGGTATATCTTAAGCAAAAGACTGTAAATGCTTCAGTACATTGCTTGTTTTTTTTTTCATGTAATCTAAACTTGTAATTATTTGGTCTTTGTTAACGAAAGATTTCCCAGGGGCAGAGTGCAGCAACAGGGCCCTAAGTTAACTACATTATATCAATCCTATCAACATTTAAAATGGACAAAGAGAGACACTTTCATTTTAGGAATCATCTAAGAAATTTTAGGTGTCTTACTAATGACAATTTATACAACTAAAATTACATTTACAAGAACAATCTTTTTGACACAGACACACAGAATCCTAAACACATATATTGATTTTTAAAGGTACATTACTATGAGAATTATTGCTATGGAGCTCTGGTACATATTCAGACACACCTACATGGAGATACTAGAAAAGAAGGACATCAGGATAAAAATAAATTTGGGCCCAAAATAGAGACTGTTCCTCCTCCTAATAATAATAATAATAATTTAATAATTATTTTACTGAAAATTCCCTCTTTAAAAAACACTATGCAAGTATTACATTTCATATTTATAAAAAAATGTTATAAAATATTTTTCTCCCTTCAAAAATATCCATGTATACGTCTCCCCAGTGGATGCCGCAGGAGCAGAGAGCTCCACCTTAGTTTAAGTTCTGCTTAACATAATAATGTCACTTTTCATTAGATATCAGATATGTTTTAAGGAAGCACTGAAAAGATTCTGAGTGAATGGTGCATTTGAAGGGTTGAAAGAGTTGCTATCTGAAACTGAAACAGGCATCAAAGAAGTGTTGACAGTACCGAGATGTTCCTATATCAATTTAAATTGAGAATTGAAATATATTTTCGCTGACATTCTAACACTCGATGAAAAACTGTCTTCATTTCTCCATCTACACAATATGCAGGTTTAATACTTAAAGAGTCTTAACAATACTTTTATTTTTATTGCTCAATTATTTTATTTCAGAGTGCATAGTTGATTCAAGCAAAAAAAAAAAGTTCAAAGACCTTTAATAAGCTTATTGAACATATTATATAAAATAATGAACTTATAATATTATAAATTGCACTTGATCCTGTAACTATTGCCGTCTGCAGGTGTGCCCAAATGTGTGCCATTGGCAACGTGTACTATATACCATCTACAATGTTGCTGTGGATCTATTAATGCAGCCCTGTTTATACAAATTCAAGGCTTCTGACCGTGGTGGAGAAGAGAAGCTGACATCATATGCAGTCTCTAGATGCAAGGGAGAGGAACTGACTAGAGCAAAATTAATTCATCTCTAGGAAGAGAACCAGCATGTAAGCCAAGTGTGTGTGAATTTTGCCATAACTGGTACTGGTAGGGTATCTATGCAATATTTTAATCTATATTCCCCTACCTTAAAGCTAACACGTCTCTCTATAATATGTATTTACAATGGACCAATCACAGTATTATAATTTGTTTTAATTGTTGTTTGCAGCTTTTATTGTAATGGTTTCCATGTTTTTATTGTTCTTTGACTATTGGGAGGTCATGAGCATTAGATATACCCATATCATAGCATAATCAATGTATTGTGCTGGCATCAGTGTCATTCATCCGAAAAATCCCCAGGATTATTTTGGCGTTAAGAAATATAGCAGTTATTTAAAACAAAAAATATAAATAAAGGTAATTACAGATGTTTGAAAACTGTAAGACAATTTTGTTATAACTGTTTTTGTTCTTTCGTCTAACTCCAGGCTATGTTAGATGTTGCTTGCCTTTGAAGAGGAGATGAATGTACTGTATTCATTTTTAATGTTCACATGTAAGCAGGGTAACAATAGCAAAAAAAGGCAATCTTTCCAGACAGTTTGATAAATAGGTCCTATGAAAGATTTGATTCACCCTATACATTGTTCAATCCCTTAGGGTTTTACTAAGCAGACACTCCAGTGGGTATTAGCCACTCTTGTTAAAGTATCATAAAGGTACTGATTTAAAATATATATCTAATTAAATCATAATCCATTGGCCTCTGAAAGTTTCTCTTTGGCAACAAATAAGTAGATGCCCATGTTTGTACCGTGACCACCTATTCAACCAGAAATTGTGGTCTTTCTTTGGGAGAGAAGCGGATTTACCATTGCCTCCTGCTGTGCTTCTTCACTTGACTGAGAAGATGCTGTTCTTATGAGAAATGAATACTAGCATCTTTTTGGACTTGCTAGACGTGGGGGTGCAACTAAAGAACGAGATGTTTCTATATTTCTTGTAAACACCATGCATCAATGGAATGAATCATTATGTTTTTGTGAGTGATAGCCTGTCAAGGAGCCTACTCACGCAGTGTGAGCCTGGCATATCCCTTTAATTGTTATTGAATATACTATGTGAGAAGCAAATGCTTCTCTGTAAATTAATTTTATCTTTTTCTTCTGTATCTGACTAAATAGCATCATCTTTGTCACAACAACAGATTCCGAGGACATCTGGGCACTACTGCTGCGAGAAAAGAGGCAGCAAATCAACTCTAAGCATTGTGATCACAAACCATTTCATTCTAGTTGAACAAAAGCATTTAGAATACAATAGGTAAAAACATTAAGGGTCTTTTATATACAGAAACATATGCCCCATAAAAAAACCAACATTGTAGAAAACTGGAAATAGTATTTAAAAAGTAAAAAATAACAATCTAAGTGTATACATTCCTATTTGTATTTGTCAGTTATCAGTTTAAAAATCTTCACCCAATTTATGAATCTATATGTCCTGTAATTCAATAAACAATGAATAGTTTGATGATAAAATTGAAGAATGAAGGCAAAGGTAAAGAGAAACAAAGAATTAAAATACATCGAGACTGATATTTTGGACTGCATTTTGCTATTAGCTATGCAGTAAGTCATATACAGCATTAGTTACTGAAGTGAGAATTCAAAGTGAATTTAAGTAACAATTCTCAGCCAGCAGTGCTTCAAGTTTGGCTGCTTAAATTTGAAATCCACTTGGAATTCTCAGTTTAGTAAATAACCCTGTTAGTGTTTAATCTAACCTAATTTATGGCTGGGAACTGTAGCCATACAGTAAAGGGGTGGATATTTACAACACCTATAATGTGCCTTTATGAAGCTTAGGTGGGCTGGTGAGGAGAGATAAGTTCTAGGAGTCTTGGAAAGTGTATGTGAGTTAGTCAGCCTCCTATGGTTTATAGCAGAGCTGGAAGGACAGTTATAGAGGGTGTAATACTGAGTGCCATCCCAGCTTCTCCAGTGTCTGTGTGTGAGGATGGACAGGAAGTGGAAGGTGTCACTTCCCATCTGTCAATAACAGCCTCTCATACACAAAGCACTTTCCTGGAGGAGCATTAAGATTCATGCTATGCAACAGCTCAATCTGTCAAACTCCACATGCCTGTACCCTAAAACCCTTTTTTCTCTCACCCTACATTTAATCAGTTCCAAAACATAAAGAAATGCTTCCTAATCTCAAATGTAAGCACTGAAATCTTATACCTGAAGCAAAACCTTTTGACTTAATGCTAGGTTTAACACCTCTAAACCCCACATACACCCCAATACTATATTTAACCCCATTCTAATATAAACCCAATCATTCTAAACACATCCTGTACCACAACTATTACACCTCAAAAGCTTTTAACCCTCTGAACACTAAAAAAACTATGCAATCTAACTCTGTCATTAACACACCCTTTAACATAACTACTATTATCATTATCTTTAAAGGGAGACTATAGTGCTAGGAAAACAAAATTGTTAAGGGACCTGACACACTGTAATGAGCAGAAGTGGTCTTGGTGCCTATAGTATCCCTTTAATGCTGCATGCATATACATAGCTGCATACACTCACTATACTAACAAATTCAAACACTAAAACATAAATCTGCACATACATACATACATATGCAGTTGTTACATTTCAATATACGTTTTTTTATATTTTTCTTATGCCTGCAATGTCCAGTTAATAAGTTCATTAAACTATTAAACTCAGTTTATCAGACTTTGGTGTGTGTGGGCAGGGCAGCACCTTAGAATTCAGTGTCTACAGACCTGAAATGTAAATCCCCTAAAAGCAGGACACAAAAAATAAAAAAATAAAGAATAAACAAAAACAAAACTAACAAACACCAAGGAACATAGAGCCAAATAGGACTGTTGAGAGAAACGTAAAACAAAGCAATGTGGCTGTAGTAAGCAAAAGTACAGTTTTTTGTTACCCTCTACTCTGATCTGAGAAAGGACATATATTGTGCCATACAATGAAGGTGTGATTGTAGTCACCATCACCAGTAGCTTAAGATGGACACTTTACGTAGGTCCCTGGTCTATTATTATGTTTTAGTTACCCTGTGCGCATTATAGGTTCGGGGTATGTAGAATTTGTTTATTGTTAAATGTTTTGTGTGCTATTTTGTCCTGATGTTGCTTTCAACCAACTAGATGGATTTGGCTGTGGAGTCTGTAGAGCGCCATCTGTTGGTTTTAAATGTTGTTATTGTGTTAATGTGAGTTCCTGTATGTTTCTCCATATGATTTGGTTATTTCTATTAGATTGAAGTTGTCACAGTAAGTTTAATGTAAAGTGCATATGGACTAGTCCTCAATAAAAAATAATGCTGGATCTTTGTGTCCTGCTTTGCTATTCAGGATCCAAGTATCAGAGTCTTTGGGCCTGTTGGCTGGGTGCTTGGTCTTAGGATCCCAGGACAAGTTAAAAAGAGAGCTAGGCTTGAGAGCCACTGTGCCTTTGGAAAGGCAGTAGCTGGTCACAGTGCAGGCAGTGGGGTGGATACCTGCCTGAGAAAGGAGCTGAAGAGCCAAAGGATGAGGGGACAGTTCCTGTCAGAAAGAAGAAAGCTACAGCTTGGTCCAGAGTGGAAGAGGTTCTAGGTGACCCCATTCAAGCTTCGGTGACTGTAGCTGAAGCATTCCAGGGTCCCTGAAAGCAGCTACGAAGTGGACAGGGCAGAACTCCATACAGAATTATTGTATGCAAAGCATCTGAACATTGACTCAATATTTGCAGGTGAGTAATACTTAAAGGAACACTTTAGTATTAGGAATACAATGAGATTAAGTAGTCTGCTTGCCTATAGAGTCCCTTTAATTAAAAAAAACCCCTATCTCCCGGAAGTAAATGTCAATGTAAGCTTGTTGTAAAAATGTTTAGAGAACACAAATAAGGTATGAAATGTTTAAAAACCTGGAGGCACACTGTTATAAAACAAGAAAAAAAAAGTTTATATACACACATCTCATATTTCTCCATGATAAAACACCTGCTTTTCTTTTTTCAGCCACATAAAGGTGTGAACATACTTGGGGATTTACACATTATATAAACCCAAAAGAGCAAAATAGCTGTGATATATTTTAATCAACACTTTGTGGAAGTATAAAATAGCATCAGGGAGGCAGATTTCATCCAAATGACTGACAGTGACCATAACTTTCTAGGCTTTCAAAGTCAGTTTTCCATTCCCAATACAGCCTTTCCCCGTGCACAATTGATGCATAGCAACTGAAGGACAATTACAAGTGACTGCATATCACTTTGCATCTATTGGCAATGGCACGTTAATTCCCTGACAGATTAAGAAATTACTGCTAATGCCACTCACTGCCTGTGAGTTTAACAGCACAGTCTGGCACTGAAAAGTCTCATACTGCTCCTTGCTTACAGTGGATGGTACTTCTTTATAATCAACCATACTAGACTCTCATCTATATTGATTGTGGATGAAATAAGATTATCTGGAGTTTATCTGTTCAGAAAAAAAAATCATTACTATGAGTTTTATGCTTTCAGTTTCACATGTTTTTTGGAACAAAGTCTCATTTACTCTTATTTTTTTTTTAGCTGATCCCCTGATGAGAATACCCTCCATTATCATTTTTTGCACTGGATTAACATACCATATTGTATGCACTGTTTTTTTAATATTAATTTTAGCGATTAGAGGTATTATTCTAAGATTACCCATGAGTAAAGATATCTTATTCCTATGATTTTGCAAGTAAACATATTCTGGCAGGCAAAGGGTAACAATTTGTTTCACTTTCCTTCCTCTAAGTTTTTAAGCAAGTTGTGAAAGCTGTACAGTAAGGAGGAAATGTAAAATGTAGGAAACTTTTGCTTTTTCCATCACACAGGATTTTTTTTAACTGAACTGGCAATTATAAGATATTGAAGAGGGAATTCTAAATGTTAAAGGGAACCTCTGGGCACCATAACAACTTAATTAGAATTAATGGTTTATTGCCAAAGTTTTAAATCCAGCACCAGTTGGCTTTGCTCCTCTCCTTCTGCTTTTCTCCTAAGGCAATCAGACAGGGGTGCTGCTGAGTGCCTTAGTGCATCACCTGGTGCACTAAAAAATCAGTAGCTTCCCATTCATAAAATGGCTTGAGAAAAATATGTACGCCGAAGCTACTGATTGGCTGAGAGCGTCAGCTAAAGCTTTAAGCCAATCAGCAGCATTCATGTCCAAGGCGTGGAGATACAAGCCTCGGAGAAAAGCAGAAGGAGAGGGGCAGAGATAGTCAGCATTGAATTCAACACTTTGGGATTAAACTGTTTGTTTAACTGTTTAACCCCTAAAGGTAAGCCGGCACCAATTAGCTCCTGTTCCATAACAATTTAACTCTGACTAAGTGTTATGGTACCTGGAGGTTCCCTTTAAGCCTAAAGAGATGAATTGCAAATGTTTTCAGCTTGGCTATTTTTGCCCCCAAAAAATGTGCAATTAGAAAATGTTCTTCTAAAATACATATTTAATAGACAAGCCCTACTGTTTAAGGAATATACTTTTCCAAGGACCTTATGTGCTACGTGTGTCAGAAAATAGGGCACAACACGTATATGGATGTTTTGCAATGCTGTTCCACTTACAATAAACATCTTTTAGCTTCCCTCTAAAGGCATCAAACCATTGCTTGAAGATGACAGAAAAAAGGAAGTCTTGGAAATCCACATTCAGTACTTCCAGCTGCAGTCGGCTTATTAAAATGATTTATTTAAGTGCAGGAAGAATAGATGCATGGCCTTGGACTGTTTAATGCGACTCCAAAAACACATCGGTGCCTCCTGCATGATTCTCCCTGAACGCCATACATCATTTCCTCTAAATATTTGTCTTGTGCTGTGTCAGATTTTTATTTATGAAATGCTTTTTTTCCCCGTATCCCATGACAGGCTATTAGATGTCTTTTATCTCTATGTGCATGGATAGGAAGAAAAGATGATTTGTGAAGTTATCTATTATGTGAGATAATCAAGATTAATGAGTCCTTGGGTACTTACTGAACACCCTGAAAATTGTATTGTTCTGGTTTATTGCATTGCTTGTGTGAAGAGACTTGTTAGTAGCACAACATCTTATATTCCAATAAATATACAAAGGTTCTGAGGTTTAACAATTAAACTATATTATTTTTTTTAAAATACAATTATGAAATGATAACGGCTATCGACATTATCCCAGTGAGTATCAATAGATAGGGAAACAGAGGTAACTTTAATTATTACATTTTTGGAGACAGTTATAAGGACACTCCAGGTCCCCATTCTTGTTAGGTGAAATGTACAGTTTTGGCAGACTTGGTTACAGTTTGTTAAAAAGCTTCTTTTCTTTTTTAATAACAAACACTTTTGTATCATAATCCATCTCTCCCTTCCTCTCTTTTCCACCCTCTAGTAATTATTGAACTAGTAATTTGCTTCAGTAATACAGCTGTACATGATATAGTTGTATTATACAGGATGGCTGCAGATAAGGTGTTTATGGGACTTGCAGTTCAAATGTCATCAATCTGTTAAAAGCCCTATAGCCTACAAATGAACTAATTAATGAAAACTATAAGTGACATTATCTGCACCTGGCTTTTATTGCCCTGCAAATATTTTTTTTTTGAGAGCTATGAGTGTATCAGAGTTGTTTAAATATCCCCTGGATTGGTGAGAGCTCAATGGAGACGGTGTAAATCTCTGGGCTTTTGTGGATACAGTAAGTATGAGGAGATCCTCTGGACCCAATTTGAGCAAACTCAACTTTTATTCTCAGCTGTCTTTTAAAATCTCACTTGACAAGTTGACTTCATATATTACAAGAAAACCAACAGGTACTTTACATTAGCTTTTAATAATTTAATTCTACAGGGGTAAACCAAACAATGAGAAAAAGCATTACACATTCTTCTAACACAACTGAAGTTAATGCTTCACACACTTGTTCTTCAAAGACTTTTAATGGAATTAAATGAATTGGTACTTTAGTCTTTAAAATGTCACATGGAGCAATATTCCTTATTGATCAACAAGAAGATTTTATGTTCAACAAAACAGTGATGTCTCTTTTTAGAACAATGATGTCTGGTGAAGACACATTCAACTGAGTAGTTTCATTATTCTATACAAAGAATACAAAATAAAAAAAACAAGAAAGCAAACCAATGGGGTAATATGACAAAGACCTGAGATGCAGACTTTTTTCAACCATTATTGTTTATTCTGAATCTTGGACAGAAGAATGATGAATATTATCCATTAACCTACTGTGAAATCTCAAAGCACACATAAGCCTTTCATTTGGCATTCTGCCATCATTTAGAAAGAGAAATGTTTAATGTGAGTTCATTTTAACTCTTTAAGCTATAACAGTGCTCTGTTAGACACCTCTAGTGCTTATTGGGTTATTGATGTACCCTGAAGCTTCGGCAAGCTTTTCACGTTCCAGTCACAGTGATACCAGTGTACTAACTACTCATTCTTTTACCCTTCGCTAAGGGTCAATGACAAGCTCAATCATACGTTCACCCAGCATTTCATGTTCTATGCTTATTATTACTTGTTGCCTTTTTGTCTCAGTTGCAATCTATAATTTAAATTTCACTTAGCACTGCAGCCTAAATATGTAAATAGCTTTCTGTAATACGTGTCATGTCCTCTACTGTAGAAATTGAGTAATAGTCAATCTATTCATTTGCTTTAACAAGAAAAAAAATCTGGTTAGTAAATTCTAGAAACTCAATATAGTATTAAACAAAATAAGTATAAAACTTTATATAAGAACTAAGTGTGTGCAGGTTTTCAAGCAGCCATGCTCCTAGGCAATCTCAATATATAAGCTATTATAGTGCTATTTCATGCAGCAAATCAACATAAGCTACTTTGTACCGAGTCTGGTGCTTCCAGGGCAACCATATTGTGAGCCCCAGCTAATCTAGATGATGTAGCTGAGGAGATCCAGCCTACAGTCTCTGTGGCCTGGTGTATTCCCTTGAGGGGACAAGTGGGCGTTACTGTCAGTCTACTGCACTCCCCCCTCTGGACCGGTGGGGGATATCCTCCTCTCTTATCTGCTATCAGGCAAAATTGTTCAAGCCAGCATCCACACAGATCATCCAAGATGGCTGACACTTGTGTCTGTGCTAGGCTCCTAGACAGGGAGAACAGACTGAAGTGAGAAGGCTTTTGAAGCCCTCTACAAGTGGTTCTGTAAGAGCCAAAAAGCAATGATGTATTCCAGGAGCTTATGGGAGCTGAATTAAGAGTTGTACAGTTTACAATTAGCTTAATTCATGGAAACCATGAACAAAACTTTCTATAATTCTAACAATCTACAAAGACATGTACATTCAGAAATAGAGCTACATGTGTGGAGAACACATTTTGGAAGAATTATGAAACTTTCATAAAACCCCACTGTATTCATATGCAAAATCTATTATTGTCTTTTAGAATTATTTTATTAGCACCTTGAATTAATTATTTCCATTTTCTAAGTACAGTATATACTCGAGTATAAGTCTAGTTTTTCAGCACATTTTTTGTGCTTAAAAACCCCCACTCGACTTATACTCGAGTCACTGTCTGTATTATGGCAACTTAGAGAGCCGCAGCCGTCAGAGCCATGACAACGATCCGCGCGGCAACCAGACCGCAAGACTTACTGTGGAGCTGACCGGAACGGAGGAGAAGGGAGCTGACAGGAGCTGCAGGAAAGGTAAGTAAATGCTTCCTGCCGCCCCCCCCCCACTTCACAGCCCATGCCACTGGACCACCAGGGATTAAGATTAAAAAAATTAAAATAATAAAAAAATAATAATATTAAAAAAAAAATTAAAATAATAAAAATGCCCTCCCCCCACCCGGTTCACACACACTACACAAACACACACTCTGCATTATATACACAGAGTGTGTGTATATAATGCAGAGTGTGTGTTTGTATGAGTGTGTGTGTTTATATAATGCAGAGTGTGTGTTTGTATGAGTGTGTGTGTATATATAATGCAGAGTGTGTGTTTGGGTGAGTGTGTGTGTATATAATTATAAAAATCACAGAATTTCATAGCCCCAAGTTTTACCCTCGACTTATCCACGAGGCATAGCATATTTCACAATTGTTGGTCACAAAACTGCACTCGACTTATACATGAGATCGACTTATACACGAGTATATACGGTAGTTTATGGGATATGCTCAGCACTCCAAAGGAAAGGTATGGAAACAACAGATTTACTGAGTCACAACGTAGTTTGATGAGAGTTCACTGTGAAATCTCAAAGACAACAAATTGTTCATTATGTGATGTAAATGCATGAAACAACATCAGCAATGAGATCCTTAGCACTTATATACAAAAATAGCTCTATGGTATAGATATGTGGACCCATTAGGATTAAGGAGGCAAGTAAGGAAAATGGTGTGTGATTAGGTTAATGAAGATTAATACGGTTATAATAAATATATAAAGCTGTGATAATGCCTGGGAATAGTGGTCTTAAGCTTTGTTAGCTTAATAGAGCATTGGTAGGAACAGGAAATAAAGATACACAATAGGGGAGGCTTTGGAAAATATGGAAATAAGACAGGAATACAGCATTGGATTGGAGTTATATAGATAGATTTCAAAGCTGCATTTAACCCGAGTGCCCTTAAATGTAACTTGTCTTCAATTGTCACTATGAAAAAGTATTTAAAACAGTTATGGTGAACAAATACCTCTGTGAACTTTCTTAAATTAGAACACTTCACTTTGGTCAATTGATCTACGATACATCATGTACTATATTTACATTACGTAGAGCACCTTCATATCTGTACACATCACGTTCATATTTGATTCTTTTTAGTTGTACATGTCATACACTAGCAAACAGAGTATGCATGTACCATGTTTGCAATTGTGTCCAGCACATTTTAATGTATGTCCTCTCACTTTATACTTGTATTAAATCCTTCAAACTGCAGAGGAAGGACTTCATATTGTTGTTAGCTCAGTTGTAGATAAAGTCATAAATCATATGCTGCGATAAAAGGATTTACTGTGATACCAAGAAATATGCAGAGTGTTTAGTGGAAATGAGATATGGAGTTTGAAATCCAGAAGTATTAGACCTGTTTAGCCATGGGCAAGATACATCTTGTGATATGTTATTACAATTCAAAGGATGAACATATGGGAAAAACACAACTGCCTAAACAGTATTTCCTTATAAATAACAGCATTTTCTTAGATATAAAATTGTAATCTTGTGAGAACTGACAGGATCCCAAATTTAACAAAATATATTATTGTTTTTTAGAATTTTTCTATTGGTACTTTGAATGATTTAACAGAAATGTATAAATAGCTTATGCAGTTTAATGTAATACTCTGCTTTCATACAAGAAGCCGAATTCAACTTTTGGTTCTATTTACGGGATTCTAAGCTTTATGTTTTCTATGAGCGTGATAATAAATTGTATTTTAAATCATTTTCAAAAACTCCACTCAGGATTAATATATATATACATATATATATATATATATATTGTGATAACATGGAAACAAGACAAGGAATACAGCATTGGATTTGAGTTCTATAGATAGATTTCATGGAATATAACATATATTACTTTTTCTTTTCAAACATCATTTTATTGCTTACATTAAAGGGACTGTCCAGTGCCAGGAAAACAAACCGTTTTCCTGGCACTGCAGGTCCCCTCTTCCTCCCACCCCCATCCCAGGTTGCTGAAGGGGTTAAAAACCATTCAGTGACATACCTGTAGCCAGCGCCGATGTCCCTCCGGCGGGGGAGACGGCCGCCGGCGGGGGAGACCTAATGCGCATGTGTGGCAATGCGGTGCACGCGCATTAGACCTCCCCATAGGAAAGCATTGAAAAATGCTTTCAATGCTTTCCTATGGGGATTTCAGCGATGCTGGAGGTCCTCACATAGCGTGAGGATGTCCAGCGACGTTATAGAACACTTTTCATGTGCTATAAACATGGAAGTGCCCTCTAGTAGCTGTCTAGTAGACAGCCACTAGAGGAGGAGTTAATCCTGCAAGGTAATTATTGCAGTTTATGAAAACTGCAATAAGTACACTTGCAGGGTTAAGGGTAGTGGGAGTTGGCACCCAGACCACTCCAATGGGCAGAAGTGGTCTGGGTGCCTGGAGTGTCCCTTTAATAAACAACCTGACAAATAGTCAAATTTAAAGTTCCAGATAAAGTGTGAAAGAATTTGTGAAGAATTTGCAAAAATGTTTTGCTGATGAGTCCTATGTTGATGCTCTAGAGAATGCATATAGGGCTCCCAATATTTAAAAAGCTGGGCAATTCTGTGCTACTTATTTTAGGAAGCCTCAACTCAATGTAACTTAAATACGTATACATTTAATCAAACAATAAATGTAATCCTATCCCTGTTTGGCAGAGACACTATTTCTTGTTAATCTTTCAGTTTTTTTGAAAACACTGCGTTGCTTTCATGAAGTAGCTGTAGGAGATATAGAAGATAAGAAGAGATATACAGCATTTAGACTTACCATACATTGTATACACTAACAAACATTTTAATGGAACACTCCAGCCCCAAAGCAACTTTATCTTAATTAAATTGTTACGGGGCCTGAAATCACTAAACACCATCTTATCTTATGGTGTTATGGTCTTTGAACGTTAACCACCAAAGTTCTGTTCCCAGAAACCTGTCATGTTGCATCTTCTGTCTTTACCTTAATTGCTCTGCTTATTAGAAAGCATTGGCTTTGTGTCCAGTAATAGGCTGGGAGTCCAAGCTCACACTCAGCCTATCACTTACCCCTTATTCCAAGTAATAGTACATACTAACAGCAGAGTGGTCCAGAGGAAGACAGAGTAGGAGGTTGTGACAGATGCCTTGGGATGAAACTCCAGCCCCTATAACATCTAATTGAGAAATGTTATGGGAGCAGAGTGTCTCTTTAGAGCACATTTTTCTGAAGATTCATTTGATCAAAGGTCCATATTTGTCTCTGTAATACATATCTTAATAAGGAATAAAATAATCTCTTTACATGAGATCATTAGCCAAATATAATATATTTCTTATTAATTAAAAGTTCTAGAGAGTTTGTAAATGTAAACAAGAATGTACGTCACAAAGGTTAGGTAGCAATTGGAAAACTGATTTGGAAACTTTCTTCTGAAACTTCCCATCCGTTTAGTGATATTTATGCAATGTCTTTTTAATCTGCTAGTTCCTCTGAATAAAATCATCCTCTTCTAGTGTGGATTAGCACCTACATTATAAGAGCAAAAATCAATTTCATTTTAATCTCACCAAGACCTTATGTTGCTCATCAATTTGAAGTTTAATATGTTTCAAGTCTCTTGGGAGAACATAGCTTTAGCCTACACTATTGGCTATGAGGATTCAGTAGTTCAGAAATATTGTTTGCCAAGAAGGACACTAATGTGAACGATATTGATGGAGTAGCTTAAATTACCCTTGATATGTATACACTATGCTCTGCATTTTGCATATCACCATAAAATGTGTAGATTGTTGTGAAGAATAAAGCTGTTTCAGTCACCTTAATAATAATAATAATTTCTATGTTTAAACAACCACAGAAGAAGCAGAAATATGAATTGCCAAGTTTTTTTTAAATTACAGAAGTGTGGAATATATTTAATATATTGTATATGTTTCAATCATCAAACCATTACGACACATGAACTACTATATGGCTATTGGAATGACCAAAAAATGCACATTATGTTAATATCTCTGCAGCACATTTGGTGTTTTGACGAGTGTAACATCTTCAATAAAGTGATGCTGCCCTTGGCTTTTAACATTATCTTAAGTATAGAACACAGTCAAACAGTAGACATTTTTTTGTAAAACATTTTAACTTAGGATAGGCAGTGTGCTATAATGTGTATCTGTCAGACTGATAATGGGCCTTTCATCATCTTCTTTTCTTGTTTAACTACAGAGGTGTCAGCTGTCAGCAGACAAGAAGAGATGAAAAAAAAAACCCAGTCACTGTGACCTCTGACCCTCTACTGTTACACATATTAAAATAAGAATGATAGGTTGTTGTTTAACCCTTAAATGTATGTTACTTAAATCACCGTCCTGTCAAATCAATATAAAGTAATTTCTGACAGGCACCATAGTATAATTGGAGTTATTATTATTATTTTTGCATCCTCTGGACATGCACATTCAATTGAGCTTATTAAATGAGCTTGTATTGAACTGTTACATTTGAACTAAAAACATGTAATATATCAATTTGTATTTGTATATTATCTTATTAGTAATTGAATATTAAGTCAATCTAACCTATACAACACGCATACCTTTTGACGCTTACCTTTCGCACATTTTTCGCTGTAAACGGTAATGCGAGAAAGCAGCAACATTCAATGAATCGTTGAAGGAATAATTTTTTTCATGTTGTGTTTGCCTGTATTTTGTTTGCTAAGGTCAAAAACTACATTTAATCACCTGGCATCCTAGAAAGATACGCATTATCTAAACTTTCCTGTGCTGTTCCAATCTTACCATCTTACCTCACTACCGTTAAAGCAAGAAGAGTATAAATGAGTTCTTTCTGAATAGTGATTTAAAAAGGTGATAGGACATACACGCACCCAAAGTATTTTTCACCTCTCTAGTGCTAACCTTTTTGGTGTTGGAAAGGAAAAAGAAAATAAGCTACAGATGCAATGTGTCCCGATGGTGGAGATGAGATTCTTCTTTTTTAGACCACCAGGAAAAATGTCGATGGACAGGCCAATGCACTTGTGTAACTTCTATTCTGATATATCAGTAGCTAAAGTAAACACTGTAATAATAACTACAATGCCTACAATTTTTAAGTGATTTGTTGGATAGAGACAAATTGCTATGTCTGATACATGTTATCATTTCTTTTAAAAAATCCCAAGAGAATCTTAAAAACCATGTTTAAACCAACAGAAATAGTGTAAAGACTTGAAATATTACTGGCTCTAGATTGTTGTCACATGTGCCAAGTTTGTTTGTATTTTTTTTATTACCATATACAATTAAGGGTAGCAGGTATTTTAAACAAAATTATTATTCATACAAAGATTCTACAGAAGTAGCACATCCAGAGTTCAAGAACATGTCATCATGCACTATTGTTTTTCATTTGTCCATGTTTGCAATGTTTTCTTATCTAGATGATAAGGTTTTGAACCTGTGTGCCAGGGCACTCTGGTGCAGCCCTATCTGGCAAAGATGTATGTATATCTCTTAGATGGGCCATTTGGTGTACATTAAAAAGTATAAGTGTTTGAAGAAGAATGAAAATAAAAAAACAGGGGTACCTTAAGAATTATTTCTCATTTAAATTTAACTTGGCCCAAAAAAGTTGGACTCCACTGGTCGAGCAAGGGAATTTATGACTTACTTATATTTGATATAAAATATTTGATTAAATTAATATTTATCTCACAGTAGCATGTGCGTTCCTGCAAGCATTCCCTACAGGCTTACCCAACTACAAAGAAAACTACTGACATTTACAGACTCTCTTAGCAAATGTCTTATCGTCAACTTTATGCGCTAGTGTTCAATTAAACTCCCACATGAGAGATTTTTTTCGGTGTGTAGTTCTGTTTGAAAAATAACATTTTAAAAACCGGGGTTAATACCTTGAGTGGAGACAAAGTACTATTCAGCTATTAAATAGGCATGGGACAGCAATATAACCTTAATCTACCATAGATTTTTTACTTACACTCATTTTCAAATTATTTAGCTTTATCTGGAAAATTGCAAAAAAAAAAAAAAAGCAAGATACAGGCACCACTCCAGCTGGTTCTGCAGCCTGAAGCAGAAAAAAAACTGAATAGAAACAAATTTGAAAGAACTTATGAACCAAATCATGACCCGGAGCTTTGGCTAAGTGGCACAGATGATATTAAATAACCCCTCATTACACAACAAACGCTATATTAATTATTTGAATACCAAAATGACTACTACTCTGTCATGGTGCCAATCCTAGTCACATTTAAAATAAGTTCTCTTGAGGCAAATTGTAATTCCTCATTTCATTTCCTATGCATAAAAGTAGATATTCTGTGATTTCTGTTCATTCAGGAACCATGATAGAACAGCGTGAGAAGGTCACAAATGTAAATCTCATGTAATTTCATTTTAGGTCAAGGATGAAGGAAGGGCATATTGCATTTTTACTTTTTATAACATTAGGTTAAAATAATCGAGCAGTTAAAAACTGCCTTTATTGCCCACGAGGCAGCTCTTTACATTTACAGGACCTTGAGCAACAAATGTTTGAGGAGACGTGTCCCATAAAGGATATGCCATGACACAGGTTCTCCTCTATTTGTCATTTTTTTTTTTTGCTCTGAGAGGTGATGCATCACATATGTTGGGTTTAAAGAATAGCTCATTAAAACAAGCAGTATGCAGATCAGACATTCCTGTTGTAAAATGCATGTGTAACAACAAATGGATCCAGTAAGTATGTTTTTTCGACAGCAGTTTGGCAGCAGAGAGGTGTTACGACTTTATGTGCCAAAGGTGTGGTGCATTTAAAAGTGTTGAATTGGGTGTAAGTAGAAATCAATGGGCATTTGGGACTATTGCGTTCTTATTATTACATCATGGGCTTGGCTGTATGTTATAAAATGCAGATTACGCTGTTCTGTTGTAAGTATCCCAATACAACCATAACGTATACATCAATCACTGAGATATACGCCAGCAGTGACTAGTTGCACCTTGTATTATCCAAATTTTTGAGAGACAGTGCATGTATTGAGATTTGTAATCGTTTTCCCCTCTCCAATACCCTGGTGTCCTTCTTTTCAGAAAACTCAAAAGATTTGAATGTATCACAAGACCTCCACAATACAAAGACTCAGAATAACGTTTGTTTAAACTGCAGTGAATATGTCAAGCAACTTGCTTGTGTACATAAAATAAAATGATTGTTTTATGACTCTTTTTAATAGTTAACAACATTATGAAGCTTCTTAAAAGTATACAGAAATGCTTCCACATGGTAAGTCCCATGATTACAGCAACTAAAGCATTTTGTCTATTTGAAAATCTTGGGAGATATTTGAATTCTAACAGAATGCACACCTATCAGAGATAAAGAAACTAGATTTTTGGATGATAGGGATTTCATTCTACCCAAATGTTTTTATCTTCAGGATTAAGAACTTTAAAACAAACAGATGTTTAATATGATGCATCTGATGGTGAGAATATCCTTAAAAATTAGGGGAAGGTGGGAAGCTAAAGAAATGCTGGTAATTTATTGTTTTTTATGTAATGGGGACATTTCCAGAATACATTTACACATGGGCACTTTCTATTTTTGGTACACAGCCAGAATGTTAAAAGATTAAAACATTTTTTTTTAAATTTTTTTTTTTAAGTTGTCTTATTTCAAGGCATGATTTTGATAATCAGATGTATCAAAATAATTCTGCTACCATAGTAATCAAGTCTCTAATGAGCTTGTGTGAATATGTATGAGCTTGTTAGAAATTCTAGGGTTGTGTATTTTTCCATTACTTTTTACTAGTTTATGATGTAAAAATTGACTTAGTGCATTGATCCCAAAATTAAAAACATATTTACTGAAAAGGCAAAAAAACATTTTAATGAATAACATATATTGGGATTTTACTACACTACTAACTATTATTTCTGAACAGCTTTTCTATGGTGCTCTTTGTTTATCAACATGCATGGAGGTAATTGCGTTAGATAACAGAAGGTGTCACTGTGTTTTTTACTTTTGTTGCTCTCGTAGAAGACCTTCATATTGTTCCCACCATAAAGGTGCACCTGTAAACTATACCTGGTCTATCTGCTGAGATAAGCCCATCAAAGAAAAAAGTAACTGATTAAATAATAAAAGTCTCATTTTACATCAAAATGTTTAGCATCTAGACTAAATTAGAGATGCATATAGAATAGATTTTAACAGAATTTTGTAACCGTTAATATTAGAAAATGTTTGTCTTTCTTTTTACAGTGTGTGGCAACTTGTAATTAATTCTATTTTCCAGACTATCGGTAGTCCTAAGGTGACAGCAACAATAATAAAAATAACTACTTTTGTATTATTCTTTATTTAGAAGGTAATGCAATGCATAAGAAATACCTACAGAAAGCACTCAGTTAGGCAAATACTGACTTATACCACAATGCAAGAAACCAAATATAGAAAAAAAAAAGAAAACGGTAAAGAGTCTATAGGTAAGTACTCTTATTCCTCTATGTCAGGCTTCCCCAAACTCTGGCCGGCCATCCAGATTTTGCTGAACTACAACTCCCATGATTCTCAGCCATCTATTTCATTCATAGAATCATGGGAGTTGTAGATCAGCAACATCTGGAGGGCCGGAGTTTGGGGAAGCCTGCTCTATGATATAAACATTATGACTAGGCAACACATGTTTAACCCATTAAGAACCAAACTTCTGGAATAAAAGGGAATCATGACATGTCACACATGTCATGTGTCCTTAAGGGGTTAAACTCAAAGTGTCCAATTACAGTTAATCCGTGGCTCCAAAATGTAGTCAAAATAGGTTTTATGCATTTTAGACCAAAGGCTTTGCTTTTTGGGCCCTGACATCAAAGATGGAAAATGGATCTTTCATGGCAGAGCCCCCAACAGAGATCCATTGTGCCATGCCCCACATACCAAGACAGAAAAGATCAGAGTCCAATTGTATATCTATGACACACAGGCATTTTACCATTCTATCTCCATACCCAGTAATGTTGTGGTAATCTGTAACCTTCATGGTATCTGGTCCTATTTAAGATGACTGTAGAATAGTTAATGTGCACCCTCATAATTACCAAAACAGGCATCACATGCCTTGGAAAAATGAAAGGTTAATTTGACTTTGAGATGCAAACAGGTCCTACATTTGGTGCATTACACAACTTAGCCAATAGTTTTCTCACTAGCCTATATTTGGGATTGTGATGTTAAATGTAGAACCTAGTTTTACAATTGGCAATTAGGTCTCAGAAAGACATTCCATTCAGGATTGAGCATCAGGCTTGAAATAGCCACAAGTCAGACATACATTAAATTCTAGAAAAACATACAATCAAAGCTCTGTTTTAGGAATAATCAAGATTTCAAGGACAAAGTAGGCTGAAGACAAACATACTTAAAGCAAGTTATGGTCAGGGTCACTAACAATCCAATAAATCAATCTCAGCAAACATTTTAAACCTATGGTAATCTAACAGGTGAAGAATTGTAATCAAAGCCCAAACAGAAGTCAGATCCATGTAATCCGAAGATGGTATGCAGAAGCGAAGCACATATCACACAAAATAAACTTAGGAATGTGAGTATGGGGATGGAACTGGAAAATAAAAAGTGCAATTCATAATTGATTGATATATTTGTGCATGTAAGACCACAGGTAAGTTTAATAACATGAAAATGTTGATGTTCTTCAACAAGAGATTGTACAAGTACAAAAACAAATAAAGGAATGTGACATATTTGTGATGTGTGAGTATATTACTCATAAAAGTGCAATATTGCAAATAAACAGAGCAAGATACAGATATCAGGGAAATTAAACAAATATTGTACAGCATATAGAAATTAATTAAAGATAATCTAACATTATAATTTCACATATATTAGAAATTATAATAGTCCAACATAAAAACATGTTCTGTACAGTGCTACACAAGTAGCAAGAATGACAATACAAGATGCACAGGAAGATATGGATGCCAATACCAACCTTCAGCCCAAAACTGACTGTTCCTCCACCTTTTGTATGGTAACATTTCTGTTATTTCCCACTATAATATAATAGTAATATTTTTTAAAAAGACTGTTCATCAAGAGGTTAGGTATAAAGAATAAATATCACATTTCGATACACCTAAATGTTATTCCAGACTCCAGAGTGACTGTATATAGGACCACAGGTAAAAACAAGGTTTTCAATTTTCCTATTCTCTAAGCAGCCCATGGGAAAGATATGTCTTGTTATTCTTTTTTTACATTTTAGATATTAGATTACATTTTAACACATGGGATAGTGGTTAAGTAGCATTTAAAAAAAAAAATTCAATAGGGAAATAATCAATCAATCAATGTTGATCTCCTCTCCAGACATTACCAGATCATATTCTCCAGCATTATAGGGAAATACAACTAACTTTATTATTTACTAAAGAGAAGTGCCACAAGTTTACTTTATATACGAGAAAATCACAGCACTTTCTCCATCTACAGAGGAGAGTACAACAACCCTTTTGACCTTCATATAGTCCACAGCATTCAGTAGAGATCATAACACACTCACTTTACAAAATAACCCTGTAAGCTCTTTCATGTATATTGTAGGCAAGTCCTCCCTGAAATCCAATCATCCAGTGGTCATCAAAGCAGATGCTCTCATCACCTCATAAATGTTTTATTGAGTTTTGCACTGTTGTCTAAATGTTACATACTCAGTACTTTTGTTGTTGTTTTGGGGTTTAGTTTTTTTGCATTATTTTGCTAAATTGCATTAAAGCTGTCTTGGATCTTCTCTAAACTCTTAGATTTTGGAAAAACATTTTATTTAGCAATGACCCCATTGGTTTCCCCACAGATGTGAAACTCATTTGCCTGTAATTATTTGACGCCTCTTTACAAACGCTTTTAATTTCATGAAGTGGAACAATATGCACAATTCTCCCATCATG
Source organism: Pelobates cultripes (assembly GCA_933207985.1). NCBI lineage: Eukaryota > Metazoa > Chordata > Amphibia > Anura > Pelobatidae > Pelobates > Pelobates cultripes. Next base: position 159,741,685 of record OW240914.1, on the reverse strand, counting down.
TTGAACATGTCATGCTCTTAAAGAAGAGACGAAAAGGTCAGTTAGTGGAGCCACAAGCACAAATCCGAGCTTCTTTAATATTCTTGGATGCAAGCCATCTGGTGCCATAGCCATATTTACTTTTAATTTAGAGAGTTCTAAAGCTTTATCATCTTCACTAAATTGCATCCTCCTCCTTAGCTTTTAAGATCTGTCTCTCAACTTAGGTTCTCTACAGACACATTTATGTACAATAACTGAACAGAAATACTAATTTAATCGGTCTGCTATACCATTTTCCCTTCTGCACATGTGTCATCTTTGGCCTTCAGACTCACTATACCTTTCTTTGATTTTTTTTTCTCACACTGATGTATCTAAAGTATTCTTTATGTGCCCAATTTTATAAGCTGACTTCTTTATACTTCTTCTTGGGTTTTTGTAGATCTTATGTTTTTCCTTGTGTTTAGCGTAATCTTGGACATCTCCCTATGTTCTTTACAGTGAGTCGTAAGCTACGCACAAGCTATCTGCTTCTGATGTGTGTTTCACATATTTAAAAAGATAATATCAAGTCACTGTATGTAAATGTAATAAAATAATATGTAGATATAATAGTCATGGTACAATAAATAAACACAGATGTGTTAGATAATCTGGAGCACAGGGGAAATGAGTTTCATAAGCAATTTCCAATGCAATGGATGGTCTAATTTTAGGCAGACTGGCACTGTGTATTCTGCAATGCACTCATGCAGCCCAGCTCAATCAACTGACTTTTATCTCTATGACTGCAGGTCACATTATCTCATGAATGAACTGCTATGTAGGTCAGCTTGAATCTTCTTCTAATTGAATGCACATTTTAGCCATGGCATTCATGCTCTAAATATCAAATGCCAGATAATTGGTAGAGAGAATGTATGTTCAACACGGGAATTTGATTTGAAACATTCTGATGTATTGCTTTGCATTCATATTTGAAATGTGGCTTCTTCAAAATGTAAACAGAATGCAGCCTTCTTTAAATCTCCAATTTATATAGTAAGGCACACATAAAAAGGGTGTTAAAAGGAAACTGTCAACATCATGTTGGTTTACAATGACTGTGAAACAGTTTTATTATGTTTTTATTGCTTAATGGTTCCCAATCTATGTGATAAAGAAAGGACAGATATATCTTGTGTTAAACACAGATTTTCTATCATGGCATTTATGGCTGGTACACAATATATAGACATTACAAAACTGTGACCCTGAAAAGGATGTTTTCCCCAAGTAACATGCAGTAGGCTGAAGGTTCCTGCAGTATGGTTTATCACTGATACCTGTGTATACATTACAATTCCTTACCAGCTGTGGATCCAAAGCCCATGCTCGCCAGGGGCGCTGCTGGGTTTTGGGACAAATTCTAAAGGTGGACACACACATCAACATATATTTTCCCATTCTCCATGTGTAGCAGTCTTAATAAGTGATGGATCTGGCAAATTTTCTAACAGCGTTGATGATCATTTGGGGACAGAATGTTTGTGACTCCTAACGTAATCCCTGAGATTAATTCCTGTGGATCTTTTGGGGAGGGAGTGGGCATTTGCACTGGTGCTCTCCCTTGGATCCACCACTGCTATCCTGAAGTGGCTTTGGGCTGTAATAAAATAAAAAATAGGATCCTGCTAGGTACTAGATATATATGTGCATAATAGAGTGATAAAGGAATATGTATATAGTTGTAAACAAAATAATGATGTATAAACCCTACATCTCATATAATAAGATTTTTCTTAAAAAGCAAATGCCCTAAACATTGCATCTCTGGAAGATTGTGTATTGTTGTAATTGTGACATTTATAGGTAATGGTGGAAAAGAGGAAGCGAAAATATTAAGCACATAAAAATAATGAATAATGAATAATAAAAAAGAGAAACAAAAATGTAAAAATTGGGCGTTCCTTTTTAATTTCCACACTGCACAAAATTCACCTACCCTCATACTTCAATCACGTTTTCACCAAGAAAGAAATACCACAATTTATATTTTCCACAATTCTCCTGAGTTTGATGCTAAGTATGCACAAAAACAATAAACTAAGCTTGGTTCATGATCACACTACTAATCTTCATACTCTAGCATTTACCCTGCCATTAAGAGAATACCATCTCCCATTTAACAACATAAAAAAATATAAAAGCTGCTGCCTTAAAAGAAACAGATTTTATGCTACCTTGATGTATAATACCTAATGTTTCCATTGCTCTTCATTAATCTTTATCCATGTTTGTTTCGGAAAAAAAAATTGTTGTGAAATTCTAAAGGGAAACAAACTATTTCAAAGGGGGGAATTTTTTTTTTTTTTTTACTTAAAAGTTACCAGTATGTGTTTGTAACGGACTTTGCTTGACTAAATAATTTTCCTGGATTAATCTTTATAGTTATAGCTAATAAGCAGTAAAAGGATACAGAATGTTATGAGAAAGGAAATAATCTCTATCCATTCACTATGTGTATTTTTGTTTGCATATCTTTCATTAATTATAAATGTTTATCTTGTATTTACAATTAGGAAATATGATATATTTTATAAAGAATCATAGACCAAAAGACCTAGGTTATTTACAGGTCTTGATATCCCATTTAGCATTACAGATGGTCTAATAACATCATTATTGGCTTCTAAACTTGACAGAAGCTGTTTGAATGGAACTGTTAGGTCTAACCCTAATTAAACCTACACTGACAGATATTATCGGCTTTGTCTGTAAATTTCTTTGATGCATACATATGCATGCCAATTCATTATGTTTCTTTACCCATTTTATTAAAGTACTTTAAAGGGACACTATAGTCACCAGAACAACTACAGCTTATTGAATTTGTTCTGGTGAGTAGAATCATTACCTTCAGGCTTTTTGTTTCAGAGAAAATGCAGTGTTTACATTACAGCCTAGTGATAACTTCACTGGTCACTTCTCAGATGGCTGTTGAAGATCCTTCCTGAGTCAAATGCATCCAAACATTCAGTATCTCCACCCTCTGCATGCAGACACTGAACTTTCCTCATAGAGATTAATTTATTCAATTCAACTCTATGAGGAGATGCTGATTGGCCAGGACTGTGTTTGAACTGTGCTGGCTCTTCCCCTGATCTGCCTCTTTGTCAGTCACAGCCAATCCTATGGGGAAGCATTGTGATTGGATCAGGCTACCACTTATGATGATGTCAGCAGGCAGTGGGCAGCTCAAAAGGAAACAGGGACAAAGTAAGCAGCTCCAGACTTGAATACAAGTAAGATTTTACTATATTTAGGGAGGCATGAGGGTGGTTTTAACCCTACATGGTCATGAATACATGTTTGTGTTCCTGACCCTATAGTGCTCCTTTAAAGGCACAGGATGCACATACTTTCTTTTCTAGTCAGTACCATGAAAAAAGCCTTAACCAAAATATGTAAATATTTGCAGTAGACTGATTGGCCCATTTTCAATCCTTTAAGTTTGTCTGATTAATTTCCCATATTAGTTTTTCGTGAAAGAAATTCTGTATATGGCCAAAATTTGGCCGTCTTGAAAAAAATTGATTTCAGGAAAAATGATCCGGCCGAAATTATTGTTCTCACTTTGCACAATTCCAATGACCTTTCATCTTAGATTTCCATTTTTTCAAACCAACCTAATCACCAGAAAACTAGCAATGCTTCTGCCAAATCTATGTGGGATATGTTCTTGTCCAAGTTTCCCCATTTGGAGGATATTCGCAATCATGTGAGTTTTTCCTTAACCCGAGTGCCAAAAGCACCCAGTAATCATTATACAAACTCCCAACTAAAATGCATTTGTAAATACAGTTTTCAATCAAAAGTTCGAAAGAAATAAATGGAGATCCAGTGGGGAATTCCTTGACGTTTTCTAAATCTACAAAACAGATACTTAAAGTCTTGAAGCACCAGCACTAAAAAAATCGCATGCTCATCATGACAGAAGCTGTATATATATATTTAACACAATCCTGCATAAATCTCATAGGAGAATGACCCTTAACAACCAATTAAATTATCTCCTAATCCTAATGATTTCTTTCTGGGAATAGCTGAATATCGTAAAGCCCTTAAATATATTATTAATAAAAGAAATGGTACAAAAATGCAAAGTAAAGAAATCTGGCCAACTATGAATTTTTCCTTACTATCTTTCAGTCTCAGGAGGATGGGGACCTGCTTTCACACATTAGTGTCACAGTATTGTCATTAGAGGAGCATTATTAGAAAACCCCTCTAGCTAGCCAGAAGCCCTTATATGTATGGGGAGTCAGTCCTTCACTGTCTTGTCCAAGAGATTGATATGTAGCAGATACTGTGTAAACAGGTAAATGGCTTCAGACATAAGTCAGTGCGGGAAGTACCAGATGTTCTCAGGCAGTTCTAAGCTTAATTTGAGCCAAACAATAATGTATTATGACACAGAGGAATTTAACTAGCATGAGGAACTTGGGAAGTTAGAGGGAAAATAATGATTCACTGCTTATTTTATATATATATATATAATAAGGAGTGAATAGTGAATATATATATATGTACATACACAAATATACACACACACACACACACATATATATATATACCAATAGCAAGTTTGGCACTCTGCCCATTTACATAGCAAATATATACTCTGCCAGGGTGGAAACCCATGGTATATATATAACAATCAATAAAGGTGCACTCCTGGGCTTGAAAATAGTGTTACTGGTTTATTGTACTAAAATATATGAGGATCGACGTTTCGACCTATTCAGGTCTTTCTTTCTCTCTCTCTCTCTCTCTCGCTCTCTCTCTCTCTTTCTCTCTATCTCATAATATATATATATATGTAGAGAGAGAAAGATAAATAGAGAGGAGGGACAGAGAGGGAGGGAAAGGATGCTATTCATATAGTAACAGAGTAACAGAAACATAATGTATTTATTACTATATTACTGGCCTGAGGATAAAATAGTATTCTTTATTCTGTACATAAAGTATCTTTTTCCATTTTCCAAAATCTAAAACAAAATCTAAAACACAGTACAAATGCTTTTAAAAACAGAGAAAATCCCCATAATCACAAGTATTTATATTTAATATTAAGATCTACTGTTTAGATGAAAACAATAGCAGATTATATAGTTGAACAAGAAACAAGTGCTAAAGAAGTCTGAATACACCTCTGACGTGACATGCCTTTATCATGAGAGCTCTGTTACTCTATATTTCAATGACAAAAAAAAGATAAGAGTCCTTACCCATTGCTGATATGTTGTGCAGATCTAAACAATACATTATCTGCAGACTGTTTGGAATTCACATTTTCTCACTTCTATTTCTTAGCTTTTATTCCCACTGGAGTTTGCCACAATAACAAGGTTTCTGTGATCATGAGGGACCGAACTTGTAGGCTAATCAATGCTATATTATAGGCACTATACACTAGACCCACCTCCATGAATTTTGGTTGATCAGTGACACCGGAAAAATAAAAAAACAAATACTTTGACACCTAGTCCTTTAATCCTTTAGAATGTATATACTTATAATTTCATCCCGTAAGCACAAAATGAACAGACTCTATTATACAACGATGCATCCAGGATCCTTTTCATAACTACCCATGGGGGAAGTTCTAGTTAGTCCAAAACAGAATGATCTATAAGCATCAAACAAATCCAATAGGGATCCTATTCAAAAATAGTGCCTGAGTAGTATTTTTATCTTTTGTTTCTAACTGTAAGTTATAGACTTCTAGGAAAGTGCAGGCAAATATGCTGTGCTGCAATACATACATAGTGTGGGTTTCAAAGAAGAATGAAAAAATCATATTGTACATCTTGGTACATCTGGTTAACAGCAAAATTTGATATGAAAACATTTCATTAGACTTGTTTCATACTTAATAAAATGTTACAAATGTGAAATATATTCATATATCGTGTACACCTTCGCCAGTATTATTTATTTAGGTATACACAAATGTTCAGCAATGCTTACCCTTTTATTTTTTTAATTATCTTTTTTTTTTATCAGCCCAAACCAAGCAACTGTTTGACAACTGTACTGTCTTTATCAACACAAGGGGCTGGATTCTCTTAGCTATTCAGCTTACCAAATAGCAATTTTCCCTTAAACCTCATTGGTGGAATTGTTATTTACTAAGCGGAATAAACCTTTACTCTGCTAAGAGAATAACGCACATTTTATTTAATTGTTTATGAGTGATTTAAAGACAAGACACCTGTAATAATGTTACTTAGCTAGGGTCATGATTAAAAGGTTATTTATAACAATGACAAGGACTGCTGGATGTGCACATCTGTGAACATTATATTACTGAAATTGGCATGGTGGGACTGAAGTTCTGTGTACCTTTGGACAAAAAGAGTTTTAACCTCTTAAGGACAGTGGGCATGCTATGCCATCCTTGGGGACCCGGCCCTAAACGCTGGATGGTGGCATTGTACGTTCCCGCCGTCCAGGGGACTTACCTGCTCGCTGGCGATCCTCCACCGGCGATCGCGATGGGGGGACTTGCCTGGCATCCCAGGCAGTCCTCCTGCATCTGATTGCGAGGTCCTGGCAGGGACCTCACGATCACATGGACGGAATAGCCATCCATAGAAGTACCAGCAGGGGAACTGCCTGGAATGACAGGTAGTCCCCTTGCTGCCTGTAATAAAGTTTTAAAAAGGTTAAAAACAGTGTAAAATAAAATAATATATACTTAGATCATTGATGTATATTATGTATATGATCTAAGTATATATACACATACACTGTCTAAGTGTATTTTAATATTAATATATATATATATATATATATAACTATATTTATTAATATCAAAACACACGTAGAATGATATTAATTAAATATTTATATATAATTATAATTATATATATATATAAAATATAAAATAAATATATAAATGCGTTAAAAATGAAATATATATATATATATATGTTTAATTTCGTTCTAACTGTATTTTGATATCAATATATATATTTATATATTCACTAAGAATGCAGCTTCACAATGGATGCTGTCCAGGAGGTGGGAGGGTCTGGGAGGGATGGTCTGCTGCTGATTGGCTGGAATGTGTCTGCTGACTGTGAGGTATAGGGTCAAAGTTTACTCAATGATGAGTCCGCGGCGAACCGTTCATGGCGAACCGTTCCGAACCGTTCGGCGAACAGTTCGGGACATCACTAATTGCTGAATACAAATATGTATATTTTATTGCAGTAAAAGCTAACTGTATTATGACATTCACAGTTAAAATGTCATGCAGAACTAAGAAAAAAACATAATTTCTTAATTTCTCACATTGTTTTATGTTTTATTCATATTAAATTATGTTTCATAGCTAAATATTTGATGTTAAATGAAAGCCCTATTTTTCCTGAATAAAATGATATATAATAAGTGTGGGTGCACTTAAGATGAAAGAGGTGAATTACGGTTGAACAGACATATAGTAAAATTCCAGGTTTTGTTTACGTTTTGTTTACATTTTATCTTGATCAAAACGTGTACATTAGGCTCAGTCCTTAAGGGGTTAAGATGGTTACTTTTCCGTAGTACAACAAATACAATTAAGTTGTATCATTTGACTGGTTCCTCAAAATGTATTTTGTGAGCTGGGAAGTATGTGTATTTATTGCATCTAATATGAGAACATAAAAGGAGTTTGTAAATATCAGCGAAGTACACCTTTCTCATTAACTCTTTCTCATTAGGTTTGCAAAGCATTGCTCAAGGTTCACATTGAAGTCCCTAGCTGAATGTACATATGGGCAGTTTTATGAAACAAACAGATTGAGATTCATCTCTAAAAGTATATACTGACAAATCACATTCAATTTTCACATCAGTATTTAGGTCATGTAAAAATCAAACATAGCCTTAGAGTAGGGAAAAAAAAACGAATACATCTATCATGCCAAGTCAAATAAATGTTAAAATTGGCAAGCATTTTTTACTTTTACTAATGTAGGCCTCAATTTAATATATTTCAGTAAGCTTTTCAAATGATTTAATATTTCTTGGATAAACTTTTAAAATGATAAAATATTTTAAAACATACTTTAAGATTTTTATATAGTGATATTTTTTATCTGTAATATATTTTATATTTACATTTTTTTATAGTTTATACAAAATCATAAAATCATTTGAAAAGGTTATACAAGAATATTATATTGAAATTTACTTAACATACTATAGATTAGTAAAAGAAAGTTTTCACAATAGGTTAGTGTCTGCCAGTGCTCTCTCCTCAACTGTAGATTCTCTCGTCAATGATGATAAAATTATATTAAGCCATACTTAAAAACATTACTTTCTCTACCTGCAACTTTTATCTAAATTATCAAAGTCAATTGGAAAACGTCATTGGTCCTTGGTTTGAGCTCTGAACAACTAGGAATCCTATGAGCATCACAGGAATTGTAGACGCTGATATTCTATCTAAGGGTCTAGAACCAATGAGTACATTAAAGGAACACTATAGTCACCTAAACAACTTTAGCTTAATGAAGCAGTTTTAGTGTATAGATACCTCATACCTCTCAGGTTTCACTGCTCAATTCTCTACCATTTAGGTGTTAAATCTCTATGTTTCTGTTTATGCAGCCTTTGCCACACCTCGCCTGGCTTTGTTTGGCACAGCCTGCATGAAAACACAAACTAGTTTCACTTTATATCAGATGTAATTTATCTTAAACAATTTTCTCTTGCTCTGTAAATTGAACTTTAATCACATACAGTAGGCTCTTGCAGGGTCTAGCAAACTATTAACATAGCAGGGGACAAGACAATCTAAATTAAACAGAACTTGCAATAAAGGAAGGATAAACATTAGATGACTCTTTACAGGAAGTGTTTGGGAAGGCTGTGCAAGTCACATGCAGGGACTAGGTGTGACTAGGTTTCATAAACAAAGTTATTTAACACCTAAATGGCAGAGAATTGAGCAGTGAGACTGCAGGGGCATGATCTATACATCAAAACTGCTTCATTAAGCTAAAGTTGTTTTGGTGACTATAGTGTCCCTTTAACCAGCAATTTCTAGGGAAAAATAGAAAAAGTTTTTGAGGAAAATCATATCGTAGAGACGGAGATCGATCACAGACTATTCACCCACCTGTCTTTCAGTAACTTTCAGGGCTGCAATTCCTATTAGACATCAGATACCTTCACTTCATCCTTAGTCTACTAAGGTCACTGATCCCAGACCCTGGATGCTCCCTCCCTTGTAGTGACCAGTAGTTGCATGGACTGACCAACTCACTGCATTTTGATAGGTTAGGAAACTAAACTAAACTGAAGTCAGTTCTAGATATCCGATAGCAGTCAGAGTCTTGGATACACATTCTACTGGACAGAAAAACTATGGATTAACTTACTATATCAGGAGGTTAATCAGCCCTTCACTTCTGTAGTTGGTATACATACTGCTAATTCCTTTGGAACTTAAAGGACATTAGCTGCTGAATTCCCACATCTAATATTTCCACATATTGCTCTGGTAGGTCTTCATCAAATCAGGCAGATAGCTAACTAAGATTTCATCAATTAGCATTTCAAGATTAGTAACTATAGTCTGAATTCCATCATAGCTGCATTCTGATTGATTGATTTAATTAATTCATGCCAGGAACAGTGTTGATTTTTAATGTGGAAAAAGTATTAGTTTCTGCTTTCTCAGAAAAAAAAAAGAAAAAAAGAAAACAGCCAAAAGCCAAAATTCCTCTGAAGAAATTAACGTCTGCTTCCCAAAACTTTTATGTGCATTATTTAACTATTTTTAGTTGTATTTTAAAAGTAATAAAGTAATAAAAAAAAATATTGCTCCTTAAATATATTTGTACACACAACTTTACTTTCTTTACAGGATTATGTCCTGTCATGTCAAATGTCTACAGCCAGGAGGCTTATAAATTACTAGAATCCTGTGGAATTTGAGGTGAATGAACAGCTGCATGTAGTGAACTTGCACTAGCCTGGTCTTGCATTATTTATTAATAATGACTGAAGGCTAACAAACTTTCTATTAAACATGATCTTTATTTACTACTACAACGTAAGACTTCTGACACAAAAATTACTTTGTTTGAAGAAAATAAAAAATCTTTCATCAGAAAAGGTTTCGCTTTTTTAAAATGATACAGTAGAATGTAGAAGCGCTACTCAATCTAAGACTGAAGTGTTCCATTAAATATGAATATCGTGTTATTAGATCAATATACAAATTTAGAACAGCTGTAATTAAACATTAATCTGACGCATGATCTAGGTCCTTCAGAAACCTTCTCATCAGATTTCTTTGGTGGATAAGCATTATTCTGGGTATTTTATCCTAGTGTTTTATTTCCAACCTTCTCAATAGACCCTAGGCTAATCTTAGTATTTTAATGCTTTTTTTTATTTGGAATTGCATCTATAATTTTATTTTTTAATAATAAAGGTGACACTTTTGTGGTCCAATCTCATGTGATAAATTCCCTTCTATGTTTAATCAGGTTAGATCAGCTTTGTGCCCTTTCCACAACAAGCTGTGACACGTATTACATACCACGACAAAGTAATCACATCTCAAATGTATACACAAAATGGGGAGAAAGCACTAAAACATTGCAGTGTAATATAAGAGATGCTGCCTTAGGCATTTGCGGCTTTAATCTTATATTTCCTTGGTATTTTTGTGTTCTCGGCCCTGACAGCTGTTCTCTCTTTCAATGCGGCCCTCCTTTAGATTTTTAAAAATTATCTTCATCCTTAACCCTTTAACCAAGGTTCAGCAAGGAGAATCAGTAAACCATCCCATGAAATGCACCATCTTTGTGCCTAGCTCATCCTTTATAGAGTTCTGTGGTTTACTTGAATTTTTAACTAGGAACAGCAGATTAACAGGAAAACAGGTACAGAGAAGATGGCAGAATGTAAGAATACAGGGTAGGATAAGATAGAAAAGATTAAGGTGCATATAAAAATATTATACAGTGCAGAGGAGATGATAGAATGAAGGGAAAAGAGCTGAAATACAATATTTGGAGTTATCGGGTAATAAATATTACATGGTACACATTCTAATAATCTCAGGGCTGATTGACACCTGGGTAGGCAGCATATTTTATGCATTCTTTATTGACTGTTGGTAGGTATTTTTGAAGCATGAGCTATTATAAATCTATCTGAAAACTGCTTTCTTTTGATTTAACATACAATGTTTATGAGTCTGATCAGAGAAGACAAATCTGTCTCCAGAGCTATATAAAAAGATACATGTACTGACCAGACATAAATGAATAATTAATGGAATGGAATATTAATAATTTAGACCATATTCCAAGGCTATCCAGCACATGTGTTTCCTGCCACTGTCTCATATGTACCAAACTATGATTTATGAATCAGAATTCCAAGCAAAGTCAGACTAGTTGGTATGGTTCATATGTCAAATAATGTGTAAGTGGTTACAATACGGCATGATGTTTTTTTTTACTAAGCCTGAAGGAATTCATATTTATTGTTCAGTCTTGAATTTACTAAAATTATATCTTCTCTTACAAGCTGTAAAAAGTAAACATGTCCATTACAGTTTTAGAGTTTGAATTTACGTAAAGAACATAGACCTGCTTTATTACCAAGTGTAAACTTATCAAGAACTGTGCATGGTATATTTCATGTGAACAACAGTTACTATTTCACCATTCAGCTAATGCACATGCACAATTTTGCAATAACCTTTACTTTTGTTTTCCTAAACAGAATTGATGGATAGAAAGAAATGTCCTTCCAGTTTCAGTGACTGGTGCTATAATATTCAATACATTCAGGAATAGAAAAAAAATGTTTTATGAAGTTAATATCAATATTGAAGATGAACATCTGATATTGGAAATAGGCAGACTAGACGGGCATATTATATGAGTATAAGCATAAACAATGAGATTGGCAGCTGTTGTTGGCTTTTTTTTAGTGCTGAAGGTTACTTATTTGTAGCCAATGGGTGTGATAAATCCAGACATCCTAATTCCACCATGTGGGACATTACCAACACTAATGTGTGATCAATAACAGTCAGATTAGCATAAAAAGATATATAGAGAAGCCATGTTTTGCTGTTTACAATCGTAAGAAAGAATTAAAGAGGACCATATCTGCCAACTATAAAAAACAATATTCTACACTGTGAATCCTATTTATCTGGTTACATAATTTGCCATTCCCCATATTTCATTTTTTTCAAAGTCTGACAACACACGCAGCTGCATGGAAAAATGTATCTTGGCTTAAGGGGATGAGCGTGCTCTATATTTTTTGTCTAATGATCATAGTCATTCTGACAACTCTTTGGAAGTTTAGAATACACTTTCCCGTTTTTCTATTGCATTAGCTTCCAAGCAGCATTTTTTCCTCACTAACATAACAAAATAAATTTGCAATCGTCCTTGCTGAATTAAAAACACATTTGCTGAAGTGTTAATCATTGTGCTTGGGGCTAGCTCTGCATTTTTTAAGTTTTCATTTCCCAAGGAAAATGCTTGTAAACAAGGGCAGGGACACAGGCTAAGCAAGAAGTCCAATTCAGCAAGTCTTGCAGGGCCTAAAGTGGTGGTTAACTTGTGAATGACAACTACTAAACACATTACTTATTCTACTAAACGCATTGCTTATTCTGGAATAGGGAAACAGAGGTAACAGTATCAACTATACATCACTGCATTATCTGCTGTTGAATATCTATGGATGGCTTTGACTATGCTTCCATCACTGAATAATGTTTACATTTGCAGCATATAGATAAACCGAGTCCAGCAGAAAAGACTGGCATGGGTAGTCATTGCACTATTTTCATAAATGATACAATTCTAGAGCATAAAGTAGGAGGCAGTTGATTTCCACCCTAGTCCTAAATAATTTATTTGGATTCCTCGCTCCTTTGCTTGTGCCTACTAGACAGCCAGTGTCTAGATTTTGAATATTAAGGTTATGATGTTTCTTTCTTGTTTCCAGAGTTTGCTAACCACTTAAAGGAATATTTAAAGCACCATAACCACTACTGCACACTGTACAATGGCAGCCCGCCATCATGTGTAGTCAAACTAGTACTTTCTAGTAGTCCTCACACCATCATTACTATATTGCACTGTAGTGGTTATGGTTCTTGGAATGTTGCTACAAGGACCACAAACATAACCCCTTTCAGGATCCCAATTCCGTCCATAAAGCCCATATGTCAGTATGAAATGTTTATTTTGCATTTGCAGTTCTGTACAGCCCTGCATTCTAGTCCTACCTTAAATAAGAAGTACATTCCATTTTGATACAGGAACTATAAACACAGGCTTATAATAGCGTATTATTACATCTTTGATCTGTAAGGGGTTAGTTAAGTAAACAAGGCTCATTGTTACTCTTCTGGACACTTCATATGTTACATTTCAAAATTAGGTGTTTCCAGTTTTCTAATTTAATTTTTAACAAATTGATTTAAAGATGTGTGAAATATATTAAACTGTATTATTAGACTTAGTTTTGATTTCTGCACAAACTTTACAATTTGCAGAAAATATTCTTTTTAAACATTTTCCACATATTTGCAGCAGGAAAATGTACATGCCTATCCTCAATTCAATATTTTAAATCATTTTTTTTTTTTACATGTAGTCAATGTTTGCATTCCATCCCTTTCTTTAGTGGGAAAAAATCTAAATGCTATCTAAATCCAAATGAAAGAAATCTACATAGTTTCAAACTCTGTGTAATTCTGTACTTTTTTTCAATCATTACAATCATTTTATTAACTACCTGTTGGTTAATATCTTCTTGTACGATAGTAACAGATTCACTGATGGCATTCATCTTATGATGTGATTCTGCAATAATTGTTTTTTAATGGGATGCAGCATTATAGTTTGTATAAATGAAAGTGCATTTTAGTTATTTAAACCATTAAGGCCATTAAAAGGCATTGTAAAGTAGTATGCCCACAAAATTTAATAGCAGGAAAAATAGAAGTAGATGAAATAGTCTGTACTAAATGGCCAATTCCTGTAACAAGAGAGGCATTGTAACATTATTACATGATCAGTAGCAGTATATCCAAATGGCTGGCTGAAATGGTTGTTACACCTATACACAAGATAAAAAAATGGTGAAAGACACTAACCACGGGATGTGCATCTGTTCTAGAGTAATTTAAGTTGGTTTTTTTTCTTAAAATTTAGCTACAGCAACAAATGCAAACAACTTAGTCACATGGCTATAGATTAGAATAAATGAGATTTTACATGATTAAATAAATATGGGTATGTATGAGTATACAAAAGTATGAATTTCCTAATGATTTATTTAGTAAAGCAAGTTGACCATCACCGTTAAATTAGGAATTTATAGCAAGGTGGAGACATATAAGCAGTATAACTAGGGCTTCAATGCTAGGAACTTAATGTTAGAATCTGTAATGAAGACCCAAATCTGTAATGAAGACCCAAGCAGCCTGTCACAGAGATCTGCATATCATCTAACTAGAAGACTACTTAAATCATTGATGGATTACATTGGTTCATCATATGTAAATTAAACAGATATTCATCTTTTGAAATATGCTGTCTATATTTACCTTGTTGTAGCTGGAAGCATGGAGATGTTTTAGATATTACTATACTGTAGCACAGGGTTCTCCAAACACTGGCCTTCCAGATATTGCTGAACTATGAATCCCATGATTCTCTGGTTATCTATTTCATTCAACAAATCATGAAAGTTGAAGTTTAGCAACATCTGGAGGGTCAGAGTTTATTTGTGTTAGTATCACGTCAGGAGCCTTGGTAGGACTGCCCTAAAATTTAAAAAAATTACAAATTATAATCTTTGTGGCTTTTAACTTTTTATGTTTTACTAATTTGTGCTTGTTATATCTCTGTACACAAAAGAACTGATTTGATAAGATTCCCTTTCACAAATTTTAATTTTGACAGTATTTGCAAATTTGATTTGCTGAACTGAAAGGAAACTTCAAATGATGAAAATAAAAAAAGTGGGCACTATTAGCTAGCATTAAGTATTTTATGGATCAGAGATAATAAGAATGAAGACTTACTAGCATCTCCAACTGTGTAATTTTAAATGAAATCTTTCTGTTGATCTGATTGGTTGAGTGGGTCAATATGGAGAGAGAGTCTATCTTTAAACATGATTATTCCTCTCCAGTAAGTTAATTTGTCCTTTCAGGAAATGTAATGGAGTGGAGCTGGAGTAATGAAGTGACGTTCCCTTGGCCAGGCTCCTCTTTTATAACATATATATACATAAATGTGTGTATACTGTACAAAACGTAAAACACATGCAGAGGCTCCTCAGTATTATTTTCTGTATCTTTTTACTATTGCTTTGCATATACTTGAATAGTATTTGTCGTGAAAAAATATAGCCATGACCTCTATTAGTTTGCCAAGTAGTGACATTCAAGACTGTTTATGAATTAAAGCACTTGTGACATATAAAACATATTTCTGGTCCCTGCATTGTTATAGCCTGCTGTAGTGGTTATGATTCCAAAAGTGCTGTGGTGCACCCTCATTGCAAGTAGTCAAACCATTTTTAAATCCAAAAATCCGCTCCAAACCTCCAATACAAAAAAAAGAGCCAGAAGTTCCTAAGCAAGAACTTCTGCTAAATCTACTGAGCTAAGCCCTGCACTGCAGTGAGCTGTAGTGGTTATGGTGCTTGGAATGCTACTTCATAAAGAGATTATCTTTTTTATCTTTATAATTGTTAATAGTGTTTTTTTTTCCATTATATGCATAATACTTAAAACATTTGGGTAACAGAGTGTCAGTTTATGGCAGAAAGGCCACTTAAGCAAGCATTGTTTATTAATGTAGACAGAAATCCCAAAGAAAGTAAGTTACTTCACGGAACATTGGGTTTAGACATAGATATGGTCAAATGACTAGTTCTTAATTTAATCAGATGATATATGAAGATACTGGTCTATTGAAAGGTATTACTAACCATCGCTGTAGATACTAATATTAATGCTATTGAAATCAGCTTCAAGAGGATCCTCAGAGTACATTACAGCAGCTATATATCCATAACAACATAACTAGCTTTTAAATTCAAAAGTAAAGAAAGATCATTTATAATATGCATTTATGACTTCAGCAAATTAGATTTCCTCTTCTATTAGATAACGAGAATACATGATTAATTCAGTGTCCTGCTTAGTCAACTATTTATAGAGTTCAGTAGAAGAGTTCGAGTTTTCAAGAAAGCTTTAAAATCATTTATGTCTTTTCTCATTCAATAAGGTTAAAAGGCATTCAAGGAATTTTGTTTCCTTTTTTTTTTTGATGATGCAGCAGAAAACTAAAGTAAACAGACAAAGTACAGCCAGATTTTCTGTAATGTGGAAAATAAATCGCTTATAAACATAAAATGCATCAGAACTAAATATCCCTGTTGAAGGAAAGGCCTGTTGCGGTCTTTCCTACCAAGAGTCACGATAGACTAGAGCAGAATTTAGCTTATGCAGCCTGATTGACAACTGTCTCATTCCTTCCTGCCCCTCTGCTTTAACCTTGAGCCGAGAAATGCTTCCACTATTTCCCTTTCACTGGGTCATTGGAAAACAGGGAACTTATTTACCTGTGCTCATACCTTTCCTTTTTTTGTGCCAGTTAAAGTCACCACTTTGTGTTACATAAATTATTATATATCTTAAACAAATACTAGCCAGAACTTTATATATCAAAATATTATTACTATTTATAAAGCTCCAGCAAATTCCACAGTGCTGTACAATGGGTGGACTAACAGACACGTATTTGTAACCAGATGAGTTGGACGCACAGGGACAGAGGGGTTGAGGGCCCCACTCAATGAGTCTACATACTAAAGGGAGTGGGGTACAGTAAGGGCATGGTAGAAAAGAAGGTTTATAGTTCATGTTGCTTATTTCAGCTGATGCTAATATGAACAACCTTGAACAAACCTAAAATACACCAGTTTCATACTTCATCAAATCAGGTACAAGAGATTAAGCTTTTGTTAATTTAAATAAAACATTTGCAAATTATAGTCTAAAAAAATTCCACACAACTTGGTGTTAACTGAAAAAACCTCCAAATTAAGAAAGTTAATTCTAGGTGATTGGTAGCATACTCTTCTGTACTCCTGATTACCCTGTGTAAGATCTTTTCTGCAAGGCATCATTTAGGACATGTCTAATTCTTTATTGATTTACCTGTAGTTCTTACATTTTTGAATGCATGCTGGGAGTAGAACTCCAAAATCAGCAGGAAAACCAGAGGTTAACCATCCCAAGTGCGAAACCAGCTATATTTTTTCAGCATTAGTATGTATGGTTGTTTCTTTAATGAAGTTACCACGATAAAAAGATCTCAAATCTAACCATTATTAAAACAACAAAAGTGGTGATCACTGACTGTAAATCCCTTATTCCTTAATTAAACAGCTCATTAATGCATTTGAAAAAGACAGCGGTCATGACCAGTCTGTAAACTGTCGACTTGTAATGGTCTGTGCACAGATTTAATGGCGTTTATTTCAAACACAAAGTTCCTAAAGTAATTCATTGCTAATTGCAGGAAGCTAGGTGCATAATGCTGATCTCTTGGAAATCAACAGGAAAATATTACGTATAAGATATACTTAAAGAACATACAATCCAACATTCTACAGCACATAATGATTAAAGGACACTTTACAAAATATCAAGCTCTACTAGTGCTAGCATTCAAAGGATAAATCAAATTATGGCACACAATATTTTTTATATAGCCCACTGGCTCATGTACTGACATTTTTATAGAATACAGAATGCTCAAGGTCCACTGGCATCAATACATCAAACAAAATATTTAATGGCAATATCTCAAATGGCTAGTACAAACATTTATCCAGGATGATAGTGATGTATAAAAACATTATAGATATAGATACATTATATTAAACACAACCGAATATAAAAGATCTCTGCAATTTCATATTGATATTGTGCACAATGTTGTGTTCTAGTTGTTTATGAACCCAAAAGGCATTTGATGTAGGTCCAAGTTGACAATACTTGATGTGAGTTCCAATGGGTTTTAATTAATATTACCTGAGTGTATACAATATTTTTGCCAAAAATTATCAAAGCTTGTGTTTATTTGACACATCTTGTGTTTTAGTAAAATGAATAAACAAATAGATAAATAAAAACATTGATAATATCTGTTTAAAAGGGAGCTCACATTTTAATTTTCTTTCATTGTAAAGCAGTACTAGTATCCACATTTAATTTATTGTTTATTTTAATTTTTACTGTATCCTGACATATATATGACTTTTCGGTGGGCGTAATATTTAATGTACTACTTCTATTACATTACTAAATTGAAAGCTCTCATTCCCTATTCCTGAATTCTAGGCAAATAGGAGAGGCCTGAAAGAAATCCATCGACAGACTGCATTGTGCAACCAAACAGCAGACACCAATGGCCATCTATCTCCAGATGAAAAGTCAGAGGTATTACAAAAGAAATACTGTAAATAAAAACTCTTCACCATTTGAAAACTTTTTGGTGCAGCCTCAGGTATATGGTGGATTGTGTACATAGTCTGTGTACAATGTATTTTTTTAAAACTATTTCTGTAAATTTATAAGTGCCAACAACTCTTTTCATAGAGTTATCTTTTTTGTAATAAACCTCTGAATTTTCTCAGCTGAAAGAGTTCATCTGTTCTGGCTGGATTTGTCATGCAATACATTTAATTTTCCTCTGGTGTCATATTTGTCATATATGCATCAGAAACCTTGGGAATGAACACTCCAACCTAATTAGCAGATTTATTTTACTGGACTTGACATGACATCTGCTTCTTTACAACTCCCTTGGCGTTCTTTTGAAAATGTTTTTCTATACATAAGATAAAGTAGTCCTCTAACAATTTCATTCAGCGTAAGTTTCCACTCATGAATGGATGCTTATGGGGACCTGGTCTACTTATGTTATTAACTGGACACACTGTAACCTACAACTGGGAAATTGTATTAAGCATATTTTAGAGTACCTATCTATTCATAATTAGTGATGTCGCGATCCGTTCTTTCATTGCTGTCCAGGAGGTGGGAGGGTCTGGGAGGGAGGGTCTGCCGGAGATTGGCAGGGATGTGTCAGCTGACCGGAGTTCGCCGCGAATGGTTTGTGGCGAACCGCGGCAAACCGTTCGCTGCAAGTTCGCGAATGGTTCGCGACATCACTATTCATAATTACTTTTAAAAGCTACTGTATATTTATACCCACTGGCATTAGTTTCAGTTTGCAAAAATTTTGCATTTTCTATTTATTTATTTAACTAAAAATAAATTTAATACATGTTACTATACAATCATGTCACAACATGTCACAACGACATTGTTCGCGGACAAACCTTATCTAGTATAACATTATCTTTGCATGCCAATACTGTAAGGCACTGACTGACGGTTCCTGGAAAGTTTTTATGTAGTTGTTTGACTTTTGTTTAGTGGTATGTACAGTGTATACCCTCCTTTGTATGCCAAGATAAACTGTGAACAGTATGCATGTTTTTTCATGGTTGTTAAACTACTGTTCTAGGCTAACATGTATTTGAAAAGGGGCAGCTTTAGGATTGACTATGGTCTACAAATAAATCATGTATTCATGGCTTATCCAAACAGCAGGCATCAGAACTGTAACACATACAGGATTATTCACTAAAGTGAGAGTTGTTGGGAATTCAAAGTGTATTAAAAGTGAAGAAAGTCAAATGTAAGCCAAAATAGGCAAACTGGAAGAACATCTAGTTTGGAAAATGTTTTTCCACTTCTTTTATAACCTTGAAATTGAAGTTCACTTTAAATTTACTGTGAATTCACAACAATTTTCAATTTACTGAATAACCTTGAGAAATTCAATGACTTTGATAACCACACTACAAAAGTAATCACCTAAAGATTGATTGCTGATTAATTTATAATAGTGGAGCTATGATGACAAGTCATTTTAGATGCCAACAGTGAAGCTATGATGCCAAGTCATTTTGTAGATGCCATTTTTTAGCACATCTACTTCCTTCAGTGTACAGCTTATATATATTTGTAAGATTTCTTTGCTGTTGATACAACTTTTTACAAACTCCTTACTTGAACATTTACAGTGGCTTTCACAAGGCACTTTTCTCCCAAGGTACTCAAACTTCTTGAACAGACAGAAGCAGTGGCTTACATGATTAACTCACTCAGCATACCAATGTTACATTAAACACTTTGGGTACATCAATCTAAAGACAGGAAATGTCTGGTATTTCAACTGTTCTTGAATAAAACTCTCAGAGAGCTCTGAAACAGTGGCAAAAAACCTCAATGTAAAATATAAAACTAAATGGATGATCTGATTGCTTTTAAAAGTAGTTTATTAATAATTAACAAAAATAGATTTTTCATTAACTAGTATTAGCAACTAAAGTCACATCATAATCACCTTCATTTTTTATAATCTATGGTTTATGATTTGTATGACAGTACATTGACAGCTGGAGATCTTTAGCTTATAAAATCTAAGGATGACATATTGTGTTTTGTCATTTAGAAATTATTGGTTTGGCTCCTTACCAACCTATCTTGTTTTTTTTTACTTTTAAAGTATTTACATTTTTTTTTAACCTATATCACACTATTCACCCTTTTTAAACGAATGTAACAAATTCAAATCTCTTTAGTTTGGAAAAACGGTGCATCAAAGGGGATATGATAGCATTCTAAAAGTGTATTAGGGACCAATAAAAAATTTTTTCTGGAAATCTATTCATAAATAGGACTATACATAGGACTATACACATGTAAAAAGGAGATTTAATCTAAAGGCAAAGGAAAGTTTATAAGCAATAAGGATATGGAATTCTCTGCCTGAAGAGGTGGTTTTATCAGATTCCATACAGATGTTTAAACAGCAATTGGATAACTACTTGCAAAACCTTAATATACCGGGATATAAATTTTATTAGTGGTGTAATAGCTTCCTGATCCATGAGATATCTGACTGCCATTCTGGGGTCAAGAAGGCATTATTTTCTAGTTTGTAGCACAATTGGAAGTGCTTCCGACAGTTTTTTTGCCTTCTTTTGGATCAACAGCATAAATCTAATGTGAGAAAGGCTGAACTTAATAGACTTTTCAGCTATGTAACTATGTAACTCCAAGCAACAAAAATGCATATGCTACTTTTACATTTTGTACTTTTATGATGTAAAGCAGTCAAGCTCAGTCAATGACTGATTTTGAAGTTTGTTTGCAAGTGTTTGGCCTAAATAAATTATATATTTAATTCTAAATTCTTCAGCGTGGTTAGTTCTCTAGTCCAGCTATTGTGGCACTTTACTGTTCGTGACTAAACTGTTTTTGTTAACTGCTTGGTCTGACACATAGAACCCAAGACAATTTGGTATAATTTAGGAAGTGGCAGACTACTCAAAAAAGTACAGTCAGGAGTTGAGATAATAAATTAAAACCTTACATTACTACAAATGCTCTATTAATATTATGAATAATTTGACACCATTCAAACTTTGCAGCAGTATACCTATCACTACAAAGAACTGTAATTTCTCTGTATTAAATTTCTTTGTGTGATCTGTTTTTTTAAGTCTACTGATCTTTAGCATAACATTGCAGCAAATATTAAAATCACACCATAACTACGAACAATAAACTATTAGAAACAACAATTAATTATAAGATGTGAACTAGCTTGCAGCTTTTTATGAGATCTAAACATTATTTAACCCTTTAGCTTCTCCCACTTTCTGTTTTAGGCCTAAATGTTGCAATTCTGCTATCATTAGATCGCAACTCACTGCTAAGTAAGTAACCTGTTGCATTTAACAGACAAGGAGCTGACACATGCTGGGAGATTTCTTAAGGTGTTGAAAAACTGCTGACAAATGTTTAAAAGGGCAGGAGCCATTAATGGACTGTGTCTGCTAGTTCCACTAGTTTCCATGGTGATTGGCCCATTTTTTAGTACTTAAACCACATTAAACCACACAACATTTTGCTAAATATCCCCCTACACACACCAAAGCTCTAAACAGAGTAAATGAATCATATTACAACACCATTTAGACTTTATATTATAGAAAATAATTTAACATCACCCTTTTAAACTGTAAAGGAATTGAAAGGAGGTTTCTAGTCAGACCAAGGAAGGATTCTAACTCTAAATATAAAAAGTGCTCTTCTAAGCACTGTTACTGCTTGTCTTTCTGCAATTCATAGCTTGCATTTGCTAAGTGATACCTAAACAGGCCTTAGATACAATTTGTTTTTGTTATTTTATGGCTTTTCTATTGTAATAAAATGGCAGCTGGCATTTAAGAGAAGGCATTTTGATGCGGTTTTGGTAGAGGAATATATACATATTGTTAGAAATTGCATTCCATTGTGTATATTTTTCAACAAAGACTGCGATTTGTACTGGCTTAAAAATGTAATTATAGATAATACTTGCATGACTAGCAAGAAAACAATGCACACACAGGGCATGAAAAATCCACTACAATCGTACCTTTTTTGAACAACAAAGCATGTATTCTGGCTAAAATGAAGGCAAAGCTGCAAGATAATATTGAAAATGCTCAACGTGGTGAGTTACACAAAACTGTATGAGACTGATCAGAACATTTAATGAAATAAAAGGTGAAAAAACAAGCAAATCATACAGTTTATTTTTTAGTGACTTCACACATTCTCCCAATTGTTAAAATCCATAGCTACGTTACCTATCTAGCTAAATAACATTTACATGTTATTATGGGCAAGGATGAAAGTGTGTTACTTTATGGAACATAATTATTGTACGTTAAATAGATTTCTTATATATTTTTATAAAATAATGCAAATTGGACATTATTACTATCTATCATGGTCTAAAATTGTATATATATTGCAAAAATGTTGTTAGTGTAGGACCTGCTAAGAATGAAAACATTGGCGTTGTAGCAGGCTAATGCAATGTATGATCATATACTGTAACTAAATCCCCATTATTTTTTGTCTAGATGAGGTGTTTTAAATAAAATTATTACAATCTGTCACACCTGAAATTGCTTAGTGACTGAGCAAGTGTGTTTGATCTTGTATGTTAGATATATATATATATATATATATATATATATATAAATATATATATATATATATATATATATATGCAATTTATATTTTATGTTGTTGTGTCATCATTAGAAATAAAAAAAAGGCAACAATAAAAAGATGAGTTTGTTTCCATAGCAGCAGGCAGAATGCTCTTCCCTATCTCTTCCATAAGTAACTGGGACTCTGAAAATGTGGATCACAAATATCTGCAGTGCAAAGGTTATCCATCATTGTGCTAGAGAAGCTGACAAGAGTACCCATCAACACTATGATAAAGGTGGTGTACTAACTTAGCTGGAATAGAAAGATGCTATGAGACACTTAAACAGGGAATACATTAGCTGTGATTTTTTTTCTATCTATCTATCTATCTATCTATCTAGTGAAAGAAGTAGAGGTGGTAAATCTAAGGTGGATTTGTATATAATAAATGCATTAATCTGAATATTAGAAAAAGTATTATGTCCTAAGTGTGTTCCTATGCTCTATAACAAAGATAACTGGTGTTCTATTGTGATGTGTGATTCTTGCACATGTACAATTTTCACTGAATGGGAGCCACACAGAAGTGCACAGTCCATTCCATATAGCTATCCATCGACTTCCAAAGAACAGCTGCATGTTTACTACATCCTTGCTAGCAAAAGGAAATTGATATTGGAAAGGCAGTGGGAGAGATAAAATGCGAGAATATACATTTCTTTTAACTTTAATTTACTACTAATACACCAATTGTCCTTAGTTCACAAGTGAAAAAAGTAAAAATTAAGTGTCCACTTGATCACATGTTTGCATTATAGAGATGGTAGCATTTAGCAACATTTAAAAATTGGCTTATCTCAATTTAAATAGGAAAAGCAAAAGTATGCATATATGAACAATCTCCCTCAACTATATGTGATTGCAATGTAATTTTCTGCCAAAACATGTGTTTGTGTTGAATTCTTTTAGGTTTAGTTGTAATCGACCATGATCTGATTTTGTATGGAAAATCATTGGTGTTTTTTATTGGAGTAGCATTCGATAGTGTTGCTAACTCTTTGTAAAGCGTATCAATGCCTTCCATGTGCTTTGTGTGTGTGTGAAAAAGTGTATGTAATTCATATAAACACCTGTGGAAAACTGTTTCAGCTTAGACCCATTGTAAAGCTGTGAAGTGAGGGCCAGACCATTATACTGACAATGGGGGCAAATTCTTGACCCTGGTGATGCTTCATAGATGCACAGTAGGATCAGATTTTGTAGCTAACACACCAGAGTGTTTTTCCTGCATATTCCACCCATATCACCTGCATCTCTGGAGAAATTATGACGATTCCCAATCCCCTATTCGTGCCTCACAACGTTCAGAGAAAGTGGCATTGGTACCAGGCAGAAGAATAATATATTCAGAATAGTGTGGAGAAATGTGACAACACATAGTTATGAAAGTGCAAAGGAAGGTGTGACAACAACATACAGTGGATAAAGGCAAATGAAACCAAAATTCCACAAATCTTAACTGTTGGGATTATTCATGAACCTAAACACAGCTCATGGTGACTAATGCATCTGCACGCAACAAAGAAACCACAGAACTCTGTAATTACTCACAGATTTACAATCGAATCTAAATGAGTATATAATCATGAATATGTGTAGCTATAAAAGGGTACATTGGAAACCAGATCTGAATCATACTGTTCATAGATTCATCCTTCTCATCTAATAAAGTGAATATTGCAATAACCCTGTATAACCCTCCCTGACACCACAAACAAATATTTAATTGACATGAGAAGTAGAATTCCTAAAAAGCGTAAGGTTTTGGGAAAGTATTTGTGGGAGTCAGACAGTATGTGTGGGAGTCTTGACCTAAGGCAAATCAATGTCTATTATTCTTGGTTAACCTTGTCAGCTTTAGGCTCTATACACCTGGATCAATCCATCTAATCGATCTATATCTTTCTATCTATCTATCTATCTATCTATATATTTCTCTCTATCTCTATTTCATAGATAAATTTAAACACACATATCCATATTTCAATGTGAATAATCCTAATGTAATATGCATACTAACAACTCAGCTAAAATATCTTTCAAAACGGACATCACATTAAAAAGAAATCACATACCAATCTAACTTCTATCAACTTCTATAAATACATGGAAATGAGCTTGACTTGCACCTGACACTTGGCCTGCACATTGATTCACTGACATTAGAATTATGCACCGGACTGGAAGCACTTTATAGAAGCAAATCATTCCTAAATCCCTAAGTAAGAAAGTGCACTGTTCAGCAACTGCTAATGTTGATTATTAAGTCTGAAGATGTGCCATTAGCACCTGCACTTCACACCTACCACTGCAAAGTCAACGTTCTGTAACAATTAAATCCGTTTTATAATTCATTGTAATTGCACTACTCAGAAGGGTAACATATTATCAACACTATAACAGCTCTAGCATGCGGAAGCAATATCTGCAAGTCTATTTAATTGTCTATTCTATACCATGGCTGTAACACTTTCTCTCTATATATACATATCTGTCTGATTGTATATGTGTATATTATCTATCTGTCTATCTAAATGTGTAAACATGATAATTTGTCTGGAATGTTTCAAGGTATTGTGCACATCTTTTTTTGGTTGGGTATTGAAGAAACTGTTTATAATCCATGACTATTCAGGTAATTCAGTCACTAGAGTAGTTAAAGGGTTACTTCCAACCCGATTGAAAAACAATTAATTAACATTCTAAATACCTATAGGATCCCCCCAAAAAGGGCTTTAAGTTACCTTAAACCAGAGAGAAGCATGTGATTGGACCAATTTGTCGGCTCAGAGCACGTGTGCGCTCTATGCCAACATGGGGGTGGAGGTTGAGGGAGGAGTGAGGAAGAAGGATAACTCACACTTTTGACCTGCAAAATGTTGGAGGGAGTGCCCATAGGGAGGGAGGATGGGAACTAGATTCCCCTTGCAGGAGCTCAACCTGCAAAATGAAGATTTTTAATTTTGTAGACATCTTGCTGTTTGCACTGATGACAGATGTAAAATATGCACAGAATTGAAAATGTCACACGTGCTGGGTGTGCAACTGGCCCCTGGCACATGAGTGCATTTGCATGAATCCATTTACCCATTTTTTCTTGTTTTAAAGGTACAGGCTGGTGATGGTGATACTATTTTAATAGTAAATTAACATAATTTAAATGTCAGATCATAAACTTTGTTAATGGATGTGTGCATCCCTTTAGGGGCCAGAATCTACTCAATCTTAAAAGAAAATATCTTCTTTTGTTAAAGGATCACTATAGGGTCGGAATACAAACATGCATAACTGACCCTATAGTGTTTAACCCACCATTTAAGTGGCTTGCCCCCCCACTTAGCCCCTCTATAAAAGTTTAAAACTCACCTTATTTCCAGCTCTGCGTGGGTCTGCGCTGGCTCTGCCCCCTTTGTGACATAATCAAAATGGCTGATTTTTAGCCAATCCAATGCTTTCCCATAAGGGAAGCATTGGATTGGCTAAAATTGGCATGGGGCTGGGCCAAAGGTCCTTTTGGCCAATCAGGACCTCCTCATAGAGATGAATTGAATCAATGCATCTCTATGAGGAAAATTCAGCATCTCTATGCAGAGCGTGGGGACGCTGAATGGGAGGGTTGCTTACTGTGCAGACCTGAGCCAGGAAACCCCTCCAGTGTCCATCTAAAGTATGGCCTATTGGAGGTGTCCCTAGAGGTAATGTTTCTCTGAAAAGGCAGTGTTTACATGAAAATGCCTGAAGGGAGCTAATATAGCTGTAGTTGTTCTGGTGACTAAAGTGTCCCTTTAATTAATGTTCTTAGGCTTGGGCAACAATCCAATATATTATCTTTGGAATAAGAGGTTCACAGCATAAATATATGTCTGAAACACCTGTAGGGACTATGCGGACAGAAAATTCCTAAAGGATTTCTGTCACCTAAGGAATAATCTTAGGAAATGTTTCCATTACCTAGTTGAATCTGGCCTAATCTAGAGGCAAAATGAGTTTTAAAGGGTACTAGAAATGCTTTATGTAATAGCAACTAAGAGACTATTTTAAATTGGTTATTATTTTTAAGGGTAGATCTTGTTTTCACATGGATAGTCACCCTCATTCATTATATACATGTATATTGGATGACATGCTTTGTGGCAGCCAGCAAGGGGAGAAGGAGGATTCTCAAATTGTTCTTACCTTCCCTGGTCTATAGGTCCCAGATGACAACACATACATTTGCAGATACAAAACGTTGCACATACCTTGTGCCTGGGTACAAGGATGAAATGCTGCCCCCAACCCTCACCAAGATGATGTGCACATTTATGTGCACAGACAATGCAGTGTATATAGTAAATGCAGTGATTGTGTAGGGGAAGCAGTGTATGTAGTGAATTAATTGTGTGCATGTTTATAGTAGATGCAGAGTGAGTGTGTAGTGGATGCAGTGTGTGTGTGTAGTGGATGATGTGTGTGTATAGTGGATGCAGTGTGTCTGTAGTGGATGCAGTGTGTGTGTAATGGATGCAATGTGTGTCTGTGTTGTGAATGCAGTGTATGTGTGTAGTGTAGTGCATGTTGTGTGTAGTGTGTAGTGGGGGGGAATAGGGACTTTGAGAGGTGAGGTTTAAAAAAAACAAAAAGTATAATTAGGTTTATTCCTCCCACCCTGCCTCTTACCTGTGGTCAGGGTGGAAGGACATTAGTTTCCCTGGTGATCTGCTGGCACAACAAGCTTGCCCTGTGAATAGGGGGCCTAGAAGTCTAATCATCCCCTGCAGCAACATGTCCAATTTTCTTGCGAGGCACGTGATCGTTGCCACAGGTTGCATGGCAACGCTCTGCATGGCACATAAAGCATGCTGCAGCATTGCCAAGAGTAGACGACATGCTGTTGGAGGGGAAGTTCAGACTTCTGGGCCCCCTCTTCACAGGACAAGGTAGTGGGGGCACAGAACAGTATTTATATAGCGGTAATCTCTACATATTTCTCTACATATATTTGCAAATAGGTGTCCCAGGCCCCATAGCAGGAAACTTAAAGTGTATAGGGGTGGCAAAATGCCGCCTCTGTCAAAGTGCCTCCTAGAGCCATGGCCCCACCAGTACCAATGGATGGGTTGGCCCTGTAAATACATGTGGTATTGTAATAAGAACATTCCTAAAAATATCCATGAGTATATTCAGCAGTTTTGTACAGGTTAGCTGCCGAATAGATGACTGCATTGGACAACAAGCATTAAGATCCTACGTGTTCGTACTGACAATACATTATTAAATAAATCATTGAACAGGTGCGTCACAAATCTTCTTTGATATAAAATTAGTCAAGATTTTCTTTCTTTTTTCCCTTACGCTATTTTCCCCTTGCAGATATGCCATAATCAACCAAGCTTTGCTGTCAGCAGTGAAAATAATGCTAATTTAGCTCTCCTGTTACATTACCTTACAATCCTTTTACAAACCTTTTCTACAATTCATATTAATTCCAGAGGAATGCTTAGTTTTTAGTACAGACACTACGGAGCATTTACTTTCACATCAATGTTAAAATCTGTGCAGCAGAGGTTAAATAAGGGTTATGTAAAACATATGGATTGGATCTTTCCTGTAATGTGTGTGAAATAAAGACATGCACCAGCTACATGCTTTGGCTTCCAATGGCACAGTCTATTAACTTCAATCATAAAACACTTTATTTTGAATGCTTTGTATCAGCTTTAAAGAGGATATTGAGATACACATCGGAATTATAATATGCCCTGGAAGCTGAACTATTATGGTTTGAAAGGTATTGGAAATTATTACTTTTACCAGTGATACATGGATCATGAACAGGGGGCAGAGGGGTTGCTTGTTTAAGGGTACTCAAATATGTATCTTCAATTGGAAAATGTTAATGGGATTTTCTAGTCCACTAATGTCTAAACATAAATTCCGACCAAACTAGAATTTCAATGTCTGCCTCTATCTATCTATGTATCTATCTATGTATCTATCTATCTATCTATAACTGTTCTTCCATTTCCACATCATATCATCATTTAACCGGTAACCGCTATAAGCACTGGATTGCTATAAATGCTTGATAAAATTGGTCTAAACTGTTATTATGGATAGATGAACGCAAGAAACAAGGGCACGTTTACACTTTCTGAAATGATTATATAAAATGTATCTGTTTTATGGGGAAGGGCTATTCAAGGATATTTTAGGAGACTTAATGGCCTACAGTTAACCATATAAGTAAGTGAAAGTGTAATTCAGACCAATTTATTTTATCTGCACTTACTAACACATTTATTGTACTTTAAAGACAGACTATTGTGAACTGTATCATTGTGAAGCTGTGTTATATATTATTATTATCATTTATATGGCACTAACATATTCCACAGCATTTTACAATTATAGAAAGAGTATATTTAGGGTTAAAGAAGTCTCTCATGGATTTGAGTTAGTGTATTTTATTGTCAGATATTGCCAGATCCTCCTAAATAGGGACACTTGAGAAGCTTATTTACCTCAGCAAAAACTGACAGAAATTATCTCACAGAAATGTCAGATTTGTTTTGTATGTGAACTAGCACAACTAGTTTTCTGACCTTTTTTTGACCCATTACTGTGTGCTTTGAAAGTGAAATGTTTCGTTTAAGTCATGTCAAGATACTGAACTTCCATATTTATATCGATAAGACATCTGAAAAGTCAAGACTTCTTTTTAGTCTATAATTTCTGCACAAGTAAGTCATTATTGTGAACGATATTTTAGAATAACCATTCATCTCTATGGAAATCTAACAATCTAATGTATATTAATCATGGTCCTCATTTATACAATAACTGCATGTTCCGTGTCAGCTGATGAGTGGATAACAAAATACTTTTTATATGCACTTCTATGACCACAACTTGCCATTAAATTCTTCTCTATAAAATAATGAATGACTTTCAAGAATAAGTCTCATATGTGAATACAATACACAATATGGAAAGTCTGTGCTGCAGTACTAAGAGAAGATATTTCATTATACATGTATAGATGAATTAAAGTCAGGATGAGATTTTAAGCCACTTTTAGAAATTCTCATTAATTTTCAAAAGAAAATCACTTTTTTTCATAAATGAAAATACCAGTACATTTCTTCATATACTGGCACTTCATATATTGGCTTGTCATACTCTCCCTATCTCCCTATAGTGTCTATAATTATTTATCTCGTATTCTTCTGCTGTTATATAATCAGTGTTTGCTTGAAGGAACATTACATCTATATATGCAGAGAATGGCAGTATACATATAACTGCAGCAAAGATCGTAGATGAGGCAGGGACTTTAATAAGTAATATTTATTTTTTACTTGTAATCATAACACATACTTTCTATTGTATTCAAATACGAACCTAGAGTTGCACAAAAACTTTATCAGAGTGGAAAAAAAGAAACATGAAGATCCCCTATGTATTGGTAGAAGTATTTACAAATAAAATATAGGGACAATCAAATAGTTTGGGCCTCCAATATTGAAAAACAGCGCATGACACAGGACTATTTTTCGTTATAAACAAATTGTGGGTTTCGACTTATGTGTTTTAATTACTATGAACACTGTACTTACACTGAGTTATTTTTTGCAAATGTATTAATCCAAAATAGGCATGGTACCCAGAGGAGAACCAACCTAACTAATTAATATGTTTTTGTTTTACTAAATACCTTACATGAACACTACAGCATTAAGAATATAAACGTGTCCTCTAGCTGTTTAGGCCCCAGTTTACTCATCTTTTTTCCCATGCTGCCGTGCTCTCTGCTCAGCTGGTCCTACCCCTATATGAAAGCATCTGGAGACTAGTGCACATTCAATGAAAAGCTCTATGAGACCATAAGCTTGAAATAGGCTTTACTTGGCTGGTTTTCTGGAAATAGACAGTCACTAGAGGCATTTAAATCATGCACAGTCAACATTACCTCCCTGCAGAACTTCAATGTTGCATTAGCAGGCTTAAAACTACAGGAAGCAAACAAAGAAAAAACAGAGTCCTGCGTATCCAGTGTAGTTTTTGCACACCCAGGTGCTACTGCAATTTATTAGAGGACACAATACAGGTAGCAAATGTTTCGGCCTCAAGCCCTTTCTCAATGCAAATGTCCTAATGAGTACAAGTAATAATCGCATATATACCTAAAACAAGTGCTTACATTAACAGAAGTGCCACCCCCCCCAGTAATTATACATAGAAAGAATACAGCTGTGTGGTGAATCTCTGAGTCCCCGGCAGTTTCAGCAATTACAGTCACTTCCTGGTTCGGCAAATGCATGCGTGAAGACGTCAGACATCACGCTCGTCGCGTTTGATGTCATCACGTTTCGTTGCTAGGAAACTGAACAACAAAACAGCATACATCTGTATAGAACAGTAAACGAGCATTCAAATCATCAGAATGGTCCAGAAAACTAGAGAAAATGCTTAAATGTATTGTAATCTGTTACATAAATACGTCTTCTGGCATTCAGATATACATATTACTCACATGAGGACAAAGATATATGCACAAGGAGGGCTACTTAACAGGGAAAACAGTAATGACCAGACAGCCACCCAAGGAGATCAGATATAAAATACAGTGAAAGGAAACCATAATCAGAATATAAGACAAGCAATATTAATACTAAATACATAAATCAAGAAATCAAGCACACTCTCAAAAAATGAGGGTATACAGCATGCCATGAGAGATGGAGCCCTACAAAGAGAGAAGTCTAAAGAGACTGACTATACAGTAGATGGATACACGGGATGGCCAGGACTCTTTTTCTTTGTTTGCTGTACTACACTGCTTGGACTACAGTGTGGAGCTCCTGCCACTCAGGTCTAATTTATTTATTTTTCTACTGTGTCTGTGTAGGCATGTGATTTGCCTCTACCTCATCCTATGCATAGTAAAACTACACGGACATGGCACCCAGGCTACTTCATTGAGATGAAGTGGTCCAGTTGCCCATGAAGCCTCTTTAATTATATTTTGTGAGCAGGACTGAACTGATAAATCAGATATATAGTCTTCGGTTTCATTATATGCAGGCCCATGACAAAGAAACTATCCAGTGTCATGTAAAAACAGTAACATTACATTATGTTATGAATGGCATTCACAAATACATAATCTTCCTGTGATGATCCCATATGGAACCAATAATCTCAAAATTGTTTACATAATTTAACTATAGCCCGAGAAAAAGCCACGTGAAAAGCAAATTATTTTTTAGTTTTATGACAGCAAGCTCTCATTAAATAGTGTTAAAATTCCAAACGACAGGACTGTTTCAGAGTTTACTTTAGCTAAGTTAATAGTTGCTCAAGCTCTTAAGTTGTAATGAACTTAAGAAAAATGGTTCATTTGTAGCCTTGAACAAAAATAAAAAAAAATAATTTAAAAAATTGTATAATACTGCTAATGAACTATTTTCTGTTGTGGTTGATTAACATTGATACTGCTGACATTTATCTCCTGGTATCAGAATTCTCCAATTTCAACCTTTTTTATGACTTGAACATACAGTAATTAATAGCATGCGAGAGCTGGCAATGTTTGAAACCAGGTGTTTAAACTTTATTTAAACCTATATACCACAAGGGATTGAAAAAGGGGTTGTGAAGATCTGGAAGCAGTTTTAATGTTGTTCAGAACACTTATGTTCTTCAATAGAATCTAATTTTCAATCTAGTCATCTAGTTCAACCAAGTAGTATGAGGTGCTATGATAACATATTATCAGTTTTCAAAGCTTATTAAATCTTCACCCAATACAGAATTGCAGAATATTTGGGATGAGCTTTCTATGGAAAGGGAACCATTTTAGCAAACCATAAACTACCATCTTCTTATATCGGTACATTCATTATCTGAGCTTTCTCATTTGCTATCTAAAATATATACCTAGAAGATAATTCACAAAAGTATAAAAAAATTATGGAAGATAGCCGATTCTCTAACACATTTGTAATTATAGGTTACATATTTGAGCCTAATTTTTTTTTGTACTAAAATTCATAAATATAATGCACATTTAGTGGTGACGGCAAAATGGGAAAAAAATGATAAAATAGACACTGAATTGTTCAATCATAGAATAATTAGATGTTTTAAAATACCTCAAACAAAATTAATTTATATGAAAGTCACAAACATATTTTAAACCCTTGTTTTTTAGTGTTTATTTTTCAACAAAAAATATGTTTACATGTTATAAAAGAAAAAAATTTAAAAAATCAAATGGATTGGGGTTTTTCCTTTCCCATCAACTATTTTATATTTGAATATTTCATCTATGGTTGTCACTCAATTTCAATTCTACTTTATTAAGAGCAGGTGCTTTCGAAGAAAATGCCTGCTCATACATTTTTTTTAATAGTAGTTTGCAATAATTTTACATAAATCATATATTATCGCTTGATAAAAAGACACATGGTTGTTGAAACGTGTCCTTTTA
Organism: Pelobates cultripes; assembly: GCA_933207985.1. Taxonomy (NCBI): domain Eukaryota; kingdom Metazoa; phylum Chordata; class Amphibia; order Anura; family Pelobatidae; genus Pelobates; species Pelobates cultripes. The sequence goes on along the minus strand of OW240914.1, from coordinate 159,707,978 downwards.
GCTGAATGGCAAATTTCATGGAAATGAATAGAGAGAGTGTTACTGGGAAAGTTTTGAAAACTACATTCCTATTATAGACAGAGATGCCCAGTGAAAGAGTAAAAATGGCATGGCTTTTACTGCACTCGATTCTATATATTTTAAATATAGTAACACAAATTTTGGAGAATTTATAAGAAAATAGCAAAATGTATTTCATAACAGTCAAACTAAAAATGTATTTCGACACCTTTTCCATTTTACAGTAAAATGTGTATTTGTCTAAAAAATGGACGTATTACTAGACCATCCTGTGAAACTACAAATGCACTTTAATTGGAAAAAAAAACAGTTAACAATCCTACATATCTGTAAACAAGCAATTCTCTCATCATTGCATTCAATTTAATGAGAAAATGGATCTTAGAAATGTGTCTTGAACCTAACTCTAAAGATATGGCAGTTCATCTACGTGGCTTTAAAACCTTTGGCAGCTCATAGAAATACAGCTGGGATAAAATAGGATGTTAAAATGTAGGCTTAGCAAAGGTCTATCAGGAATAACAAATACATGCTAAAGCTCTGCATTAAATATTGTGGATACAAGTATAAGCTACTTATAAGAAAAAAAGAAGAAAAAATGCAACCTAAAATTATATGTATACAACGAAATAAATAAAGAAAAAGTAAAACTGTCCAAGCATCTTAAGCATTCACAGTTATTTTAAGTATGGTTTATTTAGCTTCACTTCTCTCTCTCTCTTGGGTATGCATAAAATGGTTAAAAAAAATTTAAAAAAATGGAAATATCCATCAAGTCCCCTTGTCTCAAGAGAATGAAAAGTTGTATCTGTTCTTAAATATTTGATATCACTTTATATTACCTAATGCACTTTTTCTGTGCTTATAGGAGAAATAATATATTTCAAGGTCAGTTATATATTCTATTATTCAAATATACAACTGGAGAAAGTGTTAGTGTTAAACAATAGTCCTCTCTGAAAGCTTTTGGTTGAGTTGGCATATGACAACCAAATAAAAAAAAAATGCCAGCTGTAAAATATAAAAACATGTAATATAAGGACAAATAATAAACTTACAGGAAAATAAGGAATGTGTGAGAAACCCAAATGGAAATATGGAACTAAATTCTTATCAAATGTGCAGTTTAGTAAAAAAATTGTCATGTCCATAATTCTACATGTTTTATAAAGTTCAGGAACCTTTTGAGAGTACCATTTTTAAATCTTATGATGGTATTGTTAATTTATTTTCTGAAGGGGCAAAACTGGAACCAATTACAAGATCACAAGGAACAATGAAAAAAAGTGGAGGATATTTAAAAACAGTGCAGATATGGAAATCAATAGGGATGGCCTAAAATGGAGACAAGCAATCCAAGAAACAGTGCATGAAGTACATAAGGAACCTACTGCATGTTTATGGTCATAAAACTACAACTATACATATAGTGCCTATAACTGCTATAGTGCTTCATATAGTGCCTATAACTTGACTAGAACAATCAGAAAGCAGATTTAAAAAATGGTCCAAGAAACAACGTGTAGATCATGCTGGGGCAAATGAACATAAATGTAGAATCACTGTAAGCTTCATAAGGATAGCAATAGCAAACTGAATTTAGGAGATAGAAGGCCAATACCATGCAAGTTTTAGGGGCAGCATTTAGGTTCTTAAATTTACTTGAATGTGCATAAATAATTTAGCAAAGGTGTGCCCAAAAAGTAGATACCCAGATGTTAAACAGTAGATTGAGGGAACTCTGTAATGGAGTGCAATGAAACAAGGATAATAGTGTTTGGGATGTACTGTGACGTGGGATCCAAACACCACCAGTTCTTCTAAACTTACAGGATGGCAGATAGGTATCCATGCACTTTTTTACCATTTAACTACCTCAACTGCAGGATCAACTGCCACCAAGACGTGAATTGGTTGATACTGTAAGAAGACCAGAAATGACATAATATAATGGAGAATTTTTAAAATGGTGCTTTTCTTTGAGAGAGCATTGCATTATGACCTCAATGAAATTAAGAATCTAAATTGAACAAATAAGATTGAGAAAGATCTTAAGATTATTTTAGAGGACCTGAGAACATTATAGTGGTATAATATCCTGTAAAATAGTTAATTATTAGCAATAAAAGATTTCAAAAAGTCAGTTGTCCTAGTTTGCACCCTGCTATTTCCAATATTTACAACATCATTCTTCATATTGTTTTGACCGTGTGCTTACTTTCACCTTCTGTAGGTACTCTTATGTTTATATTTACTGGAATATGACAATTGGCACTACAATTTACTTCTAGAGAAAGCCAAATTAGCCCTTCAGGCATAGAGCTATTGTAAGCAGCTGCTAATGATGGATGAGACCTATCTTAATGCAATGTGTCATCTACAATGATATTTGCGGTATCAAACATTTACTAGAGAGTATTGATGCAGAAGCAGATAATTTCATGCTATTTTATATAATGCTGGACAATTGTAATTAATTTTCATGAAGTGTACCTGTTGCTCATAACTAGGTTTGATAAAAAAAATATGCATATGATTCCCAAGAGACCAATGGGAAGTGAGAAGGCCAATGGAACTCTTACCATTTCACAATTACTCACAATGTAAGTTGGACTAAAAAGTAGAACTCATTCACTCTGCTATTCAGTAATTTAGATGGGCTGGAATTTCCCTGTCACTGGGTAGGTTTTCACAGTTTGGTCAAAATAGACATAATCTTTGTTGAACAATAATCTCTGCTTGTTGGAATTTCCATTTTCTGGTTTACACACATTAATGTAACAGATAAAAGTTCCAAATTTTAATTCCAATGAAAATTCAGAAAATTGTCTATAAAACAGTATATTTATCTTGGGATTTATATGGTTTTACAGACAAATAGAAACAAATATATGTAGTAATAATAACATAGTAAATATTCTGGGTAACTTTGTGGCATCTGAAATATAGGACAGAGATAGATAGATAGATAGATAGATAGATAGATAGATAGATAGATAGATAGATAGATAGACAGAAAGACAGACAGGCACCTAGAGCTGATATGTTACACATGTATAGAAACATTAAACTGAAATCATCATTTGATACTGACATTTGACAAACTACTGTACTTGCAATATGAAGGTAGGAGAGATAAAACAAATAGACTATAAAGTAATACATTCAAGTGAATGAACTAATATAATGCTACATAAGACGGAAGTTAATAGTCTGTACCCAGACAGGTATTAGAATATGTACATATTTGCCTGGAAGAAAGTCAAATCATGTTTAATTTAGCCAAACTAATTATTGAATTTTATAGTCTCAATTATTTCAGAACACACATAATAAGTGGTTAAAGGTAATGGACTACAATTGTGAGATCTAAATATTTTAAATAAAAGAAAATTAATAACATTCTTGGGAACTGTGGAATATATTCCCTATATATCGGTGCTTAATAAATAAAAGCAATTGGATATTGCAATTGGTAAAACATTTTTTGACACAGTTGCTTTGTAGGAAAATTGTGTATATCCCATTATGTTCATGAATTAAGCTTGTCACATTTGTTCTGTTATAGGACCTTTGCAAAAAAAAGAAAAATTTTGGAACCATATTTATTTATTTTATATGAAAAACGTCTTATCATAGACATTGTATTATCTAAGTGAATGCTTTACTAATTAACTAAAAACAAATCTAACTTGTTCTCATTATTAATTTCATGAACACACCAGAATCTGAAAGAACATTATAGGTGTGTTTTGTTTAAAGGGACACTCCAGGAACCCAGATCACTTTTGCCCATTGGAGTGGTCTGGGTGCCAACTCCCACTACCCTTAACCCTGCCAGTGTAATTATTGCAGTTTTTATAAATTGCAATAATTACCTTGCAGGGTTAACTCCTCCCCTAGTGGCTGTCTACTAGATTCATGGCACAGGTTTTCTGTGCTATAGCGTCGCTGGACATACTCACGCTCTATGAGGACCTCCAGCGTTGCTAAAATCCCCATAGGAAAGCATTGAAAGCATTTTCAATGCTTTCCTATGGGGAGGTCTAATGCACGTGCGCGACATTGCCACGCATGTGCATTAGGTATCCCCCGCCGACGGGCATGATCTGTCTCCCCCGCTGGATTACGTGGGGATGGGGAGGAGCGTTGGCGGACCAAGAAGCAACGGCGAGGGACATTGTCTCTGCCTCTGGTAAGTCACTGAAGGGATTTTCACCCCTTCAGCAACTGGGGGTGGGAGGTAGAGGGGACCTGCAGTGCAATAATATACAAAATATTATGACTCATGGACCAATAGTTAACATTGTACCATATTACTATCACCTAGGAAATTGGCACACAATATTTCAACTATAAGTACTTCTCACTGAAGTACGAAGAGATCTGTGCTCATTCATCTTCTCAAATGCTCTGAGCATACTTATAGTACCAAAGTACTATATAAATACATGTACATTTGGACATTCCTTCAATTATGTTGTATGTGTACAGTCACCTTTCATGGTGCCTGTGTAAACAGCAACATGGGGATTAAGGGTAATTTGCGTTGCATGTCAAACTGTAACTGAACAGCTTCATATTTATAAATAAATGCAAATTTCCAAATCCGTGGGCCTCCTGTGTTTTATTTCCTAGAGTTTCCTTTAGAGAATTAAGTTATATTCCTGTAGAGAAATAAGTAATAAATAAAACACCCAATGAGTAGCAGATCAGGGGGTAAAAAAACTACTTGTTAAAGAACAACATCAGAAACAAATAACCAAATTAATTCTATCTGTAAGAATATATTGAAGTATTAAACTACAACGGCTATTTTTTAGCCACAAGTGTATGTTTGTGGACAGAAAGCATGCCTGATGTTATTTGACTAAATTTATGAACATTGAGATGTTTTGACATGAATTTGTAAAAACTTACTGAGTCCATTGGACTCTAATTATATCAATAGCATATATTGGGATTTTTGATGAGGCAATTTTGTGGGCATGTTTTCATATTCATATAATGTGACTTGGGTATATGTCAATGGGCTGTAAGTTCCTCTGTTTTTAAACCAATTAATGGCACTTGGGATAAAATAGAATGGGAGGGTTTCAGCAGGAACTGTGTAGTGCTATTGATCACACTTACCAAAATCCCTAAGAAACATTACTAGCATCTTGCTAAATGTTATGACTACCTTATTCTACTGTGTAGACAAAATGTAATCCTAGCCAGTGTTAGATAAGTTAGTTTTTCACAGTATGTTAGTAGTATGTTGTGCTTCAAATGGGTGAATGCAGCCAGGTGTCCTCAGCAACATCATGTAAGGTAAAACATAAATATAGCGCTCTATGCAGATTTGTAACTGTGTAATATAAAAAAGAAGAATCCTACTTGCTTACTTACTTACTGCCCAATGTTTATATTTTTGTAGAATATTAATTTAAGATCTCGCAAAATATAAACCTCGGTCCATCTACCATTTTGGATTAGGGCGATCCAGAATAAAATACATAGCTCTGCCATTCTGCAAAAGCTTAAATTACATAGTTACATAGCTGAAAAGAGCACAGAAAAAGAGACTTGCGTCCATCAAGTTCAGCCTTCCTCACATTTGTTTTTTGCTGTTGATCCAAAAGAAGGCAAAAAAAAACCCAGTTTGAAGCACTTCCAATTTTGCAACAAGCTAGGAAAAAAATTCCTTCTTGACCCCAGAATGGCAGTCAGATTTATCCTTGGATCAAGCAGTTATTACCCTACATTGAAGGATTATATCCTTGAATATTCTGTTTTTGCAAGTATGCATCTTGTAGCTGTTTGAACATCTGTATGGACTCTGATAAAACTACTTCTTCAGGCAGAGAATTCCACATCCTTATTGTTCTTACAGTAAAAAACCTTTCCTTTGCATTAGACAAAATCATCTTTCTTCCAGTCTAAACGCATGACCTCGTGTCCTATGTAAAGTCCGGTTTGTGAATAGATTTCCACACAATGGTTTGTATTGACCCGGAATATATTTGTATAATGTTATCATATCCCCTCTCAGGCAACGTTTTTCTAAACTAAATAGGTTTAAATTTGTTAACCTTTCTTCATAGCTGGTATGTTCCATTCCTTTTATTAATTTTGTAGCCCGCCTCTGCACTTTTTCTAGTGCCATAATATCCTTCATTAGAACAGGTGCCCAAAAATTGCACAGCATATTCAATATATGGTCTTACCAGTGATTTATAAAGAGGCACAATTATATTCTCGTCTGAATGAATGCCCTTTTTCATGCATGGCAATACCTTTCTGGCCTTGGCCACTGCCAATTAATATTCTACAGAAATAATAACTCATGAATGTAATTATTAACACACCACTTTATTGTTAATCCATTATATTCACATTCTTTTTTATGTTTTTTTTCTTTTTTTTCCATATTTTTATGTTCGAAAAAATGCATTATGACTTCACAGGTCACTGTGACCATGATATCATTTTGGTATCAAATCTCAAATTTTCTAATAATTTATATAAAAATATGGAAGCCAGGAACCATTTACACTTTGAAAAAGCATTTTGAATAAGGTGAAACCCATTAGTGTTTATACGAACTGTTTTTATTATATTTGATCACTTTGTTTTTACATTATTTATTGTTTTTTTTATCCTGCTCATGGATCTCCATCTCTGTGTGACTACATCGCATCTTCAATATCCTCCATGGGGACTAAATCCACCTATGCCAGAAGAATTGAGCAATACTATTGCTCAGAAATATGTAAGGAGAATTCTTCTTATTTTATATATGACCTGGTTACGTACCTACAGAGAGCACTATATTTATGTTTTACCTTGAATGATACTACTGAGGGAAGCTGGCTGCATATAATCCTGGAATGGGGATTGTACTACTTTATGATTTTTTACTGAAGCCACACTGGGCTCTTTAGCGTGTGAGTGCATGACTATGTATTAATATATATACCAACTCATTTACTGCATACTTCACTATATATTGCTTATCTCTTCTGTTTCTGTTTCATATTTCAGAAAAATACTCAGATCCATATGTGAGAAGCATCCATGTATCCACAGGGGAGATTGTCCCGCCGAAACTTGAATTCCAGAGCTGTTTTTTTCCCCATACCTCATCCAAGTTTCAGAATATAGTACATCATTGGATCTTCTTTTTTTGTTTCTGTTTTTACATATTCACCCATTTGGAACCACCAACATACTGTGAAAAACTATAATTATTCAAGCCAGGAGTAGGAAACATTTACAGGTTGTTGCTGCTATTTTAAGTTCTTTATTCTCTTTGTTTAGTATTAGATATGTGTTTGTAATTAAGTTGTGCATTCAGTTTCAAACGAACTGCAAATCATCCAAATTTTGATTGATAAGCGGGTTGTCTGAATTCCAGCATTTCGAATTGCCAAGTGGACGTATCACAAAATAAACAAACTGGAGAGCAAAAAAACGGGGCGCAAGAGAATACTGAGAACAGGCAGCAGCTGAAATAGCCTGCCCTTCAGTGGGTTCCTGCTCAGTTCTCAAGCTGGTTTTAGCTCATCTTGTGCCATTACAGAGAGAACACCTCTGAAACATATCAAACTGGTCCCACCCATATGGGCAGTCCAGATCCAAAATGCCAGCAAGTTCCCTCTGCACGAGAGATACAGCAACCCCAGACGATCGTTTCAGCCTTGTTAGGAATCATCAGTGAGGCATAGCTGATATCTCTCTGAGCAAGGGGTCCACGTCTGGATTACCTTTAAACTTATAGAGAGCAAAAAACGGGGCGCAAGAAAATACTGAGGACAGGCAGCAGCTGAAATAGCCTGCTCTTTGGTGGGTCCCGAAACAAACTGGACAATGAAAGAGCCAGTTTGTTTAATTCACGATTAGAAGTGGCACCAAAAATAATGAGATGATTGATGAGAAAAAAGATGATTGATGGTTAGAGGACAGCCATTAAATGCTGATAATATTTACAGATCAAAGCAATTTGGTTCACAGGTCAAGTGAAAAGACGTGACCAAAAGAGGCAGAAAATGAGGAGCAGTAAAATAATCTAATTTTATATTTTATATATTTAAATATATAATATATAAATGTATAAATGTAGATTTAATTATTTTTTTTTTACTGATCCTTCTTTATTTTTACTTCCATTGGTTCTTCACTTGACCTGTAAACCAAATTGCAGGAACATGTTCCTATCAGTGTACTGCAAAGTATATACATTATTCTTTTATTATGTATATATTTTGCAGTACACTGATTGGTGCATGTTTTCCCTTTTTGTTTGAATCATTTTTCCAAATTTCTTGTATTGATTTAAAGTGTCAGTAAGTTGAACAGCCACAAGGACGAATTTCAGAACACCTGGCTACATACCAAAACAAACTTTTTTTCCATACAAATTGATTCAGCTGAACTGAATTTGTTTGCTGTGCTCAAGTCTAGTATCTAATAAAGTTACCACTTGATGCATTTGTATTTACACGAGTGGAACTATGGACATCAACATCAGAAGGTATATATTATTGTAAGGATATCAGAATTAAAGTAAAAGTCCATTACATAACCCCTACTACAATTATGCTAGTACTTGTAATATGATAAATGATTTGCAATTAACTGTTGATAAGTATATGGATACTAGTAGTATTACATAATACATTATTCTGCTTAAGTTAGCCTGCATATAATATAAAGGCATAATAGTTTGGTTGTCAATCACTAGGCTATTTGTGTTTGACATGTAACTTACACTTTTTATAGAGCTTACTGTGGCTTAAATGGTACATGTATGAAAATATTTGACATACTAAGTTACTTCTCCCCTATGCTTAGTGCTCAAGAGACCATAACAAATCATGTTGTCAACATGGCACAGGTGGGCTTTTCTTTCTAACAGACTTGCTAATGAAATAGTTAGAATGAAAAAATTATATAATTTACATATTTTCTCAAAATGCATGTTTTCGATGTAGATAACAAAATTATAAATAATCTCATATTATGAAATAAGAATCTCTAGGATTAAAAAAAAACAAAAAAATAATATACACATTATTATAGTTTAAAAAAAACCATAAACACCTCTTGTATATTTGATCAACGGGTTTATTAATTTACCTTTATGTTCTCTCTAGGATAGTAAAAAAATGTTGCATTCTGGTTCCAACGAACTACATGAGAACCAAGAACAGCTGGCTATTTAAAAGATCAGATGTTGCCGCAATTTGCTAGGCTGTTGTGAAGTAAATCAAAGCCCAGTCGATGAAATTTATTCCTGAACCTGTTCATCATAAATATGGGTTTCAGGGCAGCAAGAAAAAAAAATGAGATTTGTGCTCTTTTGAGATAGAAACAGCTGCATTAAATCCCACAGAACATACATGTGGAGTGCTGGAAATATAAAAAAAGAACCCCTTTAATGCTAAGAAGAGGCTCTAATGTGGAACTTCAAAATACAGTAAAAATGCATTTCTTTCAAATCTGATGTGATATCATAATAGCACATACACGCAAGCCAACACCTGCAGAAATATTATGCAAAATGCTTTTTTTTTTGTGCAAACCTGGCAATTTTGTAGAATGAGACAAAATCGTTATTTTTAATGTGTATGCAATATAATGCAGTGGGACATATTTATACTAAGGGTTACAAAAAGGCACACCAATAGGACACGATGAAAGATTTCTCTATTACATTTTCTGATATTCATAAACACTTTATATGGTATACCGATATACGGTATACAGTATATTTGCCCTTTTATGAAAAAAGAAAAACGAAAAAAAACCTCATACTATGAAGAACTGAAAATAGTTTCTTTGATGTCCGAACCCAATTTTGTAAATATGTATAGTAGGCAATTGCCTTCATTTAATGAAAGCAAGGCACAAAAGGTATGCTGTTTTTAGTCTTTTTTTTTTGTTTCATTTTATGCAAGATTTGTCAATTGTTCTTCAAGGTGCAATAATTAAATTGACATCTTCAAAAGTAATCCCTTGTTTCACAAGTTTTCACTAGTATTTTCTATAGTGATGTGATGTTTTTGTACACAATGTATAATGATCGGTACTTACCCACACGGCATCGTAGCATTCAAGTGAGGCTTAATATAAATCTTGTCATTTTTTTTCAGCGCTGCATATTTTGCAAATTGTTGCTGGATATAAAGGAATATCACAAGCTCTCATAATAAAATGAGTGGTAATTAAGCTCAATCATTTCAGAATCACAGGTTGGGTTCCATGCTGTAATAGTGGGCCTTTCACACATGCAAGATCATTTTGGATATTTTGATTGGTCACTTCAGAACATGGAGCAATGAACCTAATATTGCTAAAATGTCTTTGAGTAAGATATATATATTAAATAGACAGACAGACAAATATATACGGCGCGCACACAAATGTATGTCTGTGTATATATATACATGGAGAAATGAACCTAATATTGCTAAAATGTCTTTGTTATATACTATATATATAAGTGTTTGAGCTTATCAATGAATGTGTCTGGCTACTTCTCGCTGTCTGTCTATCTATTTTTATTAAATAAATAAAAAATATTATAATTTGATATTTTGATGTTACATTTCACCTTTTCTGAGATTACAGATGAATCAAGTTGTTCTCGTCTCTTGTGTGAGCAAATTAATAACTGAAGCACAACCAAAGGAGATTTTCACAAATTTAATATGAGGTAAAACTAATAATAAATAAAAATATGACGTCAAAAATATCTGGAAGAAAGGTAGGGGTTTTCATAATGCATTTTACCTGCTGCAAATTCGATTTTAAGATTTTAAGATTTCAAAACTGCTTCAAAAAAAAAAATACATGACCAAATAAATCGACCATTAATCTTTCAATCTTCACATCGCCACTAATGCACACTTACAACCATAATCTGATGTGACGGTGTACTCTGCTAAGTGCCTATAGAAGTTAATCAATAGAAACCAATTAGAAGGGCACTGTGAGAGATGTAAAGTTGAAATATTTGAACCAGTAAAGGAGTACTCAACTGATTCACTTTGCTGGTGTGTACAAACTGCACTAGTTTCAAATTTAGTCAGTGTGGTTAAGTATCCAGATGACAAATGAAGTAGTGCCTAAAGCCATATATCTTCAAAGCTATTCAGATCATCAGCAAAGTGTAATGTTCATATTAGTCTTGGGATAACTTCTTTAGGATATTTGTTTTAGACGATCAGTTCAATTTCCGAAGGTATTGGCATGAAAGCACCATCATTAAGTTTACAGAGAAATAAACCTCCGAACAATAAACACTATTTCATGTGCTGGAAAAATATGGAATGATAATTTAAGAAGTAACAGCATGTCTCAACTTTCTTCCAGTTAATAAAAAAGCATTGCGACACACACTCAAAACGTAACGGCATTACATGGCTTTTTTATTTTTTTATTTAAGCAAGCTCTCAGAATATAGCATGCACTGACCTTAATTCATTTAAGAGGTTAAGAATAACCTTTAATGGAGTATTAATGGAGTATTCTTAAAAAGCTGCTGCACAGCTTTCAACCACACATGTTTTTTTTCTGATTGTATTACAATAAACTATATCTTATAATATAACATAGTCCTAAACACAAAAGAGTAGTCTACCAGCTAATGAAACCTTTAAAGGAGCCTCCCCTATTAAGCTCTAAAGTACACCTGTCTCTAGAGAAATAAAATAATTGAACTACTGTAAATGCATATGGCTATACCACTGGCATTGCACTTTGTTGTTGCTCTTTGTTTACTGTTCTGTGGTATAAAGCTCCTAATTTAAAACTGATTTCAGGTATCATCAGGTGTGCTAAGAAATGTATTCACTGAGCAATATGATCAGTTTTAGTAAGATAGATGTAAACATTTTGCTGTGTCGATTTTCATAACAGAAGTGATATTTAATACACCACAAGGAAAATATGGATTCATGCCATCACTAAATGTGTATGGCTACAAACCTTTCTATGATTAATGTTTGCTTAAACTGTAGCGCAGGGTAATATAAAACACACTAGCTGTTTTGAAAGAGATTTGTGTAGACAAAAATCACTGAAAGCAAAACATGCAAACTAACAGTAATTAAACTGTATTTTCGCTTACATATGATTAACCCCTTACAGACCAACCATGGCGAATATGTTTACCTTTACAATTTAGTCTTCAGTCAGCCTGTATCAAAATGGAATGCTTCATTCATTAAGCAACAGCACACAAGTTTAGAGCTGTCAGTGCTTAATAAGCAATGCATTCCATGCTGGCACAGGGCCTTCAGGGGTCAGATTGTGATGATGGTATGCACTGTCATCGATCCTTAAGGGGTTAATAAAGAGGTGGCATCATACAGAAATTCTAGATACTGCTTTATGATATAAATGTTCTCTTATATAGTTGTCTATTTAACACATATTTTGATTATGACTATTATGAGTCTGTAAACTAGAAAAAGAAGGGACATTTTCACCTTAAGTACATAAATACACCTTAAAGCACATAAATACATATATTTAAAATAATCTTTGCATAGAAGATAATCTGTATGACAGATGAAAAATATATATTTTTTTATACATAGAACAGAAAAGTAGCGCTATCTATATAGCATTATTGCTGTATTGCAAACAAGGTCTACCATTAAGAGTAATCCGCATTTGTTTAGTTTAACTGTGTCAACTGAATACGTTTGAGAACAACCCTATTCTCCCTGGAATAGTGGATTAGTACATGCATGCATAACTTGGACCATGTGCCACATGCCAAGTGGTCAGGACATTTAAAGGAACTCATTAAAAAACTGACTGTAACTTTGAGTTATCAGAAGCATTATTTTGATCATAAAAAAAGTATTAAAAAAAATCTATATTTTTGTTCTCTAAGCATATCCCTGGAAAACTGCACTTAAGAACAATACAGTGGAAAACATCAATTATTCAACAGTGCAATCCTACATGATAAAACACAACATACAGTTAGATGATAATGGGAAAAGAAGCACTCAGCATAACCTTATAGACTGCTTCATATATCCATGCATGGATTTAACCCATTATGCCCTTATATCCTATAGCAACTGTTATTATAATGTGCTATTCTGAATACCAGTAACTCCTGGCATTGTACCACGGCACTCTTTTAGATCACTTCCATTTCCTCTTGGGAATAACAGATTTGTACTTTAGAAATGCCAGTGACATCTTTCAGGGACTTGCTCTGACAGTGATCTCATCATTTAAAAGAAGCAGTTTAATATTTTCTATATTATTCAAAACAAGCACTTTACAAAGTGAGCTGGCCAGCATATGAAAGGGTTCATCTCCCCACCCCCAATGGCTCAACAGCTTAAACAATATACTAGTATTGAATTGCTCTACACTAAGGCTACTTTTTGAATGTGCTTAGGATAGCAGCAAACACCGCTGGGGAAAGTTTGCTGCCACTAAAATTGATCATAAAACTCTGAATGGTTCTTCTTGGGCTTTGCAAGACATAAAAATGAATCATGGCTGGCAGTTATTACAACATATACTGCCTTTTATTTATAGATACACTTTAACCCTTACTAAATATTTCCTGTTTTGAATTCTTTGGTAGAAACATAATGTACAAACATGCTTGTTAAAAAAAGCCAAATAAAACGTAACAGATGTGGCTTTTTGCACAAGCGGGTTTTGTAAAAGTCTTTTTTTTTCCTTTCTTGGCTTTGAAATGATATTTCTCTGCTATGCTCTATCAAAAATCAGTTAAACATTTCACATAAATATTTATTCTCATAGGAATAAATACAAATATATATTTATATCTGTGGGCTTGTTATTCTGTTTAACTTGGACACAGTATATCTTAACCCTTTAACTGCCTTAAAAGACACATTTACTATGGTTCATCCTTCAAGTTAAAAGAGTTAAACATATATTTTGCTTATCACATCCCATAAAATATGACACAGTAGTATGGTATGGTATACCTATTGGAATAGTTAAATATCCTCGAACAGTAACAAACTATTGGAAATTTAAGCAGTAGATGTAAGATCAATGTAACAAATGCAGGATGAAGGATCAGAACACGTCCCTCTCTTCTTTTTGCATTACTGTTAATAGGATGGAGAAATCTTGCTTGTTTTTTTAAATTCAGTTATGCAACTGAAATCCACAAGCATCATCTCTCTATCAGGGCTGAAACACGAGAAAAAATGTGTGTTGTAATGCAAGGCACTGGTAGAGCACAATGATTTATGCCATTTTTGTTTTTAGCATGAAAGTAAAAAAAAAACGCAAAAAATCCTTCTCATAGCTTGCAATTCTTTTCAGATCTCAGATGTTTTATGACAATTAACAGAAGATCATTAAGACAATCAAAGTGATTTCAAATGCTGATTTAACTCCAGATACCAGAAGGCACAAATCACTCCCCAAAACTCTGTAGCCCAAGGAACTACAGAATGGTGTGTGCCACGGTTTTATCAATGTACACGCACACACATGAACAGTGTAGCATTAATGTAGCATAGCACAGCTCCACAGCTGTCAGAGAACTGGATCTGTACTTACATTCTGTCAGAAACTAGCAAACGGCTATCGACCATCATATCAGGAAGAAAATCCAGCTTGAATGAAGAAGTCATGTTCTTGCTGCTGCACGCCGTTCTGCTCTGGCAAATAAGAATGTTTCTCTGCTTGTCTGATTCAACAACAGTGCTGGCCAAGAGACAGGCAGAGACAGGTGCGGGAGGCCTCCCCAAGGCAGCAGCCAGAGTCGGCAGTTGTCACATTCTCTCCCCCTCTTGTTTTCCTCCAATCCCTTCTGAAATCTACTGCTGAGGCAACTGTCTATAGAGTACCAGGTGCTGAAACGATGGGAGGAGCTCCCTTCATACTGCAGCTCAATTTAACCCCTGCATCCCTTCTGTTCTACTCGCCTCAGTTCATTTCTCTTGTACTCCTTAAAAATTTAAATGTGCTGTAAAATGCTGTGATTCTGTATGCTGTTTGTTAATTGTATGTGTTTTGTTTTGTTTTTGTTATTTTTAGCATCAGCCATTTTTTTTTACAGATCACTGTATAACAATGTTTCCTATACACATGCTACAATGCAAACTAGAGAAACGTGGAAATCATTATGTAACATAAGATCCATGAACCTTTCCCTATTATACACAGAGAAAAACTGCAGCAATGAAAGGAATAATTGTGTTAAGTATACAACTGTTGAAATAATGTTCTTGCATAAATCTAATTCTGTTATGATAGATCAACATTACAATTCAGTCTAATTTACCAATAATATATAGAGCTTTTACCTTTTTTTTATTTTTTATTTTTTATTTTTTTTACATTTTTATCTCCTATATAACACGGTACACTTGGAATAGTATACTTTAAAAAAGTTAACCCCTAATTGCATACACTTGTATTAATGTTTATATGCATTTATATGCATTTGTCACTACAAGGCGTAAGAAGATACTAGTTATTTAAATGCGTTTATAATCCAGTAATAAACGTAACATTGCATATATGATGCTAGAGTGCGTAAATAAAAATGCAAAATAGATTTGTGAACATGTACTGTTTGGGAAATAATATGTATACTGACATTAATATGAAACTTGCTCTTTAAGGATTCAATTATAAGGTGGTTTTGCAAAAATTTTTGTGAATGAAAAAAACTGTTTTTAACAGGGATAAATATAGAAACTAATATATTCGCTAGAACTAATGCTGTGATACTTAATACGTAAATATGTTATTTTGTCAGCCATTATCCCAATTATTTTGGTTTTATATAAGACTGAAAAAAGCAATTTAATTAATATTTTTTTCCTTCTTTTTACGTTTGCTACTTGTAAAATGGATGGACCTGTACTTTCATGTTATTATACATCTTTCTTGTTTTAAGGCTACCCATCCATGTGCTTTGAAGTTGTTACAATACACTAGAGAAGATGTTAATCCCATGCACTTGAAAGAAAGTGAGTCTTTCTCTAGTACTCAGGCCTACATATTCATGTAAACATGTTAGCAAAAGAACAAAAACACCAGTCTTGGCTCTCATGCCTGAAATAAATTAGTAGTAGATTATTTTTTTATTGTTTGTAGCATGTAACTCTTGCAAATATGGTTTAATAACTCTGTATTATCTATTATAAACATAAAATACAAAAAACAACCAACGGGTGCTGTGAATAGCCCATGGGATGTATCATACTTTAGAAATGTGACAAATGCTATCAGTGCCCCAAAACCTTAAGTAGCTAATCTTTCTCAGATTAAATCTAATTAAAGTAATTTCCTCAAGTGTGTACAGTTAAAAATACAACATTGTAGTCTGCTTTAAAAAACTGCTATCCCAGTGAAAATTCATTTTTCTAACTCAACACACCCTTGTATTAGTTATTTTTTAAAAATGGGGGCTTATTCATTAAACACTGCATTTTATTCAAACGAAAGCCAAATTAAACAATGTAGGCTACATTTCTAAATTAGCTTTTCATGATGCATTTAGCAATTTTGTTTTAAATTCATGACAATTAATTTATCCAAATAACCCAAATTAAACAATTTAACGATCACCAATCAATTAACAATCAAAATATTGAACCAAGAGGAAAAAAAGGCAACTTAGAAATCTTTTAAATTATTCTTAATTAAATATACATTATTTTATTTATAGTGCAAATACTTTTACTCGGATATCAGTGAAAAAAAATGAAATAGTCACAAAACACCACTTCATAGTGTAATCATTTATCTAAGCTTTTATGCTATTTCAAATTCTGATACATCTTCTTTGTGTGATTACAATGAGACAGTGTAGCATTTGCCTCAGTAAGCAACAGGTAGAACCATAAAGATTTATCTTTTTTTTTCTTATGACCTCACAAACGATGCTTTCAAATGAATTTAGCTGTGAGATTCTTTGATGATTTAACAGCAAATAAACAGAAATTGATGGAATTGACAGTAGGAATTCCAAGTTCAGACATTTTAAATATTCAAAAGGTGGCTTTTACTACACACACCATTCAGTTCAATGCAGTAGTTATGGTGTCAAGAGTTTTTAGGTGTGCCCCTTCCAGTTTTTGTCAATTTTTTTTTAAGGAGTTTGACATAAGGCAGAGTCATCCTGATAACCAAGCACCCTTTCTGTTGTTGGACATTTCATTCCTCATTATATGATGACATTTAGACAGCAATAGAAGTGATTGGAACACTGGGTTACACCACCTTCAGTTCTCCCAACCTATCATCACTGTCCAAATCTGAGCAACAATGAAGGGGCAGGGCTTTAAATGCCAAGAAATCACATTTTTCCCACATAACTCAAAAATAGCCTGAAGAAAAACAGAGAAGCTGCACCCAAAGGCCACTTTCACACAACCACCCCCCACGAGAATAAGCTTTATTGGATTGCCTAGGGTGTCCCTTTAGGTAAGCAATTTTTATTATTAGTGCAGTTATTCTCAAAGCAGTCCTAAAGAAGACATACAATCCAACACTTATATATCAAATAAATGTTGTTCCAGTTGGGATTAAACTTTTTCTGTTAGTAGTCCAATATTTCTAAACTAAATCCTATTTCAAAGCTAAACTTTCCTCATCAGTATTCCAAAGTCATTGTTACAGGAAAAAGCCAGGTTTTTGGGACCAATTTTATTTTGTGGCTTAAATAATGTAATGGAAGTAAAATAAAGTCAAGGTAAAGCTCAGCTTAACAGATATTTTTGTAAAAAGAAAATGGAATGTGTCCTATACCAATAAGATTGTACTTTAACATGTATATGAAAAATACAAAAAAAATAATAAAGCACAACTGTCTCTTTTTTATAATTCTGAATGCGTGAAACGTGGCAGTTATGTATGAGATAAAAATAATTATGAGTAATATAGTATTTTATTTCTACGTGAAAACTAAAAAAAAACCCAAAGAATGACATGAAAGGCACCTTCATTCTTCCATGAAAACCTAATCAATGCACCCGTGTCAATGCTTGTAAATGTATTGATAACCAAAATATGGCTATCTGACTATAATTGAACTCAGTTTGCTGCAACTTTGACTAGGTCATTCCATGACATAGTTTTAAAAGCAGAGAACAAGCGAACATTAAGTTAGCATAATCAAGATGGCGGCATGCACCATTTTGATTGACTGGCATAGCTCAACTTGTTTACTTCATGTATGATATTTCACAAAATCACCTGCAGCAGTGTTAACATGGGTGAATACACTATATCATATACACTATAGAATGTCAAAATGAGGACTGTATAATTCATTAGACAATTGGAAACATGCTGGTTGTTTACCTTACAGCTATTTATCCAGTGTTTATAGATTTTATTGTGTCATCTGTCATTACACACATTCAGAAAAAAGTGTCACACTTAACTAGGTCTCTAAGTACTGGAATATTGTATATCAAAGATGAATAAAAGCATCATGGTGAGGTACTCAAATATGTTTGTTCTGTTGGTTGGAAAAACTAAGGTGACACTTGTACTGCTAGCCATTATATTTGATGTGAATTGAGTATACTACATTTGTACATAAGGCATTTTTCCCCATGAAAACATTTTGTTGAAAAAAAAAAATCCAAAATTCTGTAAACAACAGGAATAATGGTGAGATAAAGGGTGAACAGTATTATTTCTCACATTTGTTTCACACTGCAGAATGTTCCTGCTGTACAAAAGACCAATAGGCACTGATGTTCATTCTCTTTAAAACTATTTGTGAACATAAAAAATGTTTCTTTTGTTAATGTCCTTAATGTACAAAAATATTTAGATATATTTTTAATGTTTTATTATCGAAACTAACCATAACCATCTCTAATTAAGTGAATAGTTAAGTTATCTGTTAAGCTTTCACAGTAACCATTTGTGCTTGAGAGCTGCGGGGAGAGTTAACTGCTAGCAGTAGAGCACAGTAACTTTTTGGGGATTAACAAACATTATTTTTCATATCTCACCAGGTAATGGATGCCACAATAACTGGTAAAATCTACTGTGTAATTACCGCCTTTAGTACCGAGTGGTAGACATTTGTTAGAACCCCTACCAAAGAAGTAAACACATAAAAACAATCATAAATACCTTATTGGAGATTTATAGCAGCAGCAACAGCTTAGAAAGGTCAAAACTCTCAATGTACAAGTGCAACATTGCTAACTATCTCTAACTGAAATCTATATTTTCTGCAAATGAAAACAGTGATGGACAGCTCCCAGCTATAGCACTAAAACAAAATATTCATGTAAACACATAAAAAGCATGACATTGATTAAAATAACAAGAGAAGACCAATGGTATTTACAAATCATGAACAACCCATGGATTAAAAAGGAGAGGGCCCGGTAAATGGAAAATTGAGGTCTACATAAACTCTTATTTACCAGAGTGGCTTGCTTAAAGGGCATACAAAGTATCTAGGGACCTGATGACAAGCCCCCTAGAGCTTTCTCAGTCTGGTGACCTGTAGGGTCGTGAGTAACATCCAACACTGAAGATGCAGAAGTTTCACTTGGTTTAAAATATTACAAAGAATTAAAAAGAAAAGAATGCAGATTTTTACTATTATTGGCATGCACCTCCTGTAGCTGCCACTTTAAAAATAGGCACACTACCATCCAAGGCCGGTCTGGGGATTCCAAAGCAGCCCTGGAAAAAAAATCTATGCCAGCCCCATAAATCATTGCGCCATATATTGTCACATGTAATATGTAAGGCTATGTCTTGCCACCCTAGATGATATATATATATATATAGCTTTTTCCAATATAAAATATTGGTCCTTTCAGAGTAAAATTTTTAATTATACAGTAAACATACTCACATGCAGACACAGACAATCTCACTGACACAAGCTGATTGATACACAGCCTCATAGACAAACAATCTCACTGAAATACATAAGCTCATTGACATAAAAAACACAAGCTCACTCACTAGCAGGCACACACACACACATGCAAGCAAGCTCACTCACTAGCAGACGCACACACACAATGTAGTGGTTCTGGTGTCTATAGCCTGTCCCTGCAGGCTTTTCAATGTAAACACTGACTTTTTAGAGAAAAGGCAGTGTTTACATTGCTTCCTAGTGACAGACACTCAGACGATCACTAGAGGTGCTTCCTGTGTCAGTGCGGATTGGTTGAGATCATCAAGCTTGATGATCTCAGCCATAGAGGCAGGGCCAGTCGAGGGGAGACCAGCATGACGTGGGGAAAAAAAAGGTGAGTAAAAAAACACATACACACACACATACCATGACAGACACACACCATGACACAGACAGACCATGACACAGACACATACACACCGTGACACAGACAGAAACACAGACACACCATGACAGACACACCATGACACAGACAGACACACACACATACACCATGACAGAGACACACATACCATGACAGACACACACACATACCATGACAGACACACACACATACCATGACAGACACACACCTTGACACACACACACACCATAACACAGACAGACCGTGACACAAACACTGTGACACAGACCGTGACACAGACACATACACACCGTGACACAGACAGAAACACAGACACACCATGACAGACAGACACACACATACCATGACAGACACACACACATATCATGACAGACATACACCTTAAAAAAGACACACACACACCTTGACACACACACACACACACCATAACACAGACAGACCGTGACACAAACACTGTGACACAGACACACATTACATGACACAGACAGACACACACACCATGACACACAGACACACACACACCACGACACAGAGAGACCGTGACACAGACACACACACCGTGACATAGACAGACACACATTACATGACACAGACAGACACACACACACACCATGACAAACACACACACACCACGACACAGACAGACCGTGACACAGACAGACACACATTACATGACAGACACACACACACACCATGACAGACAGAGACACACACACACCATGACACAGACATACACACACAATGACACAGACACACATTGCATGACACAGACAGACACACACACACACACCATGACACAGACAGAGACACACACACACCATGACACAGACATACACATCATGACAGACAGACACACAAACACACACACACCATGACACAGACAAACACACACACACACACACACACACCATGACACAGAGACACACACACCATGACACAGACAGACACACCATGACAGACAGAGACACACACACACAATGACACAGACAGACACACACAATGGCACAGACAGACACACATACACCATGACACAGACAGACACAGACAGACACACACACCATGACAGACATAGACACACACCATGACAGACAGAGACACACACACACCATGACACAGACAGACACACACAATGACACAGACACACATTGCATGACACAGACAGACACACACACCATGACAGACAGAGACACACACACACAATGACACAGACAAACACACACAATGACACAGACAGACACACACACACCATGACACAGACAGACACACACACCATGACACAGACACACACACATACACTCTGACACACATTATTTCTACCTGTGCGCTGGCGGCCGCATGGGGAGCTCAGTCTGATGGCGGTCGACTGGGGGAGCTGGCTCTTCTGGCGGCCGCATGGGGGAGCTGGCTGTTCTGTCTCTGCTCCCCCGCCCCAGCGTGCAGCTTAAGGAGACCAGGACGGAATATGATGTCATATTCCGGCCCCCGGTCTCTTACTAGCGCGCGAGGGCGGGGGAGCAGAGACAGAACAGCCAGCTCCCTCTGCGGCCGCCAAAAGAGCACCCTCTGCAGCCGCCAGAAGAGCCAGCTGCCGACGGCCCACCGGGAAATTTGCCGGTATCCCGGTGGGCCAGTCCGGCCCTGCTACCATCTAACTTATTCAAAGATGCAGGAGGATAATGTCAGCCTAAACAACCTTTAAGGAGGAGAAAGAGAGAGAAAGGGTTCTGGGGATCTATAATTGTTTTATATGTTTTGTATATAAATGTAATATTAAAATCACATGTATACTGCATTTTCATAGTTTGCTGGTTGTTTGGGAATACACATTCCCAAAATAACAGCAAATGACTAAATATAAAAAATTAAAACATATTTGTACTTCAATACAGCTTATGTTCAAGCTTATGTTCAAGCTTTCAGAAGCAATGTGTGATAAGGGATACTAACAATTTATGATACAATATATACCCCAAGTAACAGATCCACAAACAAATTGATTTTTTTTTTTTTTTAAATGTAACTGTTTTTTTTATTTTTAAACAGTCCCTAAGTAGTACCTACTAGACTTGTGCAAAAGTTTATTTTGGACGGTTGTAGAATTGTGCAAAAGTTTATTACTGTTCGGTAGAATCAAATGCCTTTTAGTCCACATCCAGTCTAATCGATCATCTGGGATTTACTTGTGCAGTCTTATTCACAGACAAATCCCAGATGATTGATGTGTCTGTGTGGATTAAAAGGCATTTGAATTGGACAAACAGTCTTATATTAACTTTTGCACAATTCTAATACCTATATTAGAAAATGGTGATTCATACATAGTTGATATGTGATCTATACCCATATGGCAATTTAAAAAAAAAAAAATTTTAATCGCAAATTTCTTGGTATAAAAGGATTAAAAGTCAGTAGGCGTTACATCGCAAGAAGAGATCAGACTCCCCCAAATTTCTCCTTCAATAACAGTAAGAAATAATTGGGTGTGGAGAGACTTTGAAAATGACAAACCTATTATGTGAATACATAGTACATTGTTCCAGTACTATACAACAAATTAATTTTTTATTCAAAACAGACTCGCAAATAAGATATAACAGGAACCAAAACAGCTACAATGAACTTGGCTCATCAATATTTTCATGTTTCCCAAATGCAGAATTTATAAGATCTGCAACAGCAGTAGCAAGCTTTAAATGATTCTAAAATGTTCTGCTTTCTCCATGTCTTAATTAGAAAATATGTCTTTTGAATTCAACATTGTTGGACAGAGTAATCCTAATTCTCCTGTTATTGCAATGAAAATACATGTTTCATCCTTTGGGATGCTATGAAAATTTTTATTCAAGTAAAGCGACCTTTGCAGTATACATTATTTGTATAACTAAACTGACCTATATTTAGTTTTATAGACTATTTTAAAGAAAATTCTATTTTTTTTAAATCTGAAAATAAACATTAGCATCTATATATATATATTCAACATTTGATATCAGAGTTCATAAATAAATACTAGATCTTGATTGTTAGGGTTGGCTGGATGAACTATGCTTTTGACCAAAGAGTACTTAGAAATGGCTGCTCTGACAATGCAAGGGTAAGCCCATGGTAAAAGTACTTTTAAAAAGCCACTTACTGATATGAAGAAGAATAAAGTAAATTCTTGCAGTTATAACATTGTGTTATTTATGATCAATGCAGATTAACAAAGATAGCGATACTAACCTATTTCTTAGTCTAAAAGTAGATTTGTGGATCCTTAGAAAACCAAATAATAGTGAGTATAAAAATACAAAGTCATATTAAAGGGATACTATAGTGCCGTAATACAAAGCTTTATTCCTGGCACTATAGTCCCTTTTCCAACCCCCTCCTGGTGAATAAAGGGTTACAAACTCTTTATTTACTTACCTTATCAATGCTTTCCTATGGGGAAAAATCTGACGCTAGATATCCTCATGCAGAGCGTGAAAGGTCAATTTCGATCCAGGAAGCGCCCCCAGTGAGGCAGATTTAGTGCTGCAATGTAAACATTGCAGTTTATCTGGAATAGCAATATTTTATATTGCAGCATTAAGTGCAAAAGGGACACTGCACCCAGACCACTTCAATGAGCTGAAGTGGTCTGGGTGTCTAAAGTGTCCCTTTAAGAATAATGTGCATTTCGTTTTTGTATTGAAAAATAAACACATTATGTGTAATCAGCCAATACTCTTTGGTCCCATTTTCCCATCTGATGTCA
Source organism: Pelobates cultripes (assembly GCA_933207985.1). Taxonomy (NCBI): domain Eukaryota; kingdom Metazoa; phylum Chordata; class Amphibia; order Anura; family Pelobatidae; genus Pelobates; species Pelobates cultripes. The sequence continues at coordinate 159,683,936 of OW240914.1, read as the reverse complement.
GTAGGTAAGTATAATGCCTATATAACGTCACATACACTGTATGCATATTCTACACACATACAGAATAGTGAAAAAGCTGCAAGAAAACAAATTCATCTCACCATGTTTATCAAGATAAAACTGGAACATCTCTGGGCTACTTTTGGAAAAATCACCGTAGCAACCAAAGGAATGTGTCTACTGATTACTTTAAATGCAGCACTTCTATAAATATACCCGTAACATTTATATTTGAATATATTTTAACATGAAGAAACAACAGGAGATATGTTTCCTGATGGTTATGTACACCCTTTAGATCATTTTATTGACTAAAATTAATTAGATCATTATTATTTTCTGTGGAATTTTAAAGCAATTATTTAAATTGTAATGTTTCATTGTCAGGGTCCATTTCAAAGATAACAATGGCTCAACAGAATACTAAGTAGGACTCTTCCTAAGTTGGAACCATATAAGCATTTTAATTATTAATCTAGGGGGATCCTCTCAGAGATTGGTGGCAAAAAAAAAAAAAATACTGTGCATATTAACACACATTAATCATAATATTAAACTGAATTTTAAAAGTGATCAGATGTATTACCTCATTTACGTTTTAAAGTAATTAAATACATTTATTGTGTGAAGAATGCCCCTCCTAAATCTTTTTAGTCTAACAATTCTAAAAACCTAGAGCCTTTCTAATTATAACAACCTATAACAACCTAGGCTAGGCGTTTAATGAAGAGATCTGGAGATTTGAAAGGCAGTTTTGTTGAGTTAGTAAATTACATCTATAATGTATTTTTTTAACTTAGCGGGTAACTTAGCATGGTTTACTGCTTAGTAAATAAACTATGGATTCAGGCTATCAAGTCACATAAGTATTCATACAATTAAAATCAAAGTTCATACAACATACACATTTTGAATTTGTTAGAATTCACTTCTAGAAAAACGTTATGCTATACACTGTTTTTCCAATGCTGTCATCCTTATTCTTTGCTATATTTACTGCTCTGTGGTTTATTGAATATGGAACTAAAGCATCATAATACTGATTCAACAATGAATTAAAGAAACTCACCTAAACAAATCCCCACTGGATATCGATCTTCAATCTTTGTCTCAACAATCTACTATCCTTGAAGCAAAGCAAAAAAAGCTTCAACAACATATTCTTTATCTCCTTTCTTTACCCAAGCCATTCTTCTCTACCTTAAATGACTACCTTTTATACCCACTTCTCCTTTTATTTTCACTGCTATTTCCTCTTACCACATCATACAAAAATTGTTTTAATCAACATTTCCAACATTCAAACATCATTTCCAGGCTACCCTATCAACCCTTGTGATATCGTTTCCTTTTTCTTTGCACAATATCTGTTCACCTTCATACTGAATGCTAACCCTCCTATGCACCACAAACTTTCTTTTCTTCCCTCCCCTAATTCTACATCACTGCTCCTTCCTTTTTAGTCCATCATTTTCAGTCCCTACCTCAACATTGAACTTAACAAAGTCTTACTCCTTTTACCTTATTACCCAGAGAGCCTCTACCTTATATTTGCATGTTTATTGAATGCTTTGTCCAAAACCATCAACCCATCCTCATTGTTACACACTTTATTCCTTCCCCAATGTAATATGGCTTCTTTCTTGGCAACTCCAAAGAAATTACAGTCCACAATTTTCAGTCTTTAATAGCCTCCAAGTAATTTACCTTTACCTAAATGTCACCCTTAGCAAAATCTGGATATCAGGTATCTGCCCGCACCTATGTATTTTCTTATCTGCATACCTATCCCTGCAAAATCTCTTTTTAAAATGCATACCACACACCAAACTCATTTCTGGTAAATGTAATACCGTTGTTCTGGGTACTCGTTCTACTTTATACATAATTCTTGTCTCACCTTATTTGCTTATGGCTTTAATACCAATTTATTTGCAGTTAACATAAATACGTTTTTTATACCCCTTTATTACATCTGACCTCGACTCTGACATCACCTCCGAACATCCTTACACTTATCAATGAAAAGAAAAAATGTAAATTAAATAAACAATGTCTCACCTTTTTCCATATCCCCTTTGCCTACAGCTCAAAGCATTGTCATCTGTATTCCATCCACTACTGTCATACAAATGGATTGTCCATTATGTTCACTTGACATTTCCTATGTTATTGAACATGAACAATCTTTCCGTGCATCACCTTTTCTGCTGCTGAACTCCATACACATCTTATCTGCCAAGCTCAACTATTGCTTTCTACCTCTGCTTGGCCATCCTTCATTCACCATTATTCCATATCAACTAATTCTAATTTATTTTTTTACATATTCATCTCATCGGGCCTCACTCAGCTTGAGCAACACCCATGTGCTTGCAAAATCTATTATGTACTCAGATCTACAAAATCTCAAATTATTATATTTTTTTACATATATTTTTTAAAAATCCTTTTATAATTTTACATTTCCCTCGATCTCTTCATCATTTTTAGACTGGGTCACCCATTTAACTCCTGTACCTGCAATTGAGTAATTCCGAACTCAACACAGTCCTTACCATTTTGATAAATGCTTTTAAGAAGATTGTCGTTTAGTTGGGTTGATGCAAATTGGTGTGTTGTATTTCAGTAGATTAAACATATATTTGTGGGCCCTCTTTATTAACAAAAGAGATCTAGATACAAAAAATAAATAAATTAATAAAAACATCAAAGTGTGTATTTAAAAAAATATATATAGTGGTTTAAAATATCTTACATTCTCTAAAAGTATGGAGGTAATTGAATGTATATTTTAAAATCATGCTAGAAAAAATAATCATGATAAAATCATTAAGAAAAAAAGTGTGCAAATACAGTCCTTTTTTATGAATAAATCGCAATAATAACTAATTGAAAAGAAATTATTTGCACATAATCTAATGCAATCCTAAAACACAGAACATATTTCTTTATTTTTTTTAGCAAGGGCTCAACTAATAGTCAAATGAATTGATAGTTAACACAATTAAATTAAATTAACCAGACAATCCCTAACCTTTGGCATTATTACGTTCTTGTCAATATCAACACCTGATATGGTTACTGTTTTGAAATAAATATGGGTATTTAAAATACAATATTAAAACATGGGTTTCTTTGAAAAATGTATTTTATTTTTAATTACATGTGAATTAGCTGAAAGAAGCTGCAGGGAAGCCCAGGCTCTTACTGACTTAAGCCTTCTCAGCAGTTTGTTAAATTCTAGCCTCAAATCCCTTGAGGGAATAGTGGATTCAAAGCAGCTTTTAATCATACCACAGGGAGGGTGAAGTAGTATGTAAGTAGGTCATATAGAAAGCACTGCAAGTGCATAGGTTAGTGTTTTATTTAACAACTAGTGTGTCACATTTTCAATTCACCTCTGCTATTGGCATTTAAAGAAGATGGTATGGCCAGGGTCATATACAATAGCCTGAGAAAGAAAATCTAACATTTTAAAATGAAGCATTTTATTCTCTGTTCCTACATACACAAAATAACTTTACCAATCTGCAATTGCCTGTGCTCCAAATTTGTAATTTTGCATACTGAGATATATATTTATATATCATGGTTTCGTCCACAAAGTTTCAACGTGTTCCACAGTGCTGTAAAATGATGAGAAAATAATATAGGCATTTATGAACATTTTATGCGTGCACACACCCACACATACACACACACACACACACACGTGATGGCTCCTTCACTCCTATGGCAGCAATGGTTTGCACATATTGTGGCCTGCCCGAGATTAGTGGCAATTACACTATTGCTGTAGCCATTGCTATTTGCAGCTTAAAAACCTTAATCCAGCCCCTCAACTGCTACTGACAAGTATAGGGAGAAAGAGAATAGCAGGGAAAGGGGCTGGATTAATGGTGGCATCTGAAAAAAGCAGTTACCGCCAAATAGTGTAATTCCCACTAATCCTGTTCAAGCCAGGAAATATATATCCCATTGTGCACTGAGATTAGGGCTCTCCACGTTCTACATGGTCAGTCACACCATGCAGTACTGTTTTTATTTCAATTTTATATACATACAAACACAGTGTTTCTGGTGCAGTAATGTAGCCCATGGAACAGCGCAGATAAGGGAATGGGCCTTGACAGGGCCAGGAAGTAGGCATGGCATCAATTTTATTTAATTTTAATTTTAATACTTGGCTATGGGTTATCAAAAAGAGATGGGGGTGGGGCTTGCTAAGGATATATATAGTAGCCATCATATGAGGTGGCCATTTTAATTATAACTTTCACTTTTTGGGAGTATAGTTTAATTACCATGTCAGACAAACAACTGTGTGCATGTCAGGCCTGTGATAGGCTCTGGAGACTTTATTACACAAATTGAAGATGCTTCCAAAGCTGATTGTCAACTACTTAATTTACCCATAATACACAGTCCATTGTGTTATATGTTTATATTAATTTATAAATATAAAATTAAGAAGGGTTCATATTGTTTTAACAATTTATGGAGTGTCAGAGATTGCCTTGTCTTGGTTAATGAGATATAGCATTCAACACACTCAGTTCTAACACTCAAAACAGTCAAAAAAACATAGAAACACATGCAGAATAACACATACATGGATATAAACTGTATAAAGGGGTACTTTTTTTGCTTGCTGTATGAAGGGTCCATTGGCAGTTTTATTAGTATGGACTAAATAGTCTGCATTAAAGGGTTAATCTAACTACCATAACCACTTCTACTTTTAGAAGTGGTGATGCTAGTAGGAATCATGCAGCATTTCTGCTTGAAATGCTGCACATACAGAGGTATATTCACTTTTGTCCTGGAAGCTAGTTACACGTGAGCTAATTTTAATTCTGTGCAAAGCACCTGCATGGGGAACAAGGGGAAGTGTATATCTCTACTCCCTCTATTTTTTAATTTAAGTGCCCTCTCCAGCTGTCCCCAACTCCAAATACTCTTACTGTTTTTTTTTTTATATCCCTCCCTGTATGTCCGACTGTACTCCCTCTCTTCTTCTCCTTCCTTACTCCTTCCTTGCACGCAAATGCGCTCTGAACCGGTGAGAATGGTTCAAACAAATGCTTCTCTTTGAGAGGCATTGGATTGGACCTCATGAGGGCAGTGCTGATGTATGGCAGAGTGGGTGTGGAAATCAGCTTGCAATGTATGATCACATACTGTAATTAAAACCCCCCTTGTTTTGCCTAAATCAGGTGTTTCTAAGGAAACTATTTAATTTTGTGAGCTTTTGAAGTTGGCGTTTAGTAAGTGAGTGGCATTCTTATACTCTAATATAGATTTTGCAACTATGTATCTTTTCTATTATACATTATTAGTTTCAAATTCTTGTTAGTGTAAGCATGAAGGTAGAGATAGGGTTATGTTTAATGTTGGTTTACTCTGTAGGGGATACAGTTTGTTCGTATTATAATTAATTATATGTATACTTAGTGTACACTGGTGTATACTTAGATAGTGTGTTATGTTATTGTAGTGCTTAGGGGTGGACTTCACTTTGTGGGCAGCAGAGGACATGTCCTTTTATTGTATAAAATTAGTGGGAGTTACAGTTTTGGAAAGCAGTTTTTTTTTAGCTGCTGTTTTTAAAATATATATGTATACATACACACAGGCAGTCAAACAGAGGGCTTATTACATAATGATGACTGCCTACACTATTTCAGGGTCGCGTGTTTGATTCCCAAGGGTTTTTAGGTTAACACAGCCTTTTATCCTTCTGCGGTAAATACATTAACAATGTTAAATAGGGTGGTTTGCCCCCAATCTGGAGCTACCTTAAAATGAGAGATCAGCTGTAAGGGGTAGGTGGAGCTCAGAGAGCCTCTGGTTTCTACCGTAGATAGGTAAAGACCTGGTATATGGAGAACGCGAACTTGGGGCAGTTCATGGAGCTGATGAGAATCTTTATAAGAGATCTGTTCCCAGCAGAAAGAGATCTCTCCACCCTGGACAACCAAGGCTAGGCATGACATCTCCCTTTCCTGCCTCAAAGATAACCAGAGGGAGGAGGAATTAAATTGTATTATATATTTTTCATATAAATATTTATGTATTAAACTGTAGAAGATATTTTATATATATAATAAAAATAACAAAACTGCATTCTCTGTAAGCACCCACTACGGCCTCTATACACTCACACTTTCTCACTATAGCCCCTAGACTCACTACACCAAAAACATATCTATTTACTTGAGGAAGCACACACTAAACCACAAACAGCCCCTTTAATACTCAAGTAGTTCCACAAGTAGCCTCCAAATTCAGAAGATAACTTACTACCCCAGTCCCACTTTGTCCTCTGACATTCCAGTCATCGGTATTTGTGAGGCTTATTATAGTAAAATAATACAATGCATATTACTGTAATATTGTGTGTGTATGTATGTGTTTATGACTGTGTGTGCTTGTGCATGTTTGTGTCTATCAATCTGTGTTTATGTGAATCAGTGTGTGCCTGTAAAAATCTGTATGTGTGCCAAGAGGCATCCTAAGTGGTGGAATTTGGGAGGGGTATGGTTGGTATGCTGGGAGGGGCCAAGAGATGAACCTTAGGAAGTGGTCATCACATGTTTGGGTGCTCAAGCCCCAGGTGTTTTTTAATCTTAGCCATTGCCATTATTTTGTTCCCCTCCCATTACTCTTACAAACGAGATATAAAACATAGAGTAAATATCAAATAGATACATGTGAGCATAAACAAGAGGTAATGCAAACATTACTGCTCTCCCCCCCTCTCTCTTTTTATATATATATATATATATATATATATATATATATATATAATGTTTTATGAAAATATAGGCATTATGTACATTGTAAAGTTTTAATTGTGTGAGGGGCAAATAAGGCCTTAAAGGAAATAAAAAGGGGAGGGGAATAAGTCGGTTGTGGTGTGCCGGAACCGACGTCGTGGTAGGCCTGTAATAAAAGAGGGCCCACCCATGAGGTGTAATGAAAAGTATAAATAAAGGGAGTGGAGGGTGGGGACATGCGAATCGTCAAAACGAAATGGGACTGAGGAAGGTGAGGAGGGGGTTTAAGTAGCTTAACATGCCCCTCCCACAACTGCAGGCCAAGCCTTCACATTTGTGTGAGGGGCAAATGAGGCCGTAAAGGAAATAAAAAGGGGAGGGGAATAAGTCAGTTGTGGTGTGCCGGAACCGACGTCGTGGTAGGCCTGTAATAAAAGAGGGCAAAAAGGAAACCTGTTTAAAAGCAATCAACAACCTTAAATAACATATCTGTATGGTAACAGCTGAGTAAGTAATGAGGTGCCCGGCGCTTTCAACGACCCTCTAATTTGTGCAAGGGGAAGTAAGGAAAAACATGTTGGCCATCTAGCGTAAACTGGGTGTGGGGTAGAGAAGGTAAACAATAGACTGCATGAATAGGTGAGATTTCCTGAGACAGTGCTGCAAAAAAAAAAACGTGGTGACTGTGGGAGATATGTGTGTCCACGAGAAACTGTATAGCGCTTGACAACTAGACTACCTAATAACCTAGCTAAAAAACTAGCGTCCTCCTAATTCCGGCCTACCTCACATCTGTGATTAAACTGTTGATCCAAAAGAAGGCGAAAAACCCAGTTTGATGCGCTTTCCAATTTGCAACAAGCTACGGAAAAATTCCTTCTTGACCCCAGAATGGCAGTCGGATTTATCCTTGGATCAAGCAGATATCGCCCTACATTGAAAATTGATGCACGGTCGTGATGACAAGTGTTAAATAGGTCTGATAGTGATTATAAAACTTGGATGTAGATGGGAAAGCTGGAGATTGAAAATTCCCAGAACTTGAACACTTGAGTATGGTAATAAACTGGTATGACAACATAAAAAGCGTGTGACTTGAAACCTGTACAACATGTGAAGTTATAGACCGGATAGGGAGAGTTGATGCAAGTAAGAGGTGGCAAAAGAAGCGAAAGTCAATCGCGGACAACATATCAACAGAGACAGTACACGTGATATGTGAGACAGGAGCTTCGAAGGGGAAGAAGGTCCGAAAACACAGGCACTGCGAGTGCTAGAAAAATGAGAGCAGGACATGAAAGAAAGGCAAACACGAGCTTACAAAGCTGGCAGCCCACGAACAAGCCCAGAAAAGCCAGGAATGGAAGAGGCTGCGGGAGAGGCCATAGGCAGGGCCACATTAGAAAGCGTAAAGGAGGCACAGGACTGATCGTACGAAAGGGGTGTGGGAAGACCGGTTCAGATCCAGCCAAAGCGGCAGATACCAGTCACCCAAACTGCCATCCGACACTGCCCCACAGCTGACAGTGGCGATACCCGTGTAGGTGGACAGACACTGAGAGAACAGCTGACCGGAAGGCCGCCATGGGGGAATAAGCCGACTCGCGAGAACCGCAGCGAATCGAGGAAACGCCCAGGACCTGATAAAAAGAAGGTATGCATAGCCAAAACTCCACAGGGCGATGAGAACCAGACCCAGAATCTGCTAGAAAAGACGAAGAAGACCCTGCATAAGCGAACCAACATGCGCGTGAGCGTGAAAGAGTGTATGTGTGCGAGCTGGCATACTAGCTAATGCCAAAAAGGCAAAACAATTAAAACTAGGTTTGGTGACAGGTGAGGCCCTGCTAGATGCCAAGCGGTGTGAGAGGCTTTATCTATGCGTTGGCGTGAGGGGATAGCGTGGGTACTGAACATTGTGGCGGGGTGTCGGCCTCTCGGTGATGGTTAAACATAAGATAGAGTGGGAGTGACAGGTGAGGCCCTCTCTATGCAACAGTGCGAGGCGACTAACTATGAGTTGGCCCGAGGGGCGTAGTACCTCAGAGTGCGAGGATGGGTGTCGGCCTCGCGAGACCACTAACCTAGGCAAAGAAGCCAGGGAAATTACAGCTAGTGGACACCTAGGACCCTGACAGCCAGCAACAGCTAACTAAGAGGGGAGGGCAAAGAGTGAGAGAGGGGACGTACTGTGTGAAAGAAAAGAAGAGGGGTGGGGAATGAAAAAGAAGCATAGGGGCAACCGCGACTGGAGGGCAGAGTGAGCCCGACGGAGTCCAGCCATTAGAATGAAAAAGGAGAGTGGTAGACTGTGTGCACATATGTCAGGCACAGATTGTTGTTTGTGCAAAATATGTGAACCAAAAAGTTATAGTTAATGCATGAAGTTTACATAACTAGTTTTACATTATGTTCTATCCCTCTGTGCACCATCAGACAGGCAAGTCTAACGACAATGTGAGTGTACCATAGGTGAGAGGGTGTGTGCCCCACAATTCAGAGGAAGGAACAAGTGAGAGTGTTAGACATCTTGTCTAACTGTTGGTTCTCACAGCCTGTAGTTTGTACACAGCAACCGTGAGGATACTTTAACAATGAAATGTAGGGTAAAAACTCCAGCATTCTATCCAGCTGCTTAAAATTGGTGACACGAAGTGCGTTATTGTGGCTGTATATCTGGATTAGATGTCCATTCCTCTCTCTGGTGCCTAACATGTCGTTACAGGGCAGTAGTGCATTATCTAATATGTGTAATAATCCACCATTTGTTCTATGCCCGTATCCCACTCTCCCTGGTCATACTATAATTGTGCATAGAAAATGTCAGCTGTCCACACACTGACCACAGTCTATTGAGTTTCCTCTTGCAGGTGCAGAAGTGTTTTTCTCTCTTCTCCTGCTACCCCAATAAAATTGATCCAAATCAACTATTTTAGATTTTACCACTCTAATTAGAGCCGATGGTCAATATGAGCTCCTGATAAGATGTGTATTAATTTGGATCAATTTAAAGTCTTATTGGAAGCTGATAATTATCAGTTTGAATTTCGAAACTGGTAACTATAATTAACATTTGAATATATTGGATAAGGTGATTAAAATGCAAGGATCCTACATAGACAGATGAGCTATGCCTAAGCAACCTACCTCACCCAAACGCTGCACCCGACACATGCCGGCGTGGCCGCATGGACGTGCGACCGTCGGTGAGTGCAGACGCAAGACTCGCGACAGCGCCGGCGGCAGCGAGGGGGCTGACAGCCAGAAACACCGGAGAGAGAAGCAAGCCGAGCCGCCGGCGGAGACGAGAAGCGCCGCAGCAGATCTGGCCCCCCCAAGAGACCCGAGAAATGACCTGCAAATACAGAGACCCAAGGTATGGAGCGAGAATCCACGAGGAACAGGAAAGGAGGGGAAGGACAACCCGACATGCGAATCGTCAAAACGAAACGGGACTGAGGAAGGTGAGGAGGGGGTTTAAGTAGGTTAACTTGCCCCTCCCACAACTGCAGGCCAAGCCTTCACATTTACATACATTCTTTTTAAATATTTCTTAAATGTGCATTTCAAGTTGCAAGAGTTTAACTCTGTTTTTTGTTAATTTCAGCTCTCAAAGGTTTATTAAACGAACCATATATGGAAAAAATAATCTTACGTGCTTTCATCTTTTCACTGCAAACCTAAAAATGTTAAAACTGTAATGTCAGAGGATAAAAAACTCCTTGACTTCCCAATACGGTAGAAATATATTCTTTAGAAATAATATTCTAAGGAGCAGATCTAGACATGAATAGGGCCTTTTAAATCTAACAATGTGTTAGAAATCAGAAATTTTGCAAAGCTCCACATCTCTGTTGCAGTCAATGTTTGTTTCAGCCAGCATGGTAATTCAGAAGCATATCTTAATGCTAGGAGATGAATTTTAATAAAGATGATAGCTCGGCCCGGAAGTAAACATGTTCCTATGAATTCTAACATTCTCTGTTTTTTACAGCTTCACAAGAATAATAGATTCTGCTTGTTGTCCTACTCATTTTAGTAAAATATTGAGAGTTATACAAAAGGATTGCTAGAATTATTGTTTTTCTTCTGTCTTGACTGTGGCCTTTTTTTCTTTAATCAATGGCCTATTAATTATTGAACTAAAAAGCAAGTGGAAACACTTCACAGAAATGTGTCAGATTGGGCTTATATCTTGAGAAGCCTGTAAGGCAGTACAGTTAGAGTTCACTCTTCTAGAATTATTTCCCCTCCAACTCCAATCAGAGCTATTTTCCTCTACACTTTGCCTGTGGCACTGAAATGGGTCTTAGAAAATATTCCTAAATTCCATAGTATGTAAAAACATCTAAGCTCTGTATTATAAAAACCAGAACAGTGAGCCAATACAAAGCAAAACCAGCTTTCCTGACCTAAGAGAGGGGCTAGCTACGTAGCAAGCATTCTTTCATTTTGATGCTTAATGCCAGATGTACTGGGGGAGATGGCTTAGTTTCACTGAAAGCTATCTTGGAAAGGAAAACACAATCACACCCAGAGAGAGAAAAATTGCATTTGTGGTTATCTCACTCTTACTTTCTCAGTCCTGATATTACCATCTTGCATGTTGCAATTATATAAAGTTCTCTGTATTTGTATTTTGCAAAGCTGTACATATTTGTATGCGTTCGTATCAACTCTATCTCAGCGAACGCTCTACCAACTGTGTTCAGTGGGCATTGGGAATTGCTAAATACAAAATCAAGCTTACTGGTTGAGATGAATACATAAACAATAAAATGCACATGTTGAACATGTACCGTTCCTTCAAGGACCCAGCCAGATAACAGAGACAGTGGATTTAACCAAGCCTATCATTAGATGAGCAGAATGCTCATGTGACATAGTTATACAGAGAACGCAGCTTGCAATTCTTCAGTTAATCTACTGCACAACTTGCTCTCATTCCAAGGATGCCTATTCTATGTCCTAAGTATTATAATTAAATAAAAATAAATAGGAACCAACATATTCTGCAGTGCTGTACAGTGCATACAAGAAAAAGGTAAAAAAGTTAGATATAGAGGAACAATAAGTGATAAAGCCCTGCTTAAAAGAGCTTAGAGTCTAGGGATTAACAGGCACTTTCACTGTATATTGATTTGGTGATTTGTAAAGGGTGCATGCATTCTATGAATGTACACACCATTCTCCGAACAGGATTTATTTCACCTATGTAATTTAAGGGTGAGTCATTTTTATGTTGAAATATGGCAATCTTTAACTCACTATTTTAAATGACACATACGTATGTTCCAGGCAAAAAAGAAAAGAAAATCTATTCATACAATTGTACTGATAGTTTTTTGGTTTAGGTAAGATAATCATCATAGCATAATTTAGCATTTAAAGGTAATTGGTAAGGATATTGGTAAATGTCATAAATCAAACATGAAACATGTGGCTTGTCCATATATTTAATCAATGCAATGATTCCTACTGTAAAATATACTGTGTAGTTAGAAATGATGAACTACTTTATGTGGTCAACCCTGTAGACATGTTAATGGATTCAACTGCTAACTTACAGCCATAACTGCTAAAGAATTTCATTTAATTTCCTACCACAATATTAAACATATTAATGAATTAAACTACGGTTAGGCTTTAATTTTGTTATATGTAGTGACCTATGTTGTTTTTATCAATGCATTTATAGTGCTAGTACAACATCTCTAATCGTACACTGTTAAAGACCAGTGTACTGGTGGTACAAAGCAAGGAGGCTTTACTTTTTAAAACAAAAGAATCAAACTTAGCAGTTAAACTTTGCTACAAGACAGGGATAGCGGCATTGTCTTCACTACGATCATGATACCTCCCATTTTCTCACAACAGCTAGACCAGTGCTGTGATTTTAAATAGAGAGTTTTATCTACATGAATATTAAAATAGAAGTATCTACACATATATGTATTACCACGTCAACAATATGTGTCTCATTCTGGCCAAAAGTCTAGTTCCCAGGTCACACTGGGTCCCCACTACCCAAGTTAAACAATAATGATGGATTACTCCAGTGACTGTAGGTTGTAAGTTCTATTATGATGGCTTCCACATCAACATCCCATCTTACGTTAGAGCATGGCCTTTTTATTGCTCAGTAGTAACCAAGTAGTTTGGGCAGTTTGCTTTTAAACTGAGGATGTCCAACTCAACAGATGTCCAACCTTGTCTCTCCAGTTTTTTTAAATACATATCCCATTATTAGCATTTCTGCATTAAACACCATTGATAGAGTCATTGATATTGATCATCCCGACTGGATACTGCCTATGTGAATATAAATAAAACTGTTTATAAATTAGAAAATGTAGAATATAAGATGACTCTTTCTAAAAATGTAAAAGAAAAATGTAAAATTACCTTTAAAATAATGAAAGCGATCACCTACTTCTGGCAAAGACAGTTTAATTTAAAGTTAATATATGCTTTGGGACTCACTTGTAATGATTTAATTATTAACCCCATATGGAAAGCAAGACTTTACTGAATTAAAGAAAACCAATACATGGTCCAAGTTATACATGATTGCATGTTTTTTTTTTTTTTTTTTTATCACTTTCATTAAACAGAAGTACATATATATATATATATATATATATATATATATATATATATATATATATAAATTAAATCTAATAAAAATAACTGTTACTCATAATTACCACATTGCTTTCTATAAAAGAAAATGCCAGTCTGCTTTTTAATACAACTTTAATAATCTGTTAGATAGCTGATTGGTTAAGGTTTAATCTACCATTTCTCAGAGTTGTAAATTCAGGCATTAGCAAGGACATGCTAATAGTTAATCTGGGGTGTCAGAATTAAAGGCCTTCCAACTGCTGTTGGAAAGCAACTCCCAATTTATTGGTGGCTATGAGTTATCAATTCCCTATGTAGAGTAGAAAATGTAATCTCAAAACGGTTAACACACATTATAGGTGAAATTCAATGTTTTATTCAGTGGTGTGGGGTAAATCCCAATGTTGTGACAGTACCTCTTTAAAACTAGGAAAAATTAAAAGTACATTTCCTGGTTAAATACTTTGATATTATTATATTATAAAGTGTGAATTATAAATTCCTGTTTACGTTTTAAATTACACTCCCTGGATTTTTGGATTGTATTATTAGCATGACTTCTAAAAGAATATTATAAAGCACTGCAGAATTAGTTGGTGCTACATAGATACCAATAATAAAAATGATAATAATAATAATGATTTTGATTAACCCAATAGAAGAAAACAGTAAATGATAAAAAAAAGTATTTTTTTTTTTTATATTAGTCTAGAATAGAAACTGTAGTAACGTTTTGTCTGTGCAAGGGTCTGTTATATATCTAAAGAAACTGCTGAACATATACTTAACAAAGGGTTAAACAGCCTTTGTTCATCTTTCTGCAAACAGGCAGAACCATATGATCATTCCCTCTTTGAATGCTCCCTTGAGATCTTCTAAGACCCACACAAATCCAACATAAATTCATTTTACATAATGATTTGTGATTTATACTGTGGCTTGAGAAATGTACTGTATTTCATGGTAGAGAAATGAATTTCATCATTGAGGCTTTCTTCAGGTGGAACTAATTTTGTCTTACGGATCATGAGAGTGATGATCCTGAAAATGAGTTGAGAAATAAAACACTGATTTCTATCTATCCAATATTCACGATAATAAAACTACACACCCTTCCTGGCACTTTTAAGGTTCTAGTAAAAACCATTACAATCTTTAAAGGAGAACAATGAATTACTTGTTCTTAACATCCAAAGGCTGCTCCATATAATGTGATCATTAAATTATTATTAATTGAAACTACATCTCAAGAAGGGGATTAAAGCTAATGCTCAATTTCTTGCTATAATTCAGATATAATGTTTATTTCCCCTTCATTATTTCACTACATACTACATAACTTGCTCTGGCTATCTTATGTTACACAACTGTGCTATTATGGATTAGGGCTGTTTCCAGATGTTTTACTTATCACATGTAATATCTCCCACCCTCTTCCCCCCTTGTAGCTTATGCAATCCGTTCCATTTTGCATTTCACAATGTTCTCAAGCCAGCTAATCTAGTTTCCTGCAATAAAATGTGACATTGTCCAATTTGCGATTGTCCATCACCTATACTGGAATTTCTGTTACTAATGCCAACAGAATACTAAAATTCTAAACCCCGCTTGTTTTGTTTTTTTTTGTTTTTTTTTCACCACATTGAACTCAGCATAGAGTTTCCACATCTCAATGCAGTTTTTTTTTTTTTAACTTGTTTTCCACTTATATGATATTGATACATAATCAATTTTGCCCTTGTTAGCAGTATATTTTTAAAGCAAGATAAAATATATATTTTATTATCCCATCTTTCTTGAATATTGTCTAATGAGCAAATGCTTTAACTGTTAAAAATGTTTTATTGATTTGCCTTAAGTCATATTCCTTTGACATCTGGAATTATCTGAAGACCTCTCCTTGTCATATTTCAAAATAATCATTAATTTCTACCCAAGAGGTTTTGCTCTAGAGCACATGTATAATATCAAAAACATGGACCAGTGGAGGTCCTTTAAGAATTGTTTGAGAACCACTGAAATATTGTTAACAATGTTTTGAAATATAATCTGTTCAATATGGTGACAGTTCAAAGGCCATAATATAGGTTACGGAAGTTGGATACCCTTGTAAATAACCTGCTGTGCCAGTTAGACTCCCCTATGGTCTAATTTACCTATGATTTTTAAAAAACATAATCTTTTCTCCTCTCTAATCAGAACATGTAAATCCTGGTGATAAGGGATTAGTGTAAATTCTTACTACCTTAAAAGTAGGATTCTTAACATTCAAGGGAAAAAATAAACTCGGTTATAGAGGGCCCAACACGAATTGCTTGTAAGTATTTCCTAATCAGTTAAAAACTGGCATAATACAAAAATAAAAAATAAAAATAAATAAATTACACAATATATAGGTGAAAAATAGTTTGGGAAAAAAGATAATGACCATAGAGAAAAAATGAAATGCAATTTCAAAAGTAGACTTTATAAATGAGGTCTGAAGCTTTATAGAAGGTATTTAAATAATCAAGTTCCCTTATTCAGCCAATGGATTTCTTATTTGACTGAAACTATATCTCAGATTCCCTGATTACTGGCTTGTCTGAATCTGTACAATCAATTAACTCCTTTGGCTATCACAGTTCAACAACATAAAGCTTCTTAGAAGAGATTTCGTATGCTGTAAAACAAGGACTAAAGAAAAACAAACAATTAACTAGTGTATTACAACCGGATAGGTGATAGCAAAGTCAATTCACTTGTACACAAAGTAATAAATGTACTGAACCCGCTTAGCCCCTGATTATACACTGGTTGCAGCAGACAAGGTTGTTCTGATTTTCTAACCCAACGGATTGCAATCTTTTTTGCGCTGATAACATATATAGATTTCTCCTTCTCTCTTAAATCCATTCCAGCAGACACTATCTGCAAAGTAATGAGCAGCAAAAAGAGTGGCGATAATGAAAAAAGTTAATTACCTCTCAGCTGTAAGGTAAAATCTTCAGTTAAAGACAATCTAAAGGTATCTTATCACCAATATAATAATATATAATATATTATAGCGAGTGCAATTTTCCTCCTAGCTAATCTCCTGATATATCATTATCGAGAAAGGGGCTATATTAAGGACAAGCAGTCAAAAGTAGTATCTGCTGTCCAAATGTAAACTCCCAGAAATTTCAGGCAAATAAGAAAAATGTATATTATTATACCACTCAAAGTTTAAAAGAACCATAATCTTTGACCAACCCCAACTAAATAAAATCATGTTCGGTATTGTGGGGTAATATTATGTCAGAAGCCCTTAATTTCAATAGTTCCTACAACACATGCATTACTGTTATAAACCCTCTCCTTCAACATATGTAAATGTGAGTATGTCTGTAGAGATAGAAAAATATATGATATGTCAAACAGTGATGTGACTAATAACTACTACTAATGTGTTGGTTTAAAATAACACTACTAATTCAAACATACTATGTAATAGAATTTAGGTTTTACCAGTGGGCCTGATCAACTTCTTTTTCTCATGTTGTTTTCTGGTAATCCAGCCATAGCACTCTTTGTATGTATGCTGTGCTAGGTAAAAGTTTTAGTTGAGATTTTTCTGCTACATTTTAGTGTGCACCCTCCTACATATTCCCATTTGTGTCATTCCTTATCCAGTTAGGGTCACACGGGTATTATGTCTCTCATTACAAGCAATCAGTTTTTATATCTTTCCTTACACTCTCGTATATGTTTTCTCGTATATTCTCGTATATTCTCGTATATGTTTTCATAAGCCATTTACCCTTTGTGTGTCTGTTCTTTTCCCCTTACCTCATTTATGTCTCCCTTTACTCCTTACCACCTTGTGTGTTTCTCCCACCAAGCCTGTCCCATATTGTAGCATGGAGAGCATGCCTACAACAAAGGTGTTCTCCATGTGACAAAGAGAGAAAGGGCAGACTTCTCTCCCACCTTATCACTGGTACACTACATTATGCTGCCAGTGTGTGCTCAAGAATCAAACACCTCATGGGTACAAAGTGGGAATAATCCAATGCTGTTTTACAAATTATTTATTACTTCTATCAGATCTGTTTTCCAGTGCAAGATTTCTATAGGCTTTGAGGTTTTATTTTTTATTTTTTATTATTATTATATTTTATTTCTTAACTCTTTAGTCTTTTTATAGTATTGTGAAGTTCCCTGACTGCAGAACCTATCTAAGATAAATTAGAAAAAGGCCCAGTTAATAAGGTGTCACTTTGATAAAGAAACTGGAAGTGATTTTGAAACACAAGCCACAAATAAGCGCTATGGCTAATTTATTCATGTTTAATTTCAAATTAAAAAAATAATTTTAAAAGTTAGGTCTATGAGAAAATAATTTATGCTAAATAGTTTATAAAATAAGTGATACTGAGTTTACTATAAATACAGTGTATTTATCTATAGGTTTATGATCCCATTTTAGAGAAGTGGCAAGCAGGGCCAGACTGGCCCACTGGGATACTGGGAAATTTCCTGGTAGGCAGCGGCACCTGGAGTCAGACAGACAGCTGGTGTGCTGGTGGTCAGAGGGAGACCTGTGCTGTCTCTGGTCTGCTCCCCCGCCCTCACGCCCTACTTAATGAGACTGGGGCCGGAATATGACGCCCTGGTCTCATTAAGCTGTGCGCTGGGGAGCAGAGCAGAGAAAGCGCAGCTCCCTGATCGCACCACCAGCCGCCAACTCTGAACTCCCACCTACACAATCCCCTGTCGCCTACTGGATCCCACAGGTAGCAATAATGTGTGAGTCATGGTGTGTCTATGTGTGTGTCATGGTGTGTGTGTGTCTGTCATAGGGTATGAGTGTGTCTATGTGTTTGTTTAGGTTACCACACCCCTTCCATTGGCAAGGGAATAGTGTTTATACTCACATTCTTTCCCCCACACCATGCTGGTCTCTCCTTGGCTGGCCCTGCCTCTATGGCTGAGGTCATCAAGCATGATAATCTCAGCCAATCCAATGTTTTGCCATAGGATTGGCTGCAAAACTCTACACAAATCAGCATCTCCTCATAGAGATGCATTGAATCAATGCAACTCTATGGGGAACGTTCAGCGCTGAATGTAGGTGCTCCACACTGTGCAGCACTGATACAGGAAGAACCTCTAGTGACCGTCTGAGTGACTGTAACTAGAGGTGTCACTAGGAAGCAAAGTAAACACTGCCTTTTTTTCTGACAAGTAAGTGTTTACATTGAAAAAAAAAAAATTGTTTTGGAAAAGTTTGATAAAGCCTGAGGTTCTCCATTGAATATATTACCAGATCCCTCTAAAACGAGGTTTTAGAAGCATATCATCATATCTGTTCCATTGTAGTTGGGGCATTGTGCTAATGACTTGTTCGCAGGAAAAAGTAAAGGATCGCCACAAAATATCTAGACCATGTTTATTACAAACTTTTCTGTAGGGAGCATGTGTGTGTCAGTGAGCTTTTCTGTATGGAGTATGTGTGTGTCAGTGAACTTGTCTATAATTAGCATTTGTGTGGCAGTGAGCTTGTCTGTAGTGATCTTGTGTGTGTTAGTGAGCTTGTCTGTAAGACGCATGTGTGTATCATGGAGCTTTTCTGTAGTGAGTGTGTGGATGTGACAGTGAGCTTGTTTGTAGAAAGCTTGTGCGTGTCAGAGTTTGTCTGTACTACATTTGTGTGTATACCAATAAGCATGTCTGTGTGTGTCAGTGAGATTGTCTGTCAGTGAACCTATGTGTATGCATCTGTGAGCTTGTGTTTTTATGTCAATGAGCTTATATATATCAGTGAGATTGTTTGTCTATGAGGCGGTTTTTCAATGAGCTTGTGTGTGTCAGTGAGATTGTCTGTGTGTGGATGTAAGTATGCTTACTGCTTAATTAAATGTTTTACTCTGAAAGAACCAATATTTTATATTAGAAAAAGAAATATATATTTATGTTATATTGTTTTATATATATATACATATATATATATATATATAAATATAAATATATAAAACGCAATCATCTAGGGTGGCAAGACATAGCCTTACATATTACATGTGACAATATATGGCACAATGACTTATGGGGCTGGCATAGATTTTTTTTCCAGGGCTGCTTTGTTTTCCCAGTCTGGCCCTGGTGGCAATGGTTTCTTATTATATGGTATTTTTAACTGGGTTGTAGCTTTTAACGCCCATCTGCTTCCCTGTGCATGTTCTAAAGTCTGTCAAGGTTGGAATCTTTTTTTTGAGTAACATAATTGCTATGTGTCCACATCTCTTTGTCTTTCTTCTTACTCTCCCTTCACACCTATTGTGTGAAATACTGCCTGGAATGAGCACCACAAAAGATGTTATTTTTGGTTCAGAAGGAACTATCCTTGAGTGTAAGCCCAGTCACAGCTATCAACATCTTCAGATATCAGAACAGATATCTAGAACCCAGCGTTCAAGTAAATTCAAAATTAAATATAGCTTAATGTTTAGAGATGACACTACTAAATATCCAAAAAGTATAACCACAATAATATACTACTTACCAATAGTAAGATCAAAAAATTATTATTCTAGACTAGAGCATTTGTCACCTAGATCTTACTGTCAAGTTGTGTAGGATAAAACTACAGCTATAGTTAGAAATGTTTTAAGTATCAAGGAAATATCTTGTATAGTTTAATATTTCTTTAATGTATTTATGTTTATTTAATAAAATATATTATTGTAATACCGTGTTATTCTAGGGTATGTCTAAACATTTTTGGAAGCAATGCATAACTTCATGAGTCACCTTGTGTCACGAGCAGTTTATTAGATCTTTGTTAAATTAATATTAATATATTGCCAACAAATAAAAAATATAACTGTTGCTGAAAGTATGTGTAAAAAAAGTCTAGGAATCCATCCAATGTCATATAGTGAACAAGTTCTACTATTTTTAAGTGTTGTCACTTTGGCAGAGCTATTCGAGGAATAGCAAACTTGGCAGTTAGAAATAGTGATTTATTCTATGATAAGCTTTGAAAAGAATGCAAACATGCATGCTATATCGTACATGGCGGATGCTCTAATCCATGGGATGTAAAAAAATAACACCTGCCTGGCAGTCCTAAGATAGTAGTATGCGATGGACAGTTATTGATTTTTTCATCCCATGCTCACTGAGCTGTGAATCGGCGGGGCTTGTGTGCCTTGGAATAGGGTGCAAAACTCTCTAGACAACTTTAACTATTAAGCCAAATAGAAATGAAAGGTTTAGTGTTGTTCACTTAGACATATATACATAGTCATGTTATAGGATATTTATAGGATATTTACAGGTCATGTTATAGGATATTTTCAGTCTCTTATTCTTATAATTTAATTGAATGTTTACACTATCTCTCTCTCTTGCTCTATCTATCTATCTATCTATCTAACTCTCTCTTCCCTTCTCCCTCTTTCTATCTATCCATCTATCTTTATCAAGAGAGCTGGACGTGAGAACCAAAAATGTCTTTGCAAAGACAGGAGACTATAAGGAAAGTTGCAGAGGAATAGGCAGAGGGAATGTTACCTGCCTGGAAGAAGAGTTTGCTGGGGTGGAAGAGAGACCACAGTCAAGCTTCGGCGAATGGGACTGAAGCATTCCAGGATCCCTGCAAGGGGACTGGGCTGGTGCTCGGTCGGAGTACAATAGCTCCGTCACATGTGAACTACATCTCCCCTGATGCTTTGCCAGCATTAAGACTATAATAGCATCAGGTGAGATGTAGTCAATAACATCTGGATAGTTGAAGATTGCCTACCCCTGCTCTAGACAGATAAAAATATGAATAGAATAATTGTGGAAATAAGTAATAATTAAAAAATAAACTCAATTTGCCATTTAGCTCATATTCGCCTTTGGGAGGATGAAAATGTCAACTGTTCCAGAATATTGTTTGTTTTCTCAATTTTAAAATCTGGTTCACTCTTAGTATATTTCTGTGATATTTTGAGGATACTTGTACATATTTGATTAATATAACATAATCTCTCATATACACATGTTGAAATGTTTTGAAAAACTGCATTTCCTGAAATTTACTTGCGATTTTCTTTGTATTCAGATTCTTTTTTTTTTTTTTTAAATACTGGCAGTTTATAAATATATATCTTATTGTTCTAAAGTAACTATTTTCATTATGACTATACATGTAGATTATTTGCATAACATAAACTACTCTAAGCTGTGAGTGCTGCCATTGCTTTGTAGGCCAATCTATTGTTATCCAAGAGTTGAAACATCACTTTCTCTCAGTTCATTATGTTAGAAAACTTTGCACTCTGTTTCTTAGCAACCAAAACTCTTTGGTGTTTCACCTTACCGATGCACTTTTGGGTGTCATGTCGCTACAAATTTTCATTACCATAACCAAAGATTCATTTTCAAGTGCAACATATGGACAAGTAAACCTATGACCTACCACTTCTATAAATACTTGTGTCTATAAATACCAGTTTCCATTTGTTTACTATCGTTCAAACAATTAAACACAGTGGCCTCAATTTAAGATTTTTAGTTAAGCTTTTCAAATTGTTTCATATTGTTAGATAACCTTTTTAACATGGTTTAATATTTAAAAAAATATTTTAACATCTTGATAATTTTGTATACATCAATACACTTTCAATGTGATATATTTTTGGTATTTTAATATTTTGAATAAATAATTTAAAACGTTTATCATTTGCAAAGCTTATCCAATAATATTTAACACCAGATGCGACTAAGGTGCTGGTCCATTCCACTGTCCTTTCTCGCTTTGACTACTGTAATCTGCTTCTCAGTGATCTTATGTGCTCCCAACTTGCGCCGTTACAGTCCATAATGAATACGCGCGCGAGGCTCATCTTCCTGTTCGCCCGTACCTGCCACACATCACCCTTCTGTCAGTCCCTACATTGGCTTCCTGTAAGATATAGGGCTCAATTTA
Organism: Pelobates cultripes; assembly: GCA_933207985.1. Taxonomy (NCBI): domain Eukaryota; kingdom Metazoa; phylum Chordata; class Amphibia; order Anura; family Pelobatidae; genus Pelobates; species Pelobates cultripes. The sequence goes on along the minus strand of OW240914.1, from coordinate 159,661,592 downwards.
AAATTCTGGTTCTTGCTTTCAAATCTCTACATAATGCTGCTCCCACCTATCTATCCTCCCTAATACACAAGTATGTCCCGTCTACGCTCGGCTGAAGACTTACGTCTATCTTCTGTCCGTACTGATGCTGATGCTCGCCTTCAAAACATCTCGAGAGCTGCAACCTGTGGAACTCAATTCCCTCCTCCATTAGACGCTCACCCAATCTCCACTTCTTCAAAAAACTAATTAAAAACCCACTTCTTCATAAAAGCGTATCAATTAAACTGTTAATAGCTCCAGACTGATTCCTCTCTTGCAACTGTCATTAGTCTAATACTATCCTTACCTTTTATGTCACTTTACCCCACTCCCTCTAGCATGTAAGCTCATTGAGCAGGGCTCTCAACCCCTCTGTTCCTGTACGTCCAATTTGTCTGGTTACAACTATATGTCTGTTTGTCCACCCACTGTACAGCACTTCAGAATTTGTTGCCGCTATATAAATAATAACATAATAATAATAATAATAATAATCCTTTGAAAAAGCTCAACCAAAAATATTAAATTGAGACCTATGTTTTTTGTAATGTAACAGGTTTGTTTATTCAACTGCAAGGGCTCTTCATATTATCAGACTGTCATTAGTGTGTGTGTATGTGTGTGTGTATGAGTGTGTTGGTTATGCATACATAGACACATACATAGGTAGAAATATCTACTCAAATTGCTGATAAGCAGTCCTAGTACTTCTAGTCATCTTCCTTATCTTCGGCATTAAGTAACTGAAGTAAGATTGTTTGAAGCATATTGCAGAGAGAAATTCCAGGTTTTAGCTCCTTTGTTGAGATGCCAGCATAGACACATAAGCTGTAATGATTTCTCAAAATCCCACCTAGCCCATTATTGCACAGGTCAAGTAGAAATTTGCCATGATGCCAGCAGCCCAAGCTGCCCTTCTAATACATGTCATTCCGGAGATGGTGACATGCTCTTTCTCCAGATGCCATTTTCAGTTACCTATTATAGGACTGACACACAAGTAAACATGTTCAACCAGTGTACAGAAAAACTAACACCTGCAGCTGATAATCTGTCATGACAGCATGAGGAGGGTTGATATCAATTTCAAAGAGACTTTATCTCACATGTAAACCGAATGAAAACCTATTTTACGACTTTCCTTAACACAGAGTATCTTTGGATTTACTGGGATTGCAACAAGCAATTGTTTTTCTTGGCTCTGATGTACAGTATATTAGACATGAAAGCTCATGGAGGTCCATTTAATTATATCCTAATCTGAACAAACAAATCACTTTACACTGTGCAAATCCCCAAAAATATTAGGAACGTTGATTTATATGGTCTGGTTTAAATGGCCTAATGGTTTATGCAGCGATCCCTGAAAATGTGTAAATAGAGATTTAGTTTTGTCTCTATATAACCTTGGACATATTATTTTGTATTCTGTTACAGTAGACAAATTCTGATCTAGGCTATAGCAAATATAGAACAAGACCACATATATATTGCCTTCTTGTGTCTTCTTTTGTGCTTGCTAATTGTTGCAGAAGTGTAGTTAATGACACACCAAGCTTAATGTAGTCAGGATAGTTGGGAATTTTTTGATCAAAATATTTTTACATGCTTACAATTTTTAACAAAATGTTCAAATAAAAAAGTGATGTATTAAAAAAGTTGGGACTCTTTTAGAATTAACAATCATTGTGGACAAATCACCAGGTAATGCTAAATTTGAAGACAAAATAGCTAAATTGGAAAAATTCTAAGTATATTTTCGATGTGGCAATTTTGGCATCTATTTTCAATTCCCCTGTGAATTCTCTACCACTTGAAATTAAGGGCATAGCTCTTTTAATGTTATTCATTAAACTCTAATATGTTGAGCTTGATCAGTGAAGGTAACATTTTAGGCTAAAATAGCTGAAACACATCTGGTATGGAGATTACCAGGCATGTTTCCAAAACTAAGTTTGGAAAATTCTTAATAATTGCCAGTTCATAGGTTAATGCGTAACACTGACTGTATGACCTGAGAGCAGACTTGCAAAGTTTAGACTATAAATCTTTTTAATTAAAAAAAAAAAGAACAATATACATATTCACATGCATCTTACCCCTTGATAAATAATACAAAGTGACTCTTACCAACTGGAAGTAATTGGCTCCAACATATTTTTAATGCTCACAGCTATAGTTTTCTGTAATATACAACCAAAGTTTGTAGTACCAACAAAATACTCCAGCATACAATAAAGTGAAAAATGATGTGTAGATTGAGTATTGTGTAATGTCTACACAGTGCACAATCCTGTGTGAACTAGAATTATATGCATCAAACTATGTTATGCTATGAGAGCAGTCCGCTTCTCTTTCTTTTTTGCTTTATATTGTATGTAAAGACTAAAATGCCCAATATTATACAGCTGCACATTGCAGTATTAATGATCAATAGTGGTTTCATAGATTTAATGAAGTTTAAGAAATCTGTTTGAATAACACATCATACCTCCTAGGCCAGTGGTAGGCAACCTTCAGCACTACAGATTTTCTATACTACATCTCCCATAACGCACTTACTGCCTTAATGTTTGCAGAGCATCGTGGGAGATATAGCCCATAACATCTAGAGTGCTGAATGTTGCCTAGCCCTGCTAGACTCTTGTAACATATTCAAATCCCCCCATACACACTGACGCAAGTCTCCACTATTACCCTATGGATGGGTCATGCAAAATTTAATACCGTGGCCCATGAACTTAACGATAGCTCCAATAAAGTGACGATTTTACTATTCGCATCAAAGATAACGGAGAGGTGGATTATATTGCCCTAAAAACCTGTAGGTGACTACAAGCCAAGACAATTTTCTATACGTATATCTATCTAAAACTATTGGCAAGAGCTGTATTAAAAGAAGTAAATAATCTGTAGAAATAAACAGAGCATGTTTAGACTGTTTTAGCACCAAAATTAATGACTAAAAATATAAGAGCATTATCAGCCCATATTTCTTCAACATTGCGTAATAGGTTAGAAGCATTAAGAACGTATAGCATTTTCTTTATTTCATCACATTAAAACAATAAATCAAAATATCCTGGCTTCATACAAAATGAAGCCATATTTTTACACAGGTATTTGTATGACAGTTTAAATCCCTGCCTATAAGACACAAACAAAATTATTTACTATGGAAATTGAATTACTGAATTATTGGGAATAATGTCACTCTCTGGCTTGTATGAAAAATTGGTTAAAGTCAAGATCCTTTTAATTTCTGCAATGATCTAATCCATTTCATTATTTATTGTATCTAAAACAACCTGCAAGCAATTATAGCACAACATAGCAAAGTGTCAGTACAACGGAAGCTATCTGCATGTAACTTCAATTAATCAATGCATGTCATGAAATACAAAATACCATATAATTCATTAGATTACACGTTCTACTGGAGCAGAGGTTCTTCATTGTGCTGTGATGGTAGTAACTCCCTCTGCCTTTTTATAATAATGCTTATTTTTTTTATTATTAATGCAAGTGTTTTCTTGTACACATTTATAATGATCAATACATGATTGATTTTGCATATGAATAAAATAAGTGCCAAATTACATCTTTTTCAACAGCCAGTTAACCTGCGCTCTTAAAGTACATCAAATTATAATGAAGGGGCAATAGATACCCATTCTTGCACTAACGGCTTTAATGGGACCATATAGCCAAACCTAAAGAACTAGGTCTTAATGCTGTTTTGTGCCCAGTCAGAAGGAACAGTGAGGCTTTCTCCTAGTTAAACAAAAAACTGAAATGCTTGAATCATTTCTTCCTGAATTGGTGCACAATAAACCTTTGTGGTCCAGAGACATCACAAAATCTTATACATAGCACAGTCCTAGTTCTGCTGCTTTCCCATGGGTATTCTGGGTATACATATGTATTATGTTGCTTGTATAAATAGGTTTACCGGGTCATATACATATGCCCAATGCAAACAAGATTGTCAAATTGTCATCGTATGAATATTTGCTCTTCTTTAGAGAAACAGTGTTCCCTCCTGGATTTTTATCATGCATATTTTCATAAACATTTTAAAGCCATACAATATTATTATTTTTTGGCTGTGCTCAATTTTATAGAAAAATAATTCATGGATTTATGTAATATTTTTATGTTTGTTGTTATGGAAAACTCTTTGAGATATCTACTGGTAGATGTTGTTATTTAGTAAAATGGAAAGAGTTAATGTTAGTTTGGCTTAGGGAGGGAGGGTACTCATTCTGCCACACTGAGAAACGCCAATCATCCTTTGCTGATTCTGATTATTCATTGAAGACAATACAGAATTACATTTTATTTTTGTTACAAAGGAATGATGCGATTGGTTTTGGAAAACCAAATTCATCATGCACACTGCAGATTTGCTCTAGTTGTTTACCGGGCACGAATTAATGATAATTTTTTATTTAATAAAGGGAAGATACATAATTCTGTTATTTTTTGCTCAATAAAATATGTTGCTGAAATTATGTTGAAACTGGAAATGTGAATTCTGTATTGATCATGCTCCCGGAACCCTTCTCTTTTCTTTTGACGATGTCAGCTAATTCATAACTGCCATCTCCAAAGCTTTTGTGAGGATATAAATTTGTAGCCTCTGTAGCTGAGGTTTCTGGGAGTTGCTGACTCTCAAGATAAGTAGTTATTTGTCCTCAAGAACTGAAAGACTGCAGTTGCTGAGATTGTAATGCATTTTATAACTATTCATATCGGGCAGATTTTACTTTTCGTTTTCCCCGTGCACATTGCTATTTTGTATACCTAATCTGTGGTCATATTTTAATAAACCACATCCCATCCCCCCAAAAAAACAAACAAAAAAAACCACTCTCTACTGTTTTAGACCCAAAGGGTTTATAAACATAATCAAATCTGACAATCCATGTTTTACATTTTTTTTTTTTTTAGAGTTCACTGTAGCCTATGCTAATACATTGTAGTAGTGAGTACTGTTAATTTCCTACTTTACAATAGCTTCTGCCATTTTATTTCAGGTTTCATCAAGTTGGGTGTTTTGTGGTCTGTAAGCAATGAACTTTCCATCAGTAGCATCTTCAGCTAATTAACCCTGCTGATTACAATAATTAGTATTGATTCACTACTGAATGACTTCCTAAGCATCCAAGCCCAATCTACACTGGCTGCAAAGTTCTGCGTATGAATATTAATTTGATGCTCCTCTTTGTTTTGGAGCCCCAAAGGTATAGTTTGCAATCTTATACACTTCAATTTGATAACAGACACACTTGAGTTTTATTGTAATTTAACAATGAGTGTGTGAATACATTACGGGATGATGATAATAATGCATAATATTGGATTGCAGATAGTATAAAACAGCAAGGGAAATGCAATTTGGGTTATTTGCTTAAAATCACAGGAATGCTACGTACATCCAATGCAAGTCAGGACGAGTGACACGGAAGATTTATCACTTCCTATATATACCGCAATTTTAAAAAGACCACCAGTGACCTATTCTGCTGGATGAAAAATGGTTAACATTTCAGGCACATGCATCTGGGAGCTTCATTTAGTGGTACTATTGGGGAATGCATACACTGAATATATTATCTCTTTTTGTAGTGATTAACCTTTTCAGTGCCACGCCCACTGTCCCTTTAAGGAAATAGTGAACTTTAACCCCGCTTTATCAGAAATTTCAGATCTCCATTGCTTTTATGTTCTTAAGACTTGATCAGACTGGACCCTTTTTTGCCTTGTCTAATTCTTCTCAATAGGAGCTGGAGGCAAAATGTAAAACAACTACTCAATCAGATTTACTCCACCAAAAGCCACAAGGGAGCTGGAGCTCACACAAAGGGCAAACCTAAATCAAACAGGAATGCTGAGATAAACAACCCTGATGACTAAAACTCCCATCACGACGGCAGATCTAGTCTTTGGCAGCTAGCATGTTAGAGCTTGCCTATGTTGACTAGACACTGGACCAATTTATTTAACACATACCACAGTAAATACACTTTGTCACTTCTACCATTATCTGTCTTGCAGCAGCATTCGTCCAAATCTCAGTTTAACACGGAATGTTTTTCCCCTCTCCGTTACGAACACAGCTAGCTTTGTTATTTTCACTTTTCTTTACTCCTAATCATTGAAGGATCAACTACTGCACTTCCTGTAATTTCTGAACTGGATAATGCATTGCCTTCATAACAACAGATATTGACAAGCTTACTAGAGTCAAACCAGCACCTTAGCGTTCGGCTTCTGCTATTCACGCCTTATGGTTGCAAAGGTCATTTTGTTATTGCAGAAAGGTGTACATCTCTGTTCAGCAATAAAAACTGTACTTTCTGTGAACTGCCATTTGCTAAGAGTACCACTGAGCTATTTCACATTCACATTAAGTTAAAAAAAAAACAAGGAAGAAACAAAAATAGATAAATTAACGAAAAAAAACTATTAATGTAACCGTCATTAAAGCATTAATTATTAAATACTTTTCTTGCAAATCACTAGAAATGTCTATTTCTATTTTCTAGCGATTTCTGAATTTTTTTTAAATTTTGCAATCAACCTTGCATAGGTATGCAACATATTGGTAGACTATTTAAAAGTGGGCTGAGGTCCAGGTAAATCCAAGTGGGGTAGATGGGCATAGGGTACAAATGACTCTTAAGTCTTTAGCAAAAATCTGCAGCTGTCTCACTTCCTCAGCAGTGTCTTTTGACTGATTCATGAAATGGCATTTGCATTGACTTCAGAGTGAGGCACCTTGCACGCCCTCTCAGTAGGTGGCAATGGAATAGTGTAGGGATGATAGCAGCTGCTTGCAGCCACTAAATGAGCTACACGGTGCTAGTGAAAACTGAGACACATGCAGCAAATCTATTTTTTATACTTTCTTTTAGCAGAATATCAGACAATTGGCTTATGACATTACATAGGTAAAGACAGCTAATCAAATTGATTAAATACAATAACGATAAAAAACAAAAAACAAAAAAAACACATGCAAGCTTTTACATGCAGCAAACATTAAAGAACACAGTTAACCAAACATTGCAAAAATGAAACATACATGCATATATACATACAGTCTTTAGCTGCCAGTTGAACCTATTATGGCTGTTGGATTGCATGCATAGCTGTTCTTATTTGCTAAGCCTCGGAGACAGAAAATGTGTGAGCTAAGCTTAACTCTATCAGTGCTGGAGGTGTGCTTAGTGTAGGTAGGATGAGCATACATTCACCATCTTCTTCATATGCAAGTATGTAAATATATATATATATATATATATATATATATATGTATATATATATATATATGGATTTTATATGTATATATATATTTATCCAAAAGATTTCTTATATACACAAAATGCAAACATTTAAATGGAAAGTTGTAATAAGAAAATTTAATTTTTAATTTACAGTAACTAAAATATATTATGTGCTTTAATATGTGCACACACACTAATGCACACACATAAGTGCACTAACACACACAAAGCAAAGGGACCTGTCATACCAAAACAACAATAGTAACAAGTGCTTTAGGGTCATGCAGGGACAGAATTGTTTTTGCCTCCCTTGCTTCTCTCTGTCAAATATTTCAAATTACAGACAAAATGCTTAGCATCAACAAGCTTTTACGAAGGCTGCCATGACTTTTATCATAAAAGAAAAGTAAGAATGTACTTTTTAAACAGAAAGTATACAAAATGCATACTAAATATACCCTCTTAACTCTTTCATACCTGGTTAACTCTATAGACTCTGCTGTGGCCATTTATTTAGCTAGATGGAGGGGAAATAGATTTTAATTGCATAGCTTTTTTTAAACGATGAGGACAACTTACTTTTTTTTAACCCAAGTGCAACACAACTATAGTGTAAACAAAGATAAAAAGATCAATGAAATAAATGAATGTAGAGCATGCATTAAACTACATAAAATTTCCAATTGAATATTAGTTATGGAGCTTAAATTTATGCTTTTATTAAGTTACACGAAGAAAGCAAATTGTTATGAAAAAAACATGCTACAGCTTTCTATAAAAACACCATGTTTATAATCTAAATAAATGCTCAGAAGAGATACTTTTTATGTTTTTTAGAGGACAGTGCATGCATAATATGTATAATCTGAAGTCCATGGACACTGATCTGGCTTAATTTTTATGAATAATGTTTGCAAAAATACTTTTCTCTCATCCCCCTGCAAATTAACACTGCTTTGTCTGAGAATCTCTCTATGTCACTTGACATAAAATATTGACCCTTTACATTTTATGGATATTATTACAACATCATCATTTCCTAATTAAATGCCTGGCATGAAAGTGGAAATGTAAAATTGTGCCCATAAAACATGTCCAAAGGGTGCCCTATAACAAGATGCTTGTCAGATTAATAAGCATATTAAACACAGATCAATATGTTTTCCTGTGTGGTTAATGGAGAATCAAGCAATAAATCTCCAGCATAATATATATATGTGCAACAGAAGGTATGGTTTAATGGAAGATAACAAATAATAATAATAATAATAAAATTTAAAAAACTAATAAAATGCAACAAAAACAAGCAGGCAATTCATATTACTTGAAGCTGACATTTAGTATTTGCATGCAAGACGATAGAAGTTGGAAAATAATGAAAACAGGGTATTTAAAAAGAATAAAATCTGCCCCAGACATGCATAAAGCCACTTTGACAGTTCCATTGTTTGGCTGTCCCATTGTCAGCCTAAAAGATGCATTCAGCGATAGAATGTCTACTAACCAATAAACAATAGGCTGCTATTTTCAAAGCTGAATGCCTATTCCCATAGAATTTCCCTGCATTGAGGTACAAAATACATCTTTTTCTATAACTCCAGTAATAGCGAAGAGCTAATGAAAATATTTTTTTAAAGTGATCAAAATAAGGCACAACCTTAATGACTATGTTTAGGTAGGCTAAGTCCAGCTTAGAGAGGTATTTAGAGCAGTGTACGTTCACGTCACAGTGTTTTTAGGATTATTTTGAGCATAGCAAACAACAGCTATATTTTAATGGATAGATAAAGGAAGAGCAAACCAGTCTTTTAATGCCCTTCCTGCCCCTAAAACAAGATCAGCTCATGCTGGGGAGGTAAGCAGTGTAAATTTAGCCAACCACAGGAAAGAACTACTTATACACAGCGTGCTGTTTGCCAAGACCTTCCACGGCAACTAAAAAGCATTCGTTGAAACAAAAGAGTGTACAACGTACCTTAAAAGCAGCTCCTCATTTCTCATAGTAACTGCAGATTTAGGACAGCGCATGCTTTCTACAAAGATATTCTCAACAAAAGCCAGTTCAGAAGTGCGCTCAAACATCAATGCCACCGTAGCTTCTAATGTCTATGGCTAGTCTCTCTCTCTTTCTCTCTCTCTCTCTCTCTCTCTCTCGTCAATGCTGAGTGGTGAAGCAAAGGGCCCCTGCAGATTCACTAAGCAGAAATAATCCTCTCTGACAAGTTATGTTGTCTGGCCATAATTTACATTAGTGCAGTGTGCTGCCTATAGGGGCCTTGCTTGTTTTTGCTCTTTGTTGTCTTTTGCATGTCCTCATTTTACAATACTAACCCTCCAAAATATTAAATCATATTTATTTACATGATAAAAAATGTGAATACATACATTAAATAGCATGTAAAACACACACAATTAAAAAAATAAATATTAATAATATTAATAATAAAAAAAAGTATATATGCTATACTTTATTTTTTCCCTTTTAATTAGTACTCCTTTGTTTATATACAAAGTCACATACAATTGGAGTTTGGAGTATTTAATTCACAATTGTCACCTATGTCCATAGCTAGATATTATTATTAATAGAATTTTAACATCGCAACTTTATTTTAGAATGTATGCATTTCATTTTTTTTTATTTTTTTTTTATTCCTAAGGGACTCTGTTTTTTACCACTGTGATTTTTCTATTCAGATTTAGTTTTTTTTTAACAAGATTAGACATAAACACATGATACCATGCTATAAATCCTAATGTCATCCTCCCCTGCCAAGTATTTCATGTGAGAGACTGCCGATGTAAATGTATTTGCTTAATGTGTTGATAATAGTGTGAAGTATCAAAACGTATAACAAGATATATATTTATCCCCAACCCTACACTGGGCTCTTTTTTTTTTTTCTATGCAGGGTTTTCATTGTAATCACCCCATACTAGTAAACCATAATTCAGATATAACACACATGGAATTGGTTTTGGACTCTGGAGGCTTCATAGCCGTTTGAATTGATTGGGACATTTGGATTGCGGTTGTGTTGAATCTGTGACACTAACTCGATTTCAATAAAATGTAGCCTGGGAGGCTTCATAGACCTTTCACTGATACCAGCTGGGGGAACTGTATGAGACATTGGCATCTACTAGCATTTATTCTCAAAGTTCAGTGGTATCTAAAATAACTGCGTGCACTCCCCTAGTGAAATATATATTATGAACCATTTAGTACATTTTAAGCAAGGAACCAAGCAAATGTTCTTAGTATATTCCTTTAGTAAAAGAATGTCTGAACTTTTGCTAGTACAGTACATTATTGTCTAAACCAGTGATACTGAAAAGTTAGAACAAAGGTATACATGCACTTTATTACACAATGGAAGTGCTGTTATAATACATGGCACATGGAACAAATAATTTGCCTGGACCAAATTATGTGTCGTGCACAAGTCTACTTGAAATAAGCTCCAATAACATGTACTTACCTGCAAACTAGCTAATATCAAACATTATTTAGAGAGTAGTTTATGTATGGAATGGCTCAAAACTCAGCATAAGGAACATTCAGATGTTCAAATGCAAAGTTTTTAAGTATATTAAAAAAATAATAATAACTCTAGATGACAGGGCTATAGAAGGAGTACCCCTTGGCTATAGTAACCACTGTAGGGGATATATAGTTCTGCAAGACCCATGAAGTCATTAAAAGCTACCATGCATACTTAAACCATAGTATTTAGAAAATTGGGCTGAATAGATGGGTCAAATGGTTCTTATCTGCTGTCACATTCTATGTTTCTATGTTTCTAACCAGAACCTTCTCTCACATACTTTAAGAACTTAGAAGGATAATAAAGGTGGTAGGATTCAGAACAAAAAATTTCTGACCCATTAACCAATGTCACTACCATCTTTTTTTTTTTTTTTAAAGAAAATTTAATTTACATTTACTTCATACATGCATAATAGCATTTATGTCCATAAATTGATGTTCATGGACACTCGAATGAATAAAATAAAGCACCATTTCAGTTTTTAATTAGTTAATTAATGCTTCACAGAAATATTAAGGGGGTGTAAGCTTTTAGAGGCAATATAGCACCCGTTATCTTCCATCTTTGCAGACAATTCCTTAAATATTTATATAGAAGCAATTATACACTTGTAGTTGCATACTGTCAATGTAACAAAAAACAGATGAGAAAACTTGTCAAATAATCTGCTTAAGGGTATTTAAAAGGGAACATGAAAGCATTTCTGGTAATGCAGATTTCTAAAATGCCAGCAGACTATAAGAAACAATGTATGTGGCTATAATATCCATATACAACAAGTTGCAACAAGTATTTTAATACAATACTGTGACGGACCCGCTGACACTCCGACCGAGTACCTCAGCCAATCGATGCTCCTAGTGCTTGCCGAGGACTCCAAGCAATCCAACCGACACCATCAGCACTGCAGACCTATCCCATCCCCAAAGCATGAGCCAAGGCTTCAAGAAAGGGTCAAACAGGTCTGTTTAATGAGCACACAAAGCAACAGCACTCATGCAGCAAAACAACTCCTCCTCAGAGGAAAACAAACTGACAGTTAAAAAGGGTCAGACAGAGTTTGAAAATATGACAGTTATTAAGGGTTTAAACTGGTGTTCTAAGAGGGGGGGGGGGATAAAACAGTCAAACTAAGTCCATAAAACAGGGGTTTTCTTCACACTCTGCATCCGAAGTGCATAGCAAAACTGCAGATCCTTTGTCAGAGCATTTAAAGGGCCAGAACCAGTCTAATAAAACCCACTATGCCCAAATAACGTATTTAAAGGGGGCCATAGTCAAAGGGCAGGAGGCTGGCAATTAGTCCTCTCCATGCACAAGTGGCAAAGGGCACTTCGTCACACATCTTCCCTCTAGAGGGAGACTAACCAGGTACCTGACCTTCTGCCCACCCACAACAAACAGTTAACAGAGTAGCCCATCCACAATACACCATTACTGCACCTGGTGATTCCTGGTGTCCGGCTCTGGCCTGTATGTCCCAGGTTGCTGAGGGGAACTAGTGGGCAGAGGCCAGCGGTGCTCTGCCCAGATGCCAACTCTTCTACTGGAAGGGGGTCAGTGGGTATTGCAGACCCATCCACAGCCCCCAGGATTGGGTTGAGAATTAGCTGGGGAGAGGAGGGCTTGTTGGGGATCTGGACTGGCCGCCCAGCATCCCTGTAGGACTGGCACAGAGAAGCGGTCCCATCTGCTCCAGTGGGGGTTAGGGTTGTTTTCCCCCTGTGGTTGAATTGAAGCACCAGGTGTCCCCCTCTCCCAGTATCTCCAGCTGCTGCTGGAGGGTGAGGCCGGTTGCCTCCAATCCCCAGGATGCTGGTTGCTGTGAGGTAGAGGGATCGAGCATCTCCTCCTCCTGGAACTCAGGCCGCCGCTGGGGAGGGAGACCAGTTGTATCCTCTGCCTGTGAAATGCACTGCCGCTGGGGATATGGGCCGGCTGCCCAGCATCCCTGTAGGGCCGGTAGAGAGACCTCGATCCCATCTCCACCTGCCATTTGAGGTTCCTCCCAGTGGCAGTCTATGAGGTCCGCTACCTCGGATACCTCTGTATGATGTTCGGGAGGGAATCTGGTTGTCTCTTCTCCCACTAACACATTCAGCCACTGGGGAGGGAGGCCGACTGTCTCCTGTCCAGATAAGACATACTGCCGCTGGGGAGCAAGACTGGTTGCCTCCTCTCCCTGAAGCTCACACTGCAGCTGGGGAGAGAGACCGGTTGCCTCCTCTCCCTGGGGCTCAACTGCAGTTGGGGATCTGGGCCGACTGCCCAGAATCCTTGTAGGGCAGGTGGAGAGACCTTGGTCCCATCTCCACCTGCCATCTGTGGGTCTTCCCAGGACCAGTCTATGAGGTCCCTCAACATTTGAGAATAAGGACCACCTGCCTCCGTACCCGGTAATTCCGGCCACTGCTGGGGATCTGGGCCGGCTGCCCAGCATCCCGGTGGGCCTGGTGGGCCCGGTGGAGAGACCTCGGTCCCATCTCCACCTGCCTTTTGGGGTTCCTCACAGGACCAGTCTATGACGACCCCTACTTTGGGTACCTCTGAGAGACACCGGTTGTCTCTTCCCTCTGCACGGTGCACTGCCGCTGGGGAGGGAGGTTGCCTCTCTCCTCTCCCTGTGACTCAGTCTGCTGCTGGGGAGAGAAACCGGTTGTCCAGAGCCCCAGTCTCCACAATCTGAACTCACATTCCCGTGCTGCTTGGTTCTCCTCATTCAACTCTTCCATGATACAGATGATCACCTCTTCCGAAGGGTCTGGGCCATACTCGACTAGCCGCCTCTTTACCTCCGTGATGTAAGCGTCACCCTCATAGCAATAGGTCATGTTTCACTCTGGGCCACTAGCGCTCCGATCCCCGCCTTGGATTCCGCTGTAGACAGGGGTGCTGCACGAGTGTTAGCGTCGCCCTCATTTGTAGCTCTGTAACACTACCGGTGTATCTGGGCTGCTTCTCCTCACACTAGGACGCCATCTCACCGCTGCCACCAAAATGTGACGGACCCGCTGGCACTCCGACCGAGTACCTCCGCCAATCAATGCTCCTAGTGCTTGCCGAGGACTCCAAGCAATCCAACAGACACCATCAGCACTGCAGACCTATCCCATCCCCCAATTTTGAGCCAAGGCCTCAAGAAAGGGTCAAGCAGGTCTGTTTAATGAGCACACAAAAGCAACAGCACGCATGCAGCAAAACAACTCCTCCTCAGAGGAAAACAAAATGACAGTTGAAAGGGTCAGACAGAGTTTGAAAATATGACAGTTATTAAGGGTTTAAACTGGTGTTCTAAGGGGGGGGGGGGAATAAAACAGTCAAACTAAGTCCATAAAACAGGGGTTTTCTTCACACTCTGCATCTGAAGTGCATAGCAAAACTGCAGATCCTTTGTCAGAGCATTTAAAGGGCCAGAACCAGTCTAATAAAATCCAATATGCCCAAATAACGTATTTAAAGGGCAAAATCTTCCAGGGGCCATAGTCACAGGGCAGGAGGCTGGCAATTAGTCCTCTCCAGGCACAAGTGGCGAAGGGCCACTTCGCCACAGATACAAATAATGTGTAATAGCATGCTGAGAGTCTATCCCCTCTTTTCTCCCTCAAGGGAAGTAAGAAAGTAGACATTACATTTGTGATACCAAAAATTATTATTATTATTAGACATGTGTAATTCCTGACACTGGGAGCCCTGACTGCCACCATAACCACTTACACATCTAGAGGGCTCCCAGTGCCAGGACTGCTACCACAACCACTTAAACATCTGTAGGGCTCGCAGTGCTAGAACTGCCACCACAACCACTTACACATATGTAGGGTTCCCAGTGCCCTGACTGCCACCACAACCACTTACACATCTGTAGGACTCCCAGTGCCAGGATTGCCACCACAACCACTTACTAGATATGTGCAATTCGTTTCATTCAATTCTGACTTTTAGATGCTTGGGAATGTCCAAAGTACCAAAGTTCGGAATTGCCGAAGTTCGGTAGTTCGGAATTGCTGAACCGAAACAAATGCCATTGGTCCGAATTGCTGAAGCAGACACATTTTTTTACTTACCCGAATCTCCGAACCAAGCTGAAACAAATTTTCTTCACATGCACATCCCTAATTATTATTATAATAATTATTTTAATTAATATTTTTATTTATATATCATCAACTAATTCCGCAGCGCTTTACAATATTATGAGGGGGGGGGAGAATTTACAATAAGTGAGATAATTACACAGTCACACAGGAACAATAGGTAGATGAGGGCCCTGCTCAAATAAGCTTACAGTCAAGAGGATGATATATAGTGTTGGAGAAGGCGAGACAAGGGTCAGAATGGTTGCCCTGGCATATGAATTAATCTGCACTCTAAAAACAGAACTCGATCAAAGTTTCATTTTAGTATTATGACTAAATGTCATTTCTAAATCAAAGTTAAAGTAAATGAATATGTTGTTTGGGAGAAGGAATTAACACCTCAAATCCCTATTTAATGCAATAATCATGTGCTTTTTAACAGAGGGATATTATCAAGGTCCAAACTGCATGTCTAGCACTACCATAAGTTGAATTAGGCATTTGCCTGGAATAGCAACTCAGGTGGTATTATTTTTATGGGCCTGTGGAAAGAGAAAAGATGTATATGACTTACCCTGCACTCCTCATTGTGCCAAGGGGGCTTGTGGATTACACATTTTGGGAGCAAATTACTGTTCTTGCAGTCTAGTGCTTCTACCTCACTGAGGTATGCTCCTTCCCAGAGGTGCAATGCTCCCCTACTAAACCACCAAGAATAATATTCCCCACTGGACCACCAGAGATCATTATGCCCTGTCTATGAAATGTAATACATCATTTCTATTTTAATTACTAATGACATTTTTGGTGAGGCTGAAAACACAACACATATAGTCACCACCAATAGCCTCCGCACACACACAACATACTGTTCCCTTATAACACTACACCTTCGATAAGGTTTAACCCCTTAAGGACCAAACTTCTGGACTAAAAGGGAATCATGACATGTCACACGTGTCATGTGTCCTTAAGGGGTTAAACAGGACTGGAGGGAACACTTGCAGGCGATATATACCCTATGCTAATCTGTTTAGCAATCAACCCAGTCTATCTGTCCATCTTACAAGCCACATAGCTCTCATATCTGAATCCTCACTGTTCAGGACTCATTTGTCCATTCCTCTCATTTGCTTCTCACAAGCAAGCAGAAGCTTGCACCTGGTATACAGCCTTGGACAGAGAAGAATGTGGTTGTAATGAGTGTAGCATAATGAGAGAATGTTGGGCAGGGCTGTTAGAGAAATGGAAGCAGGAAAAGCATCTGTACAGTGTGCAGAGTCAGCTTTACATTAACTATTTTAAACGTCAATTCACAACATTTTTATTTCTCTGTATTTCTCCCAAGTTCTCATTCCGCTACACAACATCATAGAGCAAGAGCATATGAGGAGCAGTCAAGCAAATAAAAAAGCAGCTCCGTTAGCCCCTATGTTAATCCAGCACTGAGTAGAAGAATGCTTTTGATAGAAATTCAGGAAAAGCAAAATCTTGATGTGTTAGGTGACATGTTTTGTAACAACAAAAGGGCAAAACCATTTCATATTATAACTTTTATGGACAGTAATAACATATTTAACAGGAAGTGCAAATTTAAGTGCAGCACTTTCATCTTGCAATATCTCATTCACTAGAAAAAAAAATGAAACATGCTATTTTATTTGTGGGTCACTGACTAAACTGTAGGTTATCGTGTGTTACCAGCCAATTCGCATGGCAATTTACTAAGCCAAGATTTGTTGGGAGTTGATAAATTAATTTCCTGATGGATGTTCCTCATAGAAATTAATTGATTCAATGCATCTCTATGAGGAGATGCTGATTGGCGCAGCGCTGCACAATAGCCTCCCAATGCTTTCCTGTGGGAAAGCAGTGGGTTGGCTGAGAGCATTAATTTTGATAATCCCAACCAAGGAGGTGGAGCAGGGACGGAGCCAGCCGCGACGACCCCTGCAGTGCTGGTATAAAGGTGAGTAAAATCACCTTTTACATTGCTTACAAGGGGGCTGGCCAGCTAAACAATGTTATTATTGCTATAGTAACAGGAATACATGTTTGTATTCCTGTCACTATAGTGTTACTTTAAGGTATGCATCCAGACAAAATTACCATCTAGATCTTAAGTAAAAAAAATACTAATTTAAAAACTTATGTAAAAAAGTTACAAGTGCAACCTAGAATACATTTTTATCTATTAGATTAGTGACCAGGAAGTAAAAGAAGACCAGCCACTGCATAGTTAATCCTCATTCTCCTGAGGGATTTTTAACTATTTGCCTACAAACTGCTGTTGCTGATAGTGAATGTATAAAGAATGGGTCGAAATTTTCACAATCCTGATCAGTATTTTTTATTGTTCGGATCCAGATTCCAGCTAATCTGTTATGGGTTGAAATCTAGACAAAATTATGACTCATTCTGAACCACTATTTCACAATATTGACATTATTAAATAGTGCAAACAATGTCTGGATTTTGGTCCAAATGTACCCAGACATATCAGGATGTTTTTTTTTTTTCTATTAAACTAGAACAGTGGCATTTGGACATTAGTGAATAAACCTGAGTTACTTTTTATAAAAAAAATAAAAAAAACAGAAGGTTACTGCATTCCTAAATGGTTAAAGTACAGAACGGTCACAGTGCCGCCATAAGGAGATAAACCACCATAGTTCCCTATCAGTGGCAGCCACAAACATACAAAGGAAAAGACTGCAAAGTGTAAAATGTGATATATTGGATGCACTAGACCAGGGGTTCCCAACCCAGCCCTTATGTACCCCCTGCCAGTCCAGGATTTAGGTATCACCCTGTTGTATCTAAAGTCTAAACCAGGCTTCCTCAAACTCCAGCCCTCCAGATGTTGCTGAACTACAACTCCTATGATTCTATGAATGAAATAGATAGGCCGAGAATCATGGGAGTTGTAACAGGGAAACAGTGTTTTTTTTCTAAAAGCACCTTAGACATAACTGGGTAATCACTAAATCTTGGACTGTTAGGGGGTACTTGAGGACTGAGTTGGGAACCACTGCACTAGAGGAACCCTCTTTGTTGGGAGGAGCACCAACTACAGAGAATACATTTCAGGTGTATGGCCCATTAAAAATAGGAGTAAGTGGTTAAATAACCCTGATGGACATTTTAGATTGAGACACATTTACTAAGGTAGTTAATAGATTAATTCAGGCAAAAATTGAAGAGAGAACACTCCAACATATCTGAATGTGTTTTTTTTTTTTTTCCAATCTGAGGTATTTTTGGCTGAAGTCACACAAGTCAGTGATCAGCCCATGACTCATCTTTGTTTATAGAATTTCTACCCAAGTCCATGTCTTCAAAACAAAATAATTTAAAAATTTCACTAAATGTGCTTTTCTTTGATTTAGTTACTTTTTTGGGAATATTGCAAGCACTAAGTGTTAAAGGGGAGCTATAATTTGGCAATATTGTAATATTATATATAATCATCCCCTATATTTACCATATATGTGTAGGTAAGTTCTGAAAAATAACTTGATACGTAGAATTGCATGCAGATTTATTTAGCTCAATCCTGGAACTGAGCACCTCCATTATATCTCCATGAATCACTTTTATAACCTTTGGCCTTTTCTTTAGTTGAACATGATAAGTACAGAAGAGGAACAGAAACAATGTTTTTATATCTCCTCCATTGCATAGTGTGCCTTCGGTGTGCCTGGAGTGAACTGGATTTTAATGTCAATTGTTAAATATTTAAAATGTATTGAAAAGAAAATGGAGTACAATATAAAAATTGTTAACTCATGTTATAATGGCATAGTTTATTCAATGGCATAAATTTTAGAGGACCAATGGTGTCCCTTTACTATGTGTCTCCTGAATTGTAATATATTTTGCAACTAATTTGCTTAGGAACAGTGTGATAAATCTACCTACACTTTATTATAAGTGTTAGAATGAATGTGTTGCTATGTAGTGTCTGTTTTGCTGGAGCAAAAGGAGTTAAAAGAAATTACGTTCCAAACTGTAGGAATATTATCTAACCAATAGTACACTGACCTTCAGCTACAATTCTAATATAGTATCTGAAATCTCAGAACAGTCACGGGTGCTCCTGTGCTGAAAATGTTATGTCACATTCTATTACACTACATCTAATGGTGCTGTCATGTGAATTATATCCTTGTATGTGTACCCTGCCAAGTTTTCATTTCTTCAGTACTGAAGAGGGATTGAACCCTCTTTTACTTCCCATATTATGCAAGTGACCACGGATGCTCTTTGGCAATGAATGAATTAAAGGGTCTCAGCTAGCTTTGATTTTGTTTTTAAACCCCCTTTCTTTTAGATAAAACTTGAATGCATTTTATTCCACAGCAGTATTGCTTTGATGTACCATGTGGTTGTGAATGAGTTATTATTTCCATTTGTGAGACAAAAATGCACATTTGCTTGCAGCAGTTTTATGAAGAAAAATGAATTGCTTTAGAAAGAGATATATAAATAAATCTTCTATCTTCCATTTTTTTTTCTTCATTGTTATTAGAGACATCGTACAAAAATATTAAAACACTTCACTTTCAGAAGGATTCCCACGCAAGTCAAATTAACCCATTCCATCCCAAACTAGTGGTCACACTAGTTATGTTTTTTTTTTTTGCTCTGGAAATCAATGCAAAATACTATCTACCTTCCCTTCTGCTTTAACAGCATTCAGCACCTGACTTTAAAATAATTTTTCTACAAGGGCTCCATTTAGTTCTCTGCATTAGGCAGATGGATGCTCAGACTGATAAATTAAAGTTATATCTAAACTCAGGCCCCCATTAAATGTTGCTAAAACAAACATTTTAACTTTCCAAATATTTATACAAAACCATATTTTGTGTATTAATTGCTATTTGGGAATGCCAGCAAAAATTAAAAAAAAGTAAATGAACACCATTTTAATTTTGTACTTATTTCATTATTTACAGAAATATTGGTGGGAAGCATAAGGTTTTAAAAGGACACTATAAGCACCAAAACAACTTTAGCTTAATAGAGGCCCCTGTAGTCTCACTACTTTTTACTCTGCCATCAGGGGGTTAAAGAGTTTTTTCAACTGACATGACCACTTCTGCTTTTAGAAGTGCCCATGGTGGTAAGAGCCTGTATATGCAGCGTTCTGCTTGAAATATTGCATGTAGAAACATAGAAACATAGAATGTGACGGCAGATAAGAACCATTCGGCCCATCTAGTCTGCCCAAATACTTTTATTAGTCCCTGGTCTTATCTTATAGTTAGGATAGCCTTATGCCTATCCCACGCATGCTTAAACTCCTTTACTGTGTTAACCTCTACCACTTCAGCTGCAAAGCACTTACATTGTTGCTCACTCGTGCCCGGTAGAACACAGGTCCGGCGGCATACAGATCAGCCCGCTCAGCCAGGCCTCCACCTCCCAGGCATGCCTTGCGGCAACGCGCAGACGCTTCACTTCCTCACTCCTGCCCTTTCCCCTGGATGTGGGGAGAAGTGGGCGGAAGCATAATGTGCAGAGAGAGTGCAGCCAGGCGCAGGGAGTGAACAGTAATGAAGGTAAGGTATGTCAGAGAATGTGTGTTAGTCTGCTTCATGTATGTATGTTTATGTCAGTGTGTCTGTCTGTATGGGTCAGTGTGTGTCTGTTTTGGTCAGTGTCAGTCTGTATGGGTCAGTGTGTGTCTGTATGGGTCAGTGTGCGTGTCTGTCTGGGTCAGTGTGTCTGTATAGGTGTGTCTGTCTGTCTGGGTCAGTGTGTCTGTCTGGGTCAGTGTGGCTGTCTGTGTGGGTCAGTGGCAGTCTGTATGGGTCAGTGTGTCAGTCTGTATGGCTCAGTGTGTCTGTCTGTATGGGTCAGTGTGTGTCTGTATGGGTCTGTGTCATTCTGTATGGGTCAGTCTTTGTATCTGTATGGTTCAGTGTGTGTGTATAGGTGTGTCTGTCTGTATGGGTCAGTGTGTCTGTCTGGGTCAGAGTGTGTGTCTATATGGGTCAGTGTGTCTGTATAGGTGTGTCTGTCTGTATGGGTCAGTGTCAGTCTGTATGGGTCAGTGTGTGTCTGTATGGGTCAGTGTGTGTGTCTGTATGGGTCAGTGTGTGTCTGTATGGGTCAGTGTGTGTGTCTATATGGGTTAGTGTGGGTCAGTATGTGTCTGTATTGGTCATTGTGTGTGTCTGTATAGGTCAGTGTGTCTGTACGTGTGTGTCTGCATGGGTCAGTGTGTGTATATGGGTTAGTGTGGGTCAGTACGTGTCTGTATGGGTCATTGTGTGTGTCTGTATAGGTCAGTGTGTCTGTACGTGTGTGTCTGCATGGGTCAGTGTGTGTATATGAGTCTGTGTGCGTCAGTCTACATGGGTTAGTGCGTGTGTGTCAATTTTCATGGTCAGAGTGTGTTAGTCTGCATGACTGGGTGTAGCAAATGGGGCAGCAAATTTGTTTTTGCCTAGGGCGCCAAAAAAGCTTGCACCGGCCCTGGTTCTGTTAATAGCCTTCTAGAGCCTACAGGAGCCTACAGTGTGTAATAAAGTTCAGTTAACAGAAAAGGAGATAGAACCTTCTAAAGTAACACACACTGTGCTGTCACATCTGATGTAAAAGAAACATTTTTTCATGTAGACTTTGTGAGTCACAGCCAGGGGAGGTGTGCTGCATAAAGAAAAATGTAACTCATAAATGGCAGATAATTGAGAAGTGATAATGCAAGGGCATTATCTATATGCCAAAACATTATGCCAAAGTTGTTTTTGGTGCTTATAGTATCCCTTTAAGGACTATGGCAGAGGTTATGGCATGAATGCCATGCATGACATGTAAGGTGCCTTTACATGGCACATGAGGCTGCCAGACCTAAATGGGCCAGATGAGGAGATTTCCACAGCTGGCCCAGAAGTTCCCAGTGCCTGGAGCCAGGGCCGGCGCTACCTGTAAGGCGGACTAGGCAGCCGCCTAGGGCGCCCCTTGGGAAGGGGCGCCGCCAGGAGCGCCGGCCCCCTCATGCTGCAGCCGCCCGAGCGCTCTGTAGAGAGCCTCAGGCGGCTGCAGCTTTGCCCGGGCGGTGCGTCCATGAGGGCGGACCGCACCGCCCGGGCGCAGCCTGAGGAGAGGCTGACAGGAGGAAGCGCGCCTCTCCTGTCAGCTCCCTCTCTGTAGCGTGGCCGAGCCCTCTATTGGTCCGACCGGTACAGAGAGCAGCTGTCTCCTGTACCCGGCCGACTAACAGTAAGTAAACACTGAGTACTTCCTATTAATCGGCAGCTCTTTACTCCCTGTACGGTCAGTTCTACTAAGCTTTCGGCCACACTACCACACGAAGTAGGGAAGGGAGAAGAAAGAGAGGAGGGAAAAGAAAAGCAGAGAGGAGGGGAGAAAGAAGCAGAGGAGGAGGGAGAAAGAGGAGGGGAGAAGAAGCAGGGAGGGAGAACGAGGAGGGAAGAAGCAGGAGAGGGGAGAAAAGAGAGGTAGGGGAGGGAGAAAGAGGAAACAGGAGGAGGGGAGAAAAGCAGGGAGAAGGAGGAAAAAGAAAAAAGCAAGGGAGGAGGGAGAAGCAAGGGAGGAGGGAGAAAGAGGAGGGAGAAGAAGCAAGGAGGGAGGGAGAAAAGAGGAGGGAGAAGAAGCAGGGAGGAGGGGAGAAAGAGGGAGGGAGAAGGAAACAGGAGGGAGGGAAAGAAACAGGGAGGGAGGGAAGAAGGGAAACAGGGAGGAGGAAAGAAAGAAAGAAACAGGGGAGGGAAGGGAGGGGAAAGAAAAGAAACAGAGAGGGAGGGAGGGAGAGGAAAAGCCGGGGAGGGAGGGAGAAACAGGGAGGGAGGGAGGGGGGAGAAGAAAGAGGGAGGGAGGGGGGAGAAGGAGAAACAGGGAGGGAGGGGAAGAAAGAAACAGGGAGGGAGGGGGAGAAGGAAACAGGGAAGGAGGGGGAAGAAAGAAACAGGGAGGGGAGAGGAGGGGAGGGGGGAAGAAAGAAACTGACAGGGGAGGGGGGAGAAAGAAACTAACAGGGAGGTGGGGGGGGAAGAAACTAACAGGGGGGGAGACATTGACAGGGAGGGGAATTGACGGGGAGAGAGAAATTGACAGGGAGGGGGGAGTGACAGGGGAGGGAGGGGGAATGAGAGTAACAAGGGAGGGGGGGGAGAAGAGAGGGACAAGGGAGGGGGGAGAGATTGACATCCATCACACACACACACACACACAATCACACACAATGCACCCCTTACACACAGAAAAACACACAATGCATTACACACACAATGCATTACACACACACACGCAATGCAACCCTTACACACACACACACAGAAACACACAATGCATTCCTTATACACACTCAATGCACCCCTTAAACACACTCAAAGCACCCCTTACAGACTCACACACTTCATCCCTTACATACACAGAAACACACCTTGCAGCCCTTACACATACAGACACAGATTCACACAATGCATTCCTTACACACAAATCAGGACATCCCCTACACACTCCACCCCCTGTGAACAAACTCACTGGTGGAACATGAAGGTGGACCCTGGGACCCAGACCTTGAGCTGTGTAAAGGGCCCCCCCAAAAAATGGAGCTGCTTCTCGTTCTCCCAGAACATTGATTTTTGTGACCACAGTTACAAACAGCCTCCACAGATCCTGTTATACACCAGACCAGTGGAGCCAGACTGCAGCTAGAGCCCATCATCATCCTCATCTGCTTGTAAGTAGGTAATCTAGTATATTATTCGTGGCACTAATCTCTAATTTACCTCACATTAAATGGACACTATAGTCCCCAGAACCACTGCAGCTTAATGTAGTGGTTCTGGTGTCCATAGCCTGTCCCTGCAGGCCTTTTAATGTAAACACAGCGGCACTGCAGCACTAGCGTTAGTTAACATGGCAGGTCATATGGGTGGGGCATTGTGATGTCACGGGGGGGGGGGCGGCAAACTTTACTTTTGCCTAGGGCGGCAAAAATCCTTGCACCGGCCCTGCCTGGAGCACAAGGGAGACTGTGCACCACCTGCTCCAACAGGTTCAACATATGGCAATCCAGCGCTTCCCAGTGAGTCAGAGGTTATCAGATCAATGCTCTGACTCATTGGAAAAGTGCCAGACTGGAGATCTTTTGCAAGTTGAGGGGCAAAATTAAGTATATAATTATGTTGTTTTAGTAAAGAGCACCCCCAGTAAACACCCAACTTCAACATTCACACAACACTACAGACAACTACACATAAATAAACCCATAAAAAGCTTGACACACACCACAGGCAGCCCACATATACACACACATAACCACAGACACCCCCCACCACACACACAAATACTACAAGCAAACAACACAAGCATACTCAACATGTCAGACAGCCCACATGCACACACAGTACCACAATCAGCCCATATACCCACAGAGAGCCCCCACCACACACACACACAAAATATAAGCTACTTATCAGACGGAACATACATATATACTACAAGAGGCAGGCCTTATGCATACAAAATACCACAGACAGTCTGCACTACACAAATAATTATTACAAGCACCTCACATTTGCCAACTTATCTCAGACAGCCAACACTTACAATCGACAAATAGCCCACAAACATACTTCACACAACTGGTGCCCACATACACACGCAAACACAATTACCATAAACAGTCCATATATATGCATAATGCCACAAACAGACCCACACACATATATTCAACAAACAGGGCTCACACATATGCAACACACAAGGCCACCCCCACACAAATCCACAAAACAACTTACACAAACAGCTCCTGCAACACACACACACATACATACAATACCACAAACAGACCATATTCACACACACAAAACCTTACAAACAAGCCCCTCCACACACACAATACCAAAAATATCAACGCATACACAGCATTGCAGACAGCTCATATCACATAACACCACAGGCATCAATGTACCCAGGAAGGGTGCAGGGTGCAACGCTGGCCAGGCCCAGCACTCAAAGGGGGCTGGTCGGGGACAAGTACTGTTGGGGAGGGGGCATGGCACTAAAAGACTGTGTCCACTACGGGCAGCAGCAAGCTGACCCGTGTGAGTCATGCTGCGGCTGCCAGGAGTGGACAAGGGGGAAATGTGTGGCGAGTCACCACCACTAAGTGCCATGCCTACTGAGTATTCAGATGTTTGGTTTTGTATTTTGTGTCTCCAATGGGTATTGTTATGATTTTTCCCTTGTTAAATATGTTTCCCCTTGTATTTTACTTTTCAGCCACGTGGTGGCGCTCCCGCGCATGAAACCCCGTGCGTCAGACCACCCCCATACTCCATTTAGAATGTGTGGTTATACTGTTCACACCTCACTAATAAACCCCAGACCACAAGGGAACAAGCGGCACGTGCTTCCCCTGGGTGGCTGCCAGTTCGTATAGCCGAACGCCACCAGTGGGCAGTATTCGTATCCCGAACCGGCGTGCGCACCCTGTCTTCGGTCCCCGTGTCGGGGACCATCCTACCCACTCTGAAAGGAGCTGTAATCACTAGTCCCTTTCACTTACCTGGTACCTACGAGGCAAGGCTCGTGGCTGCCCAGAATACCTGCGTGGGGATGTCACCGGAGAGAGGAATGCGCGCCAGCAGGGAGTCTCTGGAGCTGTGAGTCGGTCTTACACCCACAGAGTCCCGCTGGCCACATGGAAGTCTGTGCCAACCAATTGGAGAGGGAGCGCTCATTCAAACTGTGTCCCGCCATTCTCCTGGTTGGTCAGCACGAGTAAGCACTGATTGGCAGGGAGCGGGCGACCAATCAGAGAAGGAGCACTTGTTCAAACGGGGTTTCGCGCCCATTCTTCTGTTTGGATGGCGAAACCCCTCTAGTCCCTGGGCGCTGATTGGCACGAATTGGTTCACGCCCTTTCAGCTGATTGGTTGTTGCTTGGTTTAGGTGCAAAGTCTGAATTCGCCAGACTAAACCAAGCAACGCCATGGAACTAATTTCGGGGATGTACAGAGCCTCGATCCCCAGACTTTCAGCTCTGATATCTCGGGCTCTGTACATCCGATCGCCCCGGTTTTTGGTTGCAATGTAGGTTTCAACCCTGTAACCCCTTCCCTTCCAGGGGCACTTTGCCCCAAAGTGTAATCCCCCTGAATGTAATATGGTTTAATGTGTATCCCTGTATACTGTTTGGTATCTCCCAGGGCGGGAGATGGCTATCTGTAACCCAGTCCCCTCCTGCCTGGGACTTAGGGAAGTGTATTGTGTGGAATGGAGACCCCCTGCAAGTGGTCTGTGCATAAAAGAAGCCTGTGTTCAATAAAGATAGTGAGAGTCTGGCATAGTCCAGTGCTTAAATCTCTAAAACTGTGGGTCATCATGTTGTTGGAGGGAAGGAAGATTTAGCCCCTGTGTCTGCTGTTCCAGCTTGCAGGGAATGCAACGTGAAAAGTCCTGGTAAGGACTAAGAGCTTCCAGGGCTAAATATCATCTCTGCTTGGGAGCGCATAGAGCTAAGTCCCCTAACCATGCAAGAGTTCCTGCTCGATTGAAGGAAGGGAACTAACGGGAGGTAACCGGTCAGATTACCGGAAAGAGGTCCCATTACACATTATTTCCTCCATTTGCAGGCTAAATTGCTCCTCTTCACACACTAACATGTTTGCCCTATATCCAGATATTACATTCCAATTCTGTTACGTAAACCGGAAGCTGTCATGTGTCAACCTCTACCTTCAGTGAAGCAGAAACTATGTCAGTTCTGATGCATTGAATGTTTCCTTGCAGCTATCAAGTCAAAATTAGATTTATAGACAGATTTATAACAGTTATAATGAATCTTGTAATATTGTCAGGAATATTAAAGAGAAGCAGAAATATCACTACTGTTACCTACAGTAGGTAATAGATAATAAGGCATGTGTAATAGATAATACTAATAGATGATAGATAAATATAATGTTATACTTGTTTAATACCCTTCTTAACTAACAAATATGACTAATGCAGCTACATCAATCTTATGTACAATACAAGTATTTGCAAGCTGGCATTGCAGCTTGTAATGATTTTTAAAGTGTACTTTTTAACCCCCTTTCCTCAACCCCAGCTGCAAAAATTAAGCCATAAAGTTTGACTTACAAAAAGTACTGCAGTATGTGGGAAAATAGAGTAGATGGGAGAGAAAGATGCCCTGGCAGAGTGTATAAAACTGCCATAGAATACAGGGGAGAGGTGTTTGAGGCTGTATGAGCAATTTAGTCTTGCATTGCTTTGCATGTTACTGTAAATTATTTTATCAACTTAAAAATAATATTTATAAAATAGCATACTTTGTATAACCTATTTATATATGTTTTACTGTGATTTTAGTGTCACGAATGTACTACTTAGGAAATAAAAATAAATATGCAAGATTAAAAAAGTTATAATGGCTTTTGTATGTCTGTATTTCATTGATACCTGTGGTTGTGCTTTAACACAGTTGTTGGTAGACTGATGGATTTGGTTTTATTTTTCATGCACTAAACACATACCAATTAAGGGTATGTCTTGGTCTAAAAGAAAACTAATTAGTTGGATTTTTTTATGGCTTGAAAGATCTCCTTGCAGAGAGAAGGTAGAAAAGAAAGGGACAAGGGATAAAGAACAATGACATGTAGTTGCATAAATGGTCATGTTGAAAGATCTATAAGGACACAGCAGGGGGCAGAAGCAGGAACACAACAGGGATTCTTTTTAAAACCAAGTTAAAGGTTTTGTTTTTTGTTGTTTTTTATTTAGAACCTGGTTGTCACTGCTGAAAGATGTATGTAATTATAAAAAAAAAAAAGGGTTGTAAAGCCTTACAATAACATATCTTTAAAAATACCATGGTAAACCAATGGAAGACAAATTAATTAATCTTCACTAACTTAAAGGGACACTCCAGGCACCAGACCACTTCAGCTAATTGCACTTAGTGCTGCAATGTAAAAGTTCCAGGGGTTCCAGAATCCAAACCGACCTTTGGTTGGTTATCAGACACTGAACACTTCTCCTCGGTGCTGTGGGGGTTAATTCTCCTGCAGCATGGAGTCTGTAACGGACCGTTTTGCACAAAAGGGGTAAAAACCGTTTAGGCGATCGGCCCCCTTTCCAGAGATGCAGGCACAGCTACTGCAGAACACCAAACACACAAACTGCATACAAGGGAATGCTCCAAACACCCGAACTGCATACAAGGGAATGCTCCAAACACTCAAACTGCATACAAGAGAATGCTCCAAACACTCGAACTGGAACCTCACGAATAGCTGCTAGCAGACGAACAGGAAAAGCACCCAAGCGGCTTACACTCCTGGCAATCAGTCTCTATCAGCATACAGTAAATCCCCCCAAAGACAAGACAGAGCTCCGTGTTGAGAGTCAAGCAGTGGTCAGTTTAATGAGGGCTACCTGCCCAGTATTTATGCAGGTCTCCCACCTTGTGGACACTCCCCTAGGGGACCAAATGGGAGACTGTGACAAGGGACAGACAAGCAGACAAATAGGACACACAGTCACAGTATATTCCCACAGTGCATCCTGGCTTCCTCCCCTCTGCCCTGGGAGATAATTGAGAAGTAATTCAATTATCTCCCAAGACAAAGGCAAATCTCCTTTATGCACATGGGGATACTAAAACAAGCATTACTGTTAAAATACACCATGTAAGACACATTACATTAAAACTATACATTTAACATATCCCCAGATAGCTCAGGTCTGAGCGCACATTATTAAGCGAATGGCGCTCAGACCACACGAATACAGTTTAATCGCCATGGAGCCAAAGTCTTTACAGTCAGTTTCATACGAATGGGCTCCATAGGATTCCTATCTGGGGTATAACATAGACAAGTAAAACTACCGAACACCGGCCGTTTGTGTACTTCCACCGAACGAGACGGGAGGTCGGCAGCTTCAGCGGTGTTCGCACAAAACTGTGTCCGATTTTAGTTCCATGAATTAAGCGTCGAACACCGCTGTGCATTCGTATGTTTAAAATGGCCGCAACCTCGTGTTCGGGATACGAATGGCGGCCACCCAGCATTCATCAATTAAGCTGCGGTTAACCGCAGCTTCAGGGAGGTTAATTGCCGGCACACTCCAGCTCCCAGGGGGTCTATTCATTCGTGCCGTTGTTCGGTAGATTGAATCTACCGAACAACCGGCAGAAAAGCACGAATACAGCTTTTCTGCAGGCGAAACAAAGTCTTTTAACATGGGGGCCATAGTCCAAAGGCAGCAGGCGAGCAACCAGGCTTCTCCAATGCAATGTGGCGAGATTGCTCTCGTCACATCTCTTCCCTTTTCCAAACAGATAACAGGGTATCTGACCTCCCGCCGGTCAGTGCCCTTGTTAGTCCAGCAGCCCACCCACAAAACACAATCAACAGCACAGCCCACCCACAATAAATGGTTACTACACCTGGGTAGAGGAGAAGCTTATCCATGTCCAGGTGTCTCACCACGGCTGTGCTGGGTACAGGTATGCTGACTTTGGTGGGTTGCTGCGCGGGCAGAGACCAGTGGTACTCTGCCCTGTTGCCAGCGCTACTGGGAGGGTAGCTTAGTTGAAGCCTGGTTGTTGGAGGGGGAGACCGACTGTCTCCCCTTTAGATACACAGTCCTGCTGCTGGAGACCGACTGTCTCCCCTTTAGATACACAGTCCTGCTGCTGGAGACCGACTGTCTCCCCTTTGGTTACACAGCTCTGCTGCTGGAGACCGACTGTCTCCCTTTGGCTAAACAGCCCTGTTGCTGGGGGGCAGAACCGACCGTCCCTACCCCCAGTGCTGGATGTGCAGAGACCACGGTCCCATCTGCACAGTTGTGGGGCTTACTGTCTCCCCCTGGTACATTAAGCTGCCGCTGGGGAGAGGGGGTAACACACTCCTCTCCCATACATACTTCCAGCCGCGGGAGAGGGAGACCGACTGTCTCTGCTCCCAATACAGAGTCCTGCTGCTGGGGAAAGGAGACTGGGCTCTCTATTCCCGGTAGGACACTCTGCCGCTGGGGAATGGAGACTGGGCTCCCAATTCCCAAGAAATCATACTGCCGCTGGGAAATGGAGACTGGGCTCCCAATTCCCTGCAATTCACTCTGCTGCTGGGGGACAGGAGCAACTATCTCTGTCCCCTGTAACTCAGCCTGCCGCTGGGGAATGGAGCTCAGGCTCCCAATTCCCTGCAATATCTCCCGCTGGGGAATGGAGCTCGGGCTCCCAATTCCCTGCAATATCGGTGGAGAGACCTCGGTCCCATCTCCACCCGCCACCTGGGGTTCTTCCCAGTAAATCTCAATAATGTCTTCCCAGCTGCATGGATCTGGATCTGGGTCTCCATTTTCCTGCTGAGCCTTCTCACTAGAGTGGAACAGATCTTGGTAGCCCTGCTCCAGCTCCATCTCTCGGGTCACCAGGTGGACCAGGTCTTGCTCAATTTCGTGAGTGGTGTCCCAGTCATACCTGCTCTCCCTCCACTCCAAGAGATCACTGAACCGGCCTTGTGTAGGGCTCCCAAACTCAGGCTCTGCAAAAGACTCCCATAACAAGCCAGGACCATCAAACTCCTCTCCCTCTGGCTTGTCATGCTCGGCTGTCCAGGGCTGGTACTGTGCCCAATACCACCAGAGCGCCTGGTAGGCATCTTCCAGCCAAATCTCCTGCCATATTCGGAGCTCCAATTCCTTCACCCATTCATCTAGGGGCTGCTCTCCCAGAAAGGGCATCCGCAGGGCTACTCGCTTCTGCAGTCGCTGGTCTTCCTTGGGGAGTCTCTCGCCCCGCTGGTACTCCACCATACCCAGTGACTGGTACCAGATGCCTTTGCGCAGCGCATCTCGGTCATCCAGGGCACCCTCGTCATACTCCACTGCTGGTTCCATCTTGGTGCTGTCAGGGTCGCTGTACTGGGACATGCGTTGCCCTCAAATTGTAAAAATCCACGGAATGGTGTCGCCTGTAGCTGTCCTGTAGTCTGTGGGAACGATCCCGCCGCTTGCCACCAATTGTAACGGACCGTTTTGCACAAAAGGGGTAAAAAACGTTTAGGCGATCGGCCCCCTTTCCAGAGATGCAGGCACAGCTACTGCAGAACACCAAACACACGAACCGCCAATAAGTGAATGCTCCAAACACCCGAACTGCATACAAGGGAATGCTCCAAACACCCGAACTGCATACAAGGGAATGCTCCAAACACCCGAACTGGAACCTCACGAATAGCTGCTAGCAGACGAACAGGAAAAGCACCCAAGCGGCTTACACTCCTGGCAATCAGTCTCTATCAGCATACAGTAAATCCCCCCAAAGACGAGACAAGGCTCCGTGTTGAGGGTCAAGCAGTGGTCAGTTTAATGAGGGCTACCTGCCCAGTATTTATGCAGGTCTCCCACCTGGTGGACACTCCCCTAGGGGACCAAATGGGAGACTGTGACAAGGGACAGACAAACAGACAAATAGGACACACAGTCACAGTATATTCCCACAATGCATCCTGGCTTCCTCACCTCTGCCCTGGGAGATAATTGAGAAGTAATTCAATTATCTCCCAAGACAAAGGCAAATCTCCATTATGCACATAGGGATACTAAAACAAGCATTACTGTTAAAATACACCAGGTAAGACACATTACATTAAAACTATACATTTAACATATCCCCAGATAGCTCAGGTCTGAGCGCACATTATTAAGCGAATGGCGCTCAGACCACACGAATACAGTTTAATCGCCATGGAGCCAAAGTCTTTACAGTCAGTTTCATGCGAATGGGCTCCATGGGATTCCTATCTGGGGTATAACATAGACAAGTAAAACTACCGAACACCGGCCGTTCGTGTACTTCCACCGAACAAGAAGGGAGGTCGGCGGCTTCAGCGGTGTTCGCGCAAAACTGTGTCCAATTTTAGTTCCATGAATTAAGCGTCGAACACCGCTGTGCATTTGCATGTTTAAAATGGCCACGACCTCGTGTTCGGGATACGAATGGCGGCCACCCAGCATTCGTCAATTAAGCTGCGGTTAAACGCAGCTTCAGGGAGGTTAATTGCCGGCACACTCCAGCTCCCAGGTGGTCTATTTATTCGTGCGGTTGTTCGGTAGATTGAATCTACCGAACAACCGGCAGAAAAGCACGAATACAGCTTTTCTGCAGGCGAAACAAAGTCTTTTAACATGGGGGCCATAGTCCAAAGGCAGCAGGCGAGCAACCAGGCTTCTCCAATGCAATGTGGCGAGATTGCTCTTGTCACAGAGTCTATTAAATGAAAGAACTGAAATGAAAAGTTAATGCATTCGGCATTTGCCCTTTCGTTTTTTATATAATTGGTATGTAGGACTTTCGTTTATGTTATAGTAAACAAATACGAAAAAGTTTGAAAATTTCTAGTGTTCTACCCAAATTTGCTACCCCGTAAAAATTCTCTACCCCCATCACTTCTGACATGGCCGCACCAGAGGGGAGGCCATATCAGCTTTTTGTCTGCTTACCTATGTGGGGTGACTGTGTCCCACCAGGAAAGGGGAATGGGATTCTTACAGGGGACTGTGCACATGCAAGAATGCTCTTAGGAACGCTTTGTGTGCACGTGCGCCATCGGGGCGTGTGCAAGTGACATCACTGACATGCATGTGCATAATTGGGGTAGGATTTTCTCATGCTACGAGTGTACACGCGGCTGAATCATCTGTGCAGGAAGCATGCGCAGTATAGGGTGGGATATTCACGCCACCAATACTGTTAATGCACGTTATAGTAACACGCCCCTCGCATGCGCACTCACAATATTCCAGCACCTGAGTGCATGCTGTGCACATACATGGCATCCCATAAGGGGAGGCACACTGGTAAGCCGTCCTACAGCTGAGTCGGCCTCCCTTCTGGTGCTTCCCGGAAGTGACAACAGTAGGGTATTTTAATGGGGTGCGTTTTTTTGATAAAACACCGGACACACTGCTAAATAGGCCCTAAAAGTACAGGACCCATTGAAAATTTATGAGGTTTTGAAGGCTCTGCTAGAAGCTAATACTGTGCAGAAAGCTGTAACAGACAAGTATCCACCACTAAAGGCAGTTTTTGCTTGCTAACTGACTTTTAGTCACCTAACTGATGCTGGATATTGTCACGCTATGCATTAGGAAAACCATCGTCCATAATATCCCTAAAGGAAAGCATTGAAACAACACTTTCCTATAGGAAGGTCCTAATGCATTTGTGGCATGTGCATTATTCCCCCCCCACCCTCGTTGGATGAGGTTGAAGGAGCCGCAGCACTGACCCAGCGACCAGGGACTGTTTAGCTGCCCGAGGGGACGATGCATAATTGAGGGGGCACCAGAGGGCACTATAGTGTAATGAATACAGATTTGTATTCCTTACACTTTATAATCCTTTTAAACGTGAATGAAAACTTTGAAAAATACCTATATCTTGTATTAACTTTCTCTTTATGACATGCTCCATTCTATTTAATATTTATATGAAAGATTCAGCAAATTATATCATAATATAGGCAAGGCAAATCTATGGCAAGTATTGCAAATAGGAAGAGAAATAGAAACATTGTTTCAGTTCTCCTCTTTTCTGTATGCTTTCACTATGCTGACTGCCATGTGTAAAAGAGCTTATAGACGGGGCAAAGATGGAGGCACCCAACCTCGGGATAAAGAGGTGTGGATTTCTACATTTAATTTTATTTTTCACACCCCATAAATCCATATTTGTTAAATGTTAAATGTACAGATAAGTAAGTAATTAAGTAATTAAATATAATAATATTTAAAATGCTTCAAAGTGATAGATCCCCCTTAAAAGCAATGTACCTGTTCGAATGAGAAAATAGGGACAAACGCTACTTCATTCTATAACTAGGTACATTTCCTACAGCTCCACCTGTTGTTCAGTATGACAAACACACTCACTATAAATGGGTGATGCTGCAACTCTGTACCTCTTCACAAAAACATGTTCGTTCACAATAAATTAGTTTCTACGTGACAGCTTTGCAGGTATACAATCCCAACTTCAACTGTACCACTGCTGCTCTCTTCAATTTACTGGCTTATTCTAGAGAATCCTCCCAGGATGATGGTTTAAAGGACTTCTATAGTGCTAGGAAAGCATACTCGTTTTCCTGGCACTATAGTGCGCTGAAGGTGCCCCCACCCTCAGGGTCCCACTCCCGCCGGGCTGGACAGAGAGGAAGGGGTTAAAAATGAGGGAGCCTTTCCCCGTCATTGGCTGAATGCGCATGCGCGGCAAGAGCCGCACGCGCATTCAGCCAGTCCATAGGAAAGCATTCTCAATGCTTTCCTATGGACGCTGGCATCTTCTCACTGTGAAAATCACAGTGAGAAGCGCGGAAGCGCCTCTAGCTGCTGTCAATGAGACAGCCAATAGAGGCTGGATTAACCCATAGGTAAACATGGCAGTTTCTCTGAAACTGCTATGTTTACAGCAGAAAGAGTTAATCCTAGGTGGACCTGGCACCCAGACCACTTCATTAAGCTGAAGTGGTCTGGGTGCCTATAGTGGTCCTTAAACCATTCCACATTTCTTAGCAGCTTATGACGATTGCTGTGGCTATACCTTGTGTTGCATTTGATAATCTCTAGACTATTTTTCAGTGTGTCATTTCTTCTTTTCTTTGTAAACTTCAGGATTCCTACCATAACATGTACCGTATATACTCGAATATAAGTCGAGACCCCTAATTTTACCCCCAAAAACTGGGAAAACTTATTGACTCGAGTATAAGACTAGGGTGGGAAATGCAGCAGCTACTGGTAAATTTCTAAATAAAATTAGATCCCCAAAAAATTATATTAATTGAATATTTATTTACAGTGTGTGTATATAATGAATGCAGTGTGTGTGTGTGTGTGTGTATGAATGCAGTGTGTGTGTGTGTGTATGAATGCAGTGTGTGTGTATGAATGCAGTGTGTGTGTTTGAATGCAGTGTGTGTGTGTGTGTATGAATGCAGTGTGTGTATGTGATGCAGAGTGTGTTTGTGTATGTGATGCAGAGCCTTGGTGGGGGGTGGGCATTTTTATTATTTTTTTTAATTAATATTATTATTTTAATATTTTTTTATATTATTAATATTTTTTATTTTATTTTAATATTATTTAAATCTTTATTTATTTTTGTCCCCCCTCCCTGCTTGATACATGGCCAGGGAGGGGGGGCTCTCATTCCGTGGTGGTCCAGTGGTGTGTACTATGCAGGAGAGGGGCTGGCAGCAAGCTGTAACTTACCTTTCCTGCAGCTCCTGTCAGCTCCCTTCATCTCCGTGCCGGTCAGCTCCCCTGTCAGCTCCCATTGTAAGCCATGGCAACGCTCTGACCCCGTGGCTCTTGCGAAACTTACAGTGGAGCTGACAGGGGAGCTGACCGGCACGGAGATGAAGGGAGCTGACAGGAGCTGCAAGAAAGGTAAGTTACAGCTCTCTGCCAGACCCCAACAGGACCGCTGGGCTTGTAATGAGCCCGGCGGTCCTGGTCTGTATTATGGCAATGAAAGTTGCCATAATACAGACAGTGACTCGAGTATAAGACAAGTGGGGGTTTTTCAGCACAAAAAATGTGCCGAAAAACTCATCTTATACTGTAGTATATACGGTATGTCTATTTCTGTTAACTATATACAATCGCTGGGAATGTATTTGAACTTGCTGGTATTCGGAATTTAGATATTTTTCTATTTTTTATTTTCATTCAAATTACGTTAAGGCTGGTCACTGTCTTATGTGGTTCTGCATCTTGGCTAGGTGTCTGCTATAGCCTCTGTAAATCAGGTATCATCTCATTCTGTCTTTGCTCATGGCTCTGGTAATTTTGTAAAAGTAATCAGCTACCATTCCTAATGATTTCCACTTTGTGTTTAATTATGTAGTCATTGCCTCTAAATTGCAATGGGAGTCCATTCTTAGCCAGGTTTCACTGATAGAAAGTTCCCATTTAGATTTGGAACATATAAAAGTGGAGAACTCTTTTCAATAATTTTAACGGATTCTAGCTTTTAGGATATTTGTGAACACACCAAAAACCTCTGTAATGCTATTGTATTTTATTCTTCCCCAATTTTCAAAATAATTAATCACTGTTTATATCAAAGTATTCACATGTTAAGCGTTACTTCATATTTTTTTTTTTTGCGTAATCAGATGCAGTTTGAAAAGGCCATATAGAATCAATACAACCTATAATGAATCTTACACGTACACTTGTGTTTTAGGTACAATAAAAGGGGAAAGAGGAGCTTATATATGGTCTTATTGATGTTCATATCATTTCTTTGTGCTGCAACAGCAAATCCAATCCATGGAATTAAAGTATCTGCTTCTAATATCTTGGTGCAAGATACAGCAGAACACAGCAGAGGTCTTTTGGAGTCCACACCTTGAAGCATCAGAGATGTTTCAGCAGCATGAGGGGGCCTACACAATATATGGACTAATCTCGATTTCTATCCTAAGAGAAGAAACCACAAATCTAATACATAACTAGATTTTAGCTCGTCACCAATGCCGTTTGGGCCTATGATTATGGTTATTGAGATAATGCTTTTTCAGCTTATGCTTATCGTTGGAGCCTATGCAGCTCCCTGCTGGCCACAGAAAAGCATAGTCAGATGTCCTATCCACATAATATGTCCCACATTTTTCTTATTGAGTGGATCCTGAAATAGACCATTTAGTCCCTTAGCACTGAATTTCAAACCATATAGCAATGTTGTTTGAGTTTGACTGAAGCATTGTATTTTTTAACATTTAGATTTAACAAAAACAAAAAAATAACAACGGATTTATGGGTTCACTAGAGAGGGGCTAAATATAGCCCTGCCAAAGTCATTTGTTTCTCTGCAAAATAAATACCAGTACTGGAGCAGAGGAACAGTAAATGGGGCATTATGGACTTCACTTTGTGTTGCTTTGTCAGTGTACTCGCATTGTTAGTAGAGAAATGGTAATAAATCTTCAAGAATTATGGATGTTAAAATGTGAACTGTGAATTAAACAGAGACAGACTTCTTTTTTTTTTTTTTTGTATTAAATTTAGTAGTTTTAAAAACCGCAAAGTGACTGTTGTAATGTTGTGCACTGTGCAACTAAAATTGTAGCTTTATGCGATTTCCATTTAAATGAAAACTAGAAATGGGCTTGTATTTTATACTTTGACAAAGTTCTTAACAGCATGAAACAGCTGTCAGTTTCCACTGTCTACCTTCCAGCCAAGGTGTTGATAACGCCCCATGTACTTTCCTTCTGTCTGCCTTTGTATGTCTTTTTGTAATATGCACAATATCGCTTTATCTTATAATGGATTTTTTTGTTCAATAAGAATAAAATCAAGCTGCAATTTTAAGTATATAGTGCACATTAGCAATTTTCTTTCTATAAGGTTTATCATGGCAATGTAAAATGAAGTCTGAGATGGATAATATTAGCATGTGGTTTCTGTTTAGTTTTATGGTTTCAAAATGTATTCTACTAATTGAACTGTAAATGGACAGTACAGGGGGCATTTTGGAGATATTTATTTTTAATTAGCCTTTTATGAGCCTTAATAAATAAATATATATATATATATATGTATATATATATATATATATATTTATTTTTTATTTTTTTTATTTTTTTATTTACAAAACATTAATCTCAATCTTGTTAGTGTATATCTAAATAGAAGGAAAGGTGATTATCATTGTTGGAAAATTAAAAAAAATAAATGGAAATTAAAGATATAGACATGGAGATTGTTGCACATTCTTAAAAGGGTTTATTTTTGTAATGTTTTAGCTATTTGATATTTAATTTCTTGTTCTTCAACCTATCTGTTGTTCTTTTTAATAACTGTGGGTTACTCTATAAATAGAGAGCAGCATTTCTGGCATCTATAAAATGTTCAATAAGTAAGTGTGGTATACTGAAGTGTAAAGCAGTAGTGTTACTAAAAGTGTTAATTAGACTTAGGCATGACAGAAAAATTATTTTTTTCCGAATGCATTTGTATAAAAATACATTTTTGTTCGTCTGAACCGATTGTCAGCCATTAGACTGTTCGGTTTGGATGAAATTTGCACATTTTATAAAATTTTCTATTGGACTAAAGAAATTCTACCATCTGTGACTGCATCTTGCAGCTGCACTTAGGGAACTCCGAGCTATGTATCTATGGCAGAAGAAGGTAACCTTCAGCACTCCAGATCTGTCATGATGCTTTATGGCTCAAAGAGCATCATGAGAAATGTATTCCACTACATCTGGAGTGCTGAAGGTTGCCTAACCTTAATTTATAATATAGATACATATAACTTAGAGCTCCTTATACAAAGCATCTCATAGTACAAAAAAATAAAACTTTTCTTAATTAATCTTGGTCTTTCATCTGTTATTAAAACCTCTGTCATGCCCCAACCCACCATGCCAGGGGTATGGCATGTCTGTCAAACAGTGAGTAGTCAGTGGCTGCTCATCATCATAAAATAGATTAGCTACTGTCCCTAATCCTTACCCCCATGGTGTGGTGATATAATGAATAAAATAATAAAGAGTTGGAGGGGTGGTCTTTGTTTCTTAATTAATTCTGCATTCAGCCATTAATTATTATGAAGAATGTTTAAATTGCTTGAAAACTAATGACCAAGTTAAGTATGAATGCATGCATAATTATAAACATTACTTGCTTACTTTGTGTATTGGATCCTCTACTACTTTGTATGGTGGATAACCATACCTTTGCTATAAGAGACATATTGGCATATTGCCTGATGTACAATACTTTAGGACTATATGCACCAGGGACGTGTGGTGAGGTCAGTGCCTTCCTTTCAAACTGAATTGTTTATTCATTTTCAGACAAAACTTGTTCATTATTTTCGCTTCTGAATTTCATTCAGACACATTAAATTTCTATCCATGCCGCGACTGCATCTTGCAGCTATTTAGGAGGCAACTTCCTAAAGTGGTGCCCTTGTGGGATTGCTATAGTTAAGGGGTACCAAATTATGGAGCTGTTTAGTAGATAGCTTTTTAGTATCCTTATGGCAATGCCCCATAAGAATAAGGGAGTTAGCTGCTAAGAAGCTGAAAGATCAAAATTGCAAAAAGCCGTTCTTTTTGGTCTTTTAAACAACTTTACTAATACTAAGTAAAAAATGCTTACTATTAGTATATAAGGGAGGTTAAGTTATCCCACCTGTCCCTACTCTCTGTGCTGCAAGTAGGGGCATATCTACTACACAGCGAACTGCCAAGTCGCTAATCCAATACACAGATGGCACATCTGATAAAATAATTAACTGGAGAGGTCACCCATGCCCCACAAATGGGGGGTCTTAAAATAAATGATGGGGGCTATTAAATAAAATTAATGAGGGACATAGTGTCTCAAGATTTACCTGTCAGAGCACTCTGATTGGTCCGCTTAAGCCAACAATCACAGCTCTCTGACTCAAATAGCATGTCATGGGAAATTTTTACAAGGTCGGTGCAGAGCCCTCAGTGAGTGAAGATCAGGGTTAGATGAGGAGGCTGGTAGGGTATATTTTATGGTTGGAGGTGACTAGGGGCTTGGGAACTCCTAGTCACCGGAGGGGGGTGGGGGGTAGGATACTTATTATTTAGGACTCTTGCCCACTGCCAATGGCTGGGGGCTTGGGGGAACAATAGGTCTACTCCCCCTTATTATTTAAGGCATTAACTTGCTGCCAATGGTGGGGGATGGGAGAGATTAGGTCCACCCCATTGTTATTTATTTAGCCCTTCCAATGGGTGGTGACTGCCTTGCTGCAGCGGAGTCAGATACGATAGCTGCCTCTCACTGACAGTAACAAAAAAGGGGCATCTTTTAACACACAGGCTTTCTACCTGCCCAGTAGGCTTGCTTGTTAAGACATGACCCCTTCCTGTGACTGTCACTGAGAGACCGCCATCATAGTTGCTTCCCCTGCAGCGTTTTTGGATGGCTTGGACCAATGGTGCTATTCTATTGGTCCGCCGTCCTGAGCTCAGTGCCTCAAACAGCACAGAGAGGCAATGATGAGCAAAGCCTCCCCTCTGCACAACCTGTCAGATGGGATGCAAGTCGTACCTGTTACTATTTTAACAGCTTGGCTTGTTGTTGAACTTGGTGCTACAGGTATTTTTTTTCCTTTCATCAGGTGAGACTTTGCCTCACCTGCTTCCCCTGACTGCAAGTCAGTGACATGGACCACTGACTATGCCATGTCCAGATTTAAATTTGTTTGCAAACCTTTGACCAGTGCTCACAACCATAGAAAAAAAAATATCTGCAAGCATCCTGAGTAAAAAAAAATATATAACAAAAAAATGGTTATAACCTCCATTCTGTGCTCCAGGCCTGAAAATATGAAATAAATACAACTGAAACACAATTTACTTAAACCTCCCAAGGGTCATTCACTAAAGTGATAGTTGTCAGGAATTGAAAGTGAATTTCAAAATTTTGAGCAAAATAGATAAAATTAAAGCATAGCTAGGCTTTTTTGGGCTTGAATTTGAATTAAATTCCTAACAATTTGCACTTTGGTGAATAACCCTGCATACAATACAATCAGCAGCAATAAAATGAATTCTTGTTGAACATAATGTAATATATAGCATAAAATGTAAATTGGCAATGTGTACAATATGACAGAATCAGTTGACTTATAACGGAACTGCAGGGATTGCAGCTGCGGCCGGGCTGTCACTCCAGGCCCGGCTACCCTATTGACGTGTGCTGATGCATCTTTAATCTGTACTACTACTCCTGCATGAGAGCTAAACATGAGTGGTGAGGGAGTGCAGATGCTCCTGCTCTTCCTCACTGCTCCTTTGCGCAACCTCTGTGGTAATGCAGAGAGCCGGGATATGGTGTCACTACTAAACTGTGTGCAAGTGAGCAGTGAGAAAGAACAATAAGATTCAAGCACCCTCAGATTAGACTCCAGAGAAAGAACCCGCTGGACCCCACCAGCTTTCACAAAGGTAGAGAGAGGTTAGGTGGGACTCAAAACAATAAAAGAAAAAAAAAAAAAAAAAACTATACATAAAATTAGTTTGTGAGTGTTTGTGAGAGTATGTGTGATTGTGTCAAATCAGTGAGTTTGTGTGGTTTACACAATGCAAATTAGCAAATTATGAAGAACCAAAGGATAAAATAAATGAATGCTCTTTATCAACAAAGATAAGGGAATGTAAAAATACTAAAATAGATATAAATCACTCACTACAACTGCTAAGGAAAAAGCCCCAACCAGAGCTCAAACCAGAGCTCAAAAGTGCAAATATAGTGATTTTGAGTTTGTAAATATAATTTTTATTGGTTTATCGTATAATCATATATTGTGGTGAGAGATTGAGACTCGCAGGTCTCGCACATAACCTATGTGGTAAGATACTTAACTTTAAATGCAAAATATACAGACATGCAGGTCTGGTAACATATTGGAAAATAAGAGACACACAGGTCCCGTAACGTACATCATCCGCCTTCTGGCCACCGGTATTTCCTGCCTGGTTGGTTCCTGTGTGTGCCCTCATTCCTGCCTCTATCTCCTGCCCTTCGGGGCATAAGCTTTGGGCCTGAGTAGAGAAGTGTTAGTGCCCAGCTTGAGTGGACCAGAGTCCAGAGGTTCCTGTCTATGTCTAAGTCTGGGTCAGAGCCGAGGTGTCACCTTCCCCATTTCCCGTGTCTTCCCCCTGTCGGCTATATTTCAGCATGTTTTGAAAATCTGTGTGATAGACTTCTACTTGCCAATGTGTCCAGATGTCTAAGTACGTTTGTGAGCATCTATGTGCTGTGAATGTCAAGTCTTAGAGTCCACGTAGCTCCTCCATTCTCTCAAACCAGGTCGTTAGTGGAGGGGATGTGTCTGTCTTCCAGTATAAGGGTAAAATATGTTTCGCTGTGTTCAGTATCCGTATGGTCAGGGATTTCTTATATTTGGCTGTCGGGGTTGTAGTGTGATGTAAGAGGTACGTGGTAGATTCAAAGGGGGATGGGTTGTCGGAGAACTTTTGTAGCACCCTGCTGATCGTTCTCTAGTATGGGACAACTTTTGGGCATTCCCACCATATGTGTAGAAATGTGCCCACACCGGTGTGGCATCGCCAGCATCTGTCACTTATGTGTGGGATCATTTTGTGCAAGATTTGTGGTGTTTTATACCATAGGGTCAAAACTTTGTATGCCATCTCCTGGGTTTTACTTGCCAGTGCGAAGTGTTGTGTAAGGTCGCATATTTTTACCCATTGTTGTTCTGTGAAAGTGTCTCCTGTCATTGTTTACCATTTTCCCATGTAAGGGGGTGGGGGGAGATTCCTGCTGTATAGGAGCAGAGTATATAAGTGGGAAATGGCGTGTATGAGTGGTTCTGGTCTGTTCCCAGGCTTTCAAATGGGGTCAATGTCTTGTAGAGATCAGGGTGCTGTGGTATATTTTTCAGGAACTGTCAAATATGTCCATATTTCAACCTGTGTAGGAAGGTAATGTGTGTGTCATCCAGGAAGTCGCTAAGGGGTTTAGTTGTGTTGTTCTTTCTCATGTGTCTCATTTGAATGTGTTTCAGTGGTGTCAGGCAAGTGAATGCCCATGGGTCCATGTCTGGGGTGAAGTCTGGGTTGTTTGTGTGTGGGTAGAGAGGGTATGGAAAGGAGGAGAGGCCCATCTGTGTGACCACCCTGTGCCATACATCCAGTGTTGCCTTCACCAGTGGTTGATGTTGCGAAATACGTCTTCCCGTAGTTGGTGACATCCATGTCAACACTTTCAAGGAGCTGCCGGTTCGGACTCTCTCTATCTCCTTCCAATGTTTGATCACTCCATCATTGACCAATTCAAGCATGCGTTGCAGGAT
This sequence comes from Pelobates cultripes, assembly GCA_933207985.1. Classification (NCBI taxonomy): domain Eukaryota; kingdom Metazoa; phylum Chordata; class Amphibia; order Anura; family Pelobatidae; genus Pelobates; species Pelobates cultripes. The sequence continues at coordinate 159,618,772 of OW240914.1, read as the reverse complement.
GGAAGCATGATAGTAAAGGCGGAAATCATGGACTGCTAGACCGCCTCAGCGTGCCCTGGCCCCAAATGTACTTAATCATCAGAGACCTCAAAGATGTAAAGTACGCTGTTGAGATCTATATGGGGAGTGTCTGGAACAGGTACAATATGCGAGGAAGGAAATTCATTTTTATCACCACTACGCGGCCGAGCCAGGACAAGTGAGTCAGCTTCCATTCTTCAAGGGTTTTCTTGAAATTGTTTAGTATCGGAGTGAAGTTGAGGCTATAGAGTTGGGCGAGATCTCAGGTTATCCACGTTCCCAGGTACTTAATCACCCTATCAGACCAGTGGAAGTGGAAGCTTTGGCGCAGTACGTCGGCCCTCTTTGCCATTACGTTGATGTTGAGAAGATTTGACTTTGTGAGGTTAATCTTAAAGTTAGAGATCCTTCTATAGATTTTGAATTCCTGCATCATGTTGGAGAGGATTGTCTCAGGCAGGGAGACAAATAAAATCAGGTCATCTGTGTACACGGCCACCTTGTGTGTCGAGTCTCCTGTCACGAGTCCTCTGATATCTGGGTTTCTCCTGATTGACTGTAAGAATGGTTCCAGGGCCAAAACGAACAGCAGAGGCGAAAGTGGGCAGCCTTGTCTGGTCCTGTTATGGATGTGGAATGCCTCCGTGTAAGCTCTGTTAATGCAGACCTTTGCCGATGGATCAGCATACAGTGTTTTAATTCATTTATATATATTTGGTCCCATCCCCAGAGCTAGGAGCGTGCTGAACAGGAAATCCCAGCTTACTCTGTCAAAGGCCTTCTCCGCATCAGTTCGAAAGCAAGAGAAGGACTCTGTTTATCTGCTAAGCGTGGTGAATCAGGGACAGGGTCCTAGCAGTGTTGTCCCTCACCTCTCTGTGTTGTATGAACCCCACTTGGTCTGGTTTCACAAGGGATGGCAGGTAGGGTGTCAGCTTGGATGCCAAGATCTTATCGAAAAGCTTTATGTCGCAGTTCAATAGGGAGATTGGTTGGTAGTTGGTGCAGTGCTCCTTGTCCTTTCCCTCCTTAGGTACCAGGCTTATGTTTGCCTCGAGCGTCTGGAAGGTAAGCTTCTGTCCCTGGGTCAATGAGTTGTAGGCAGACAGGAAATGTGGAGACGGAACATCTGAGAACAGTTTATAATATCGTATCTTCAGTCCATCAGGGCCCGGGCTCTTCTCCGGTTTTAACGACTTGATGGCCAGTGCTAATTCCTCTATAGTCAGGGGAGCTTCCAGCACCTCGGACGCTGCCTCCGGGAGTTTAGTGTGCAGATTATCAGCCCGGTAAGTTCGTATGGTGTCGGTGGTCTGGGGTGTGCCTGCGGGCAAGTTCTTTGAGTACAGGTTTTTGAAGTAGTTGCGTGCGTGTTGGCATCTTATGTGGTTGGCCCTGGGTGTCGCGTAGGCTGGTAATATACATCTTATTCCATTTCTTATTAATAAGTGCGGCAAGAAGTTTGCCGCATTTATCACTATTTATGTAGAAGAATGCTTTAGTGTGCTGAAGAGAGCATTGGTGGCGTTGTCGGAGGAGAGAGGATAGCTGCCCTCTCACTTCTTCTAGCTCTTGATATGTGTAGGTTGTGGGCAGTTTGTGTCGAGTTTCCAAGTCCTAGATTTTATCTGTGAGGTCTCTGATCGTAGTCTCACAGTTTTTCTTCAGCGTGGTGCCCCTTGCCAAGAAGAATACCTGTATTGTGCACCTACGGGCCTCCTAGATAATAGGGGCAGGTGTTTCGGCCGTTGTGTTGTCCGTAAAGTATTGAGTCAGTGTTGTGTGTGCTTCTTTAACCAGGGTTGTGACTGAGAAGAGAGTTTCATTAAGGCGCCAGTGTGTGGTACGAAGTCGAAAGAGAAGGGAGAAAATAAATTGAATAGGTGAGAGCTAACACTTAAAACAGTAAAATACTACCACTGCAGGATCTTGAACAGTAAATTTAAGCCACTAGGTATCTGGAAGATAGTCCTTCTGCTGGGACTTGTCACGTGTGACTGATTGTTGGTCAACCAAGTCAAAGGCTTGCAAAGCAGTGGATCCAAATATAAACTTTAGTGCTAATAGATGTTCATCAGAAACTGTATCTATGACAAGTCCCTTTTTCTCTGGAGATACCTTGCCCAACTATCGCCAGTAACTGGAGATACCTTGCCTAACTCCCACCACCAGTACAAGAGAAAAGGAGACTTGGATAGTAGGGATAGACTATGATAGTAGGGAGAGGAGGGGAGAAGGAGAGAGGGGAGGATGGGAGGATGGGGGGAAGGTGGGGAGAGAAGTGAGGGGGAAGAAGGGTAAGAGGAGGGAAAGGGGGGGGAGATTAGAGAAAAGGGGGGAGAGAAGGAAAGGGTAGGACAGGAGGGATGGGGAGGAGGGAAGGGGGTTGAGGAGGGAAAAGGGGGCATAGAGGGAGGGGGAAGGGGCAAGGGGGATAGAAAGTAGGAGGATAGGGGCGAGGGGAGGGGGAGAGAAGGAAGGGGAGGGAATGGGGGAGAAGTAAGGGGGAGGGGGAGCGGAGGGTGAGAGAAGGAGGATGTGGTAGGGGGTAGGGGATAGGGAAGAGATGGGGGGATGGTGAGGTGGGGATGGGGTAGAGAAGGGAGGGGGAGAGGGGAAAGGAGAGAAGTGGAATGTAACGACACCCTAGGTATAAAAGGGGTTAAAGCCGTTTAGGATGGTCCTTTCCCAAATGCAGAGGCAGCTACCGATCACTCCAATCAGCCGAACCGGAACCATATGAATCATCCACACTCCAAATAGCCGAACGAGAATAACCATACGAATAAATTCCCCCACGAGTACGAGACAAGGCTCCTTCTTGAGGGTCAAACAGGAATCTGGTTTAATGTGGGCTACCTGCCCGGTATTTATGCAGGTCTTCCACCAGGTGGACTCTCTACTAGAGGACCTGGTGGAAAACTGGGACAACTTAAGACAGTAACCAATCATAGCATGGCACATAGTTGAACACTCCCACAGGTATATGCAAACCCTCCTCCCTATCCTAGAGATAATTGGGAAGTAACTCAATTATCTCCGAGGATAGGGACTAGACTCCATTTTACAAGTAAACTGGAAATTACATAAAAATATATGTCACAAATTACCAAATGAAACAGGCACATTCAATGTATACCCAGATAGCTTAGATCTGAGTGCACATTATTACCGAATAGCACTCAGATCCCATACATACAGTTCAATCGCCATGCAGCCAAAGTCTTTCACATAGTCTTTCGGCATACGAATGGGCTCCATGGGATGACTATCTGGGGTAACTTGGTTCACATAGCCAAAGTCCCGAATGGCCCGGTGTTCGTATACGAATGAGAACAAGAGAAGGGAGGTCGGCGGCTTCAGCAGTGTTAGTGAGAAATAGTGTCCGTCTTTAGTTCCATGAAATCGTCGATGAACACTGCTGAGCGTTCGTATGTCCAAGATGGCCGCCGCCTCGTGTTCGTTCATACGAACGACGACCACCCACCCGACATTCGACAATTAGGAAGTGACTGTGGTTAACCACAACGTTCCGATGGGGCCAAGAGGTTAACAAGCAGCACACTTCCATGCTGGGTGGCCGGCCATTCGGCAGTTGTTCGGTAAAAAGAGGAAATAAACGTAGGGGCTGTACGGACAGGGAAATAGCCGAACAAACAGATGAATAAAAGGGAAAATAAAAGTAATCCACAGACAGATGGTTCTGTCACAGGGAGGTAGGAGAGAAGGTAGGGGAGGAGAGGGGGGAAAGAAGGGGGGTAAGAGGAGGAGGGGGGAGGAGGGAGGGAGAGAATGGGTAGGGGAGTGAGGGTGAAGAGGTAGGGAAGAGAGGGGGAGAAGGGAGAGGAGAAGAGGTGGCTAGAAGGAAGAGAGGAGGGAGGGAGGGGAAAAGGGAGGAGGAGAGGGGGGGAGAAGGGGAGAGAAGGAAGGGGGGAGAAAAGGAGGGGAAAGGAGAGAGGGGGATATGTGGAGGAAGGGAGGGTGGGAGAGGGGGGGAGAAAGGAGGGGAAAGAGAGAAGAAAGAGAGGGGGAGGGGGAAGAAAGGGAGGGGGAAGAGAAGGGAGGGGGAGAGGGGGAGAGAAGGGAGGGGGGAATGCCTGTAGCGAAGAACTTCCATCTTCCTTGCAGCCTTGAGGATAGACTCCTTTTCAGTGAACACCTCCAGGCTGCATGCATATGATGTCCCTTGGTGGTGCATCTGGGGGTGCTTTCAGGCTTAAAGTGCGGTGTGCTCTAACAAGGTGTAGAGGTGAGTTCCCTATCCAGCAGGCCATTAAAGATCTCCTTCAGGATGACCTGGAGGTGTGAGGGGTCAGTTTCCAGCTCAGGGAGGCCTCCGAGCCTTAAGTTGATATTATCTAAATCCGCTATATGGAGTGCCATACCTCGCAGGATGTCCTCATGCCGTGTCAGGGTGTCTCCTGCTTGATTGTGTGCCGATCAGAGCTGATCGCACACGGCTTCTACGTGGCCCACGCGGTCTCCAAGGCCTTGGATGTTGTCCCTGAGGGCCTGGATATCCAGCCGAATAGAGGCCTGCAGGGTGCTGTTGGCGGCCGCCAAGTCAACATGTGTGGACAGAACTTGCAGCAGTCTTCCCCAGTCCCTGTCTTCATGAGCTGGCGATGTTTCAGCAGGGGAGAAAGCAGGTGAGTGAGCCCCAGTGCTAGCAGAGGCCTCGTTTGATGGGGGCTGGGAGGCCAGGTCCGACGGTGTGGTGAGGTACCGGCACAGGGAGGTGGTGAGAGACCCCTTTTTAGGATCAGCGGCTCTGTGGGAGCTCAATGTGTGGTAGTTTTTGCCAATTTTGAGGAGCTTGAGAAGGATTTATGCCAAAATAACTCAAGGAGGTCCAGGAGAGAAATTTTAAGCAGTCATTTCCGATCATGGTTCGTGAGTTTGGGTTTGTGTGTCTGTGTCTGTCAGTGAGTGGGTGTCAGTTCGTGTCAAACAAGTGAGTGTGTCTGTTCTTGAGTGTATCTGTCAAATCAATGAGTGTGTGTCAGTGAGAGCGTCTGTCAATGAAAGTGTGTTCGTTAAACAGTGTTTGTGCCAATGTCTGTGTGACTGTCAGTGTATCAGGCCCTAGGGAGATAGCGCAGCTAAGCAGACAAGGGCACATGTATAGTCGGGGTATGTCCTTGCTAATTAAGTTTTAGGCGGTTATGTTAATATGTGGAATGAGGTGGTCAAGTTTCAGGTCTCAACCTCCCCTGCTCTAAAGGGTTAACCTTAGGTTACCTGTTATGACGTGCCCACAAGCAAGGAAAAGGTCGGCTGGTGGTAAGCATTGGAAGGAAAAGGAATTTATGCCAAGAGGGGAGGTGAGAAGAAGGGGTGCATAGGCTCATGGTCAGTATATTGGCAAGGACAGTTGGGTTATACTGTATGACACTATGTATGACACTATGTGTTAACTTATTTGTTAAGTTATGGTTATTTATGTTTGACGTTTATATCAAATAAAGCTAAAGATTAAAATAAACGATGGATGTGTTATACAGCATTTGTCATATGTTATAATAAATGATGTGGCCTGTTTCATCCATATGACGTTGTCTGTCATTATTTGGGTGGTAATTGGGTTAATATGTTAATATGCTGCATCACGATTCCCCACTACGTACATACATGTACCAGTGAGAGCGTAAGGGGGGCTTTTCTTTGATTCTTGCACCGGGGCCCTCTGATTCCTATTTAGGCACTGCTTATGACAGAGAAATCCTTCAGCATTCTTGCATTTTTTTACTGCTTTTCCCAAACAGATTAATTTTTTTGGCTATGTTTAGCATTTTGTACAATGAGTATAAATCTTGAAGCTGGTGAATTTACTATTAGTTTTCGGTTGTTTAAACATAATGTCCTCATGTCATATATATTTTATCACACAACATTCATTACCACACTTTGTGATGTAAAGCAGATTATTTCTACTGTTATATAATGTTTGTATTTATGCATAACGTGTGATATAAATAACTATAATGCACTTTTTTTCATTTGATTTGATTTTTCTTTTTTTTTAATTTAATATTTTTTCTTTTTTCCTAAGAAAAATAACAGTTCAATATAGGAAATGTGACAAGACATGCAACACTGGTACAATTTAACAGATAATATCTTCGTATCTATGTTAGCATAGCATTTAAACGTAAATGGAACATTTGTCATAGAAGAAAGCACATTACAGATACAAAACATAAAAATTTTGGTACAAATCTGGAGTATTTGTGATTCTATAAACTAGTATCAATTTAGCTGTGGGGCGTGTAACTTATCATCTTTAACCCTTGAAAGTATTCCTATGCACTGTTTGTCTCTCGAGGGTCACGAAGATGTACCCTTTCTGGCGAAACTTGAACCTGTGTGTCCATGCCGTACATGTCCTGCCAGGGTGTGAGTACCTTTCCATCTCCGCTATGGAAGATACAGGGTGCCAGGTCATCCCTTTTGTTGAGTCAGGGGCCTTGAATGAGAGTGAGCCGTTTACCTTTGTGTGGCTCCATGCGTTGTAGTGTAGTAAGGGAGTAGGCCTCTCTCATCTTTCATCGTATGTATTCAGGGCCGGACTGGGAAAAAAAATAGGCCCGGGCATTTTTCAATCAGAGCGGCCCCCTAAGAAGGGGGCGGGGCCAGAGAGGGTGTGTTTTGTCATCTCTAATGACAAGCACACCCTCTCTCAAAGTGAGCATGTTGGTTCAATGCGGAGAGCTCCACTGAAGAGCTCTAGCATTAGAAAAAGGCCCTGTATTTGTTCTGCGCAGCGCAAGCAAACTTAATAACATGCCTGCGCTGTGTTTGCTTTTAAATTGTCTCTGGTGTCTCCATAAGTGGGATACCAGAGGACAAAAGGGCCAGGAAAGTGTATGGTGCATGTGTTTGGAGCCTGCTTGTGGGATTGTGTGTGTGTAACGTGTGGTGTAGTATTGTGTAAATAGGTCAATTTCATTTGGGTTTGTGGTGTAATATGTGTGGCTAGGGGCTGTTGAGAGTGTGTATAGGGGGCATAATGTTATAGGGTATGTAGCAAGTGTGTGTATAGGTGACGTAGTGTGTGTAGGGGTTGTAGAGAGGGTGTGTTTAGAGAATGTTGTATGTGTTTGCTTACAAGGAATGTAATGTGTGCAGGTGGTGCAGTGTGTGTGTAGGAGATCTAGTGTGTAAAGGACCCAGAGTGTGTATAGGAGATTGTGTGTGTGTGTGTGTAGAGGATTATGACAGTGTGTCTGAAGGTGCTGTGTGTGTCTGAGGGTGCTGTGTGTGTCTGGGTGCGGTGTGTATCTGGGTGCTGTGTGTGTCTGAGGGTGCTGTGTGTGTCTGGGTGCTGTGTGTGTCTGAGGGTGCTGTGTGTGTCTGAGGGTGCTGTGTGTGTCTGAATGTGCTGTGTGTGTCTGGGTGCTGTGTGTGTCTGGGTGCTGTGTGTGTCTGAGGGTGCTGTGTGTGTCTGAGGGTGCTCTGTGTATCTGGGGTGCTGTGTGTGTCTGTGTGTGCTGTGTGTGTCTGGGGGTGCTGTGTGTGCTGTGTGTGTCTGGGGGTGCTGTGTATGTCTGGGTGCTGTGTGTGTGTGAGGGTGCTGTGTGTCTGGGTGCTGTGTGTGTCTGAGGTAGCTGTGTGTGTCTGAGGATGCTGTTTGTGTCTGAGGGTGCTATGTGTGTCTGAGGGTGCTGTGTGTGTCTGGGTGCTGTGTGTGTCTGAGGGTGCTGTGTGTGTCTGGGTGCTGTGTGTTTGAGGGTGGTGTTTGTGTCTGAGGGTGCTGTGTGTGCCTGATGGTGCTGTGTGTGTCTGAGGGTGCTGTGTGTCTCTGGGTGCTGTTTGTGTATGAGGGTGCTGTGTGTGTCTGAGGGTGCTGTGTGTGTCTGGGTTCTGTGTGTCTGGGGGTGCTATGTGTGTCTGAGGATGCTGTGTGTGTCTGGGTGCTGTTAATGTGAATTTAAAAAAAATCTACATTATTAATTTTTTGTATTAATAAAAATGTTTTTAAAAAGTTATATCCCCCCCTCCCTTCTTACCTTTAGCCTGGGAGCGGGTGAAGCCGTTCTGTCATGTAGTGGGGAGCCATGCAGCCTTCCCTGGTGGTCCAGTGGTGAGAGTGAACGCTAGCCTGCAGGGCTAGAGTTCACGTTTGCGAGATCTGAGCGTTGTGTGGTAACCGCGGCAACGCTCAGATCTCACGAGAGGAACTTGACGGAGCTGCTGGTTAGAGCTCTCCGGGTCCTCTCTCCTGCCTCCCTCACTCCCTCCCCTGCCAGCATAGCAGTGTTACAGTGCCTGTGGGCCAGTGAGGGAGATCTTTGATCTCCCTCACCGGCCCATGAAGGCACACAGCAGGGCCGGCACACTGATAGCGCCAGCTCTGCATGGGCCGACAGGGGAGATCCTGTGATCTTCCCTGCCAGCCTCGGCCCACGGCCATCGCGGCCCACCGGGCATTTGCCCGGTATGCCCAATGGCCTGTCCGAGCCTGTATGTATTCATAAAACTGAGCCATAGGTTCCAACAGTCAGTCTAGTGGGATTATGTACAAGCAAGCAAAAGATGGATTTCTTCCATCAGTCTTATGCTTTCCACCCTTTGTATCAAATCTCGGATCGAGGGGATGGCTGCTTTCTTCCAATTTAGGGGAATTAACATGTTAGCAGCTGTCAGTAGGTAGTAGATGAGAATTACCTTGCACTTAGGTAGAGGAGTTGGGAGGAGGAGGAACAGTGATAACTTTGGGGAGATTGGGATTGTTTGAATCATGTGTATCACTCTCTTCCAAGAAAATTTGTATTTCTGGGCATAGCTACCATATGTGGCCTGGGGTGCCTGTCTGTTGCTGGCATCTCCAACATTTGTCGGTAGAAGTTGGAAATAAACAGTGTATGTGCGGTGGAGTATAGTGCCATCTTGAGATTCTTTTATAGTTGTGTTCGTGTGTGGCATTGCTAATGGAAGAGTGGAACATATTTCTGAACAATCGCTATTGTTCCTCTATGGTTAGCGATATCTGAAGTTCATCTTCCCAATTTGTTATGTATTTGTGTTTGGGGAGGCCAGTGTCAGTTTGGAGGATTTTGTAAAATGTGGACAACTTTTTTGTCTTGAGAGCTTGTGTTTCACAGTGAGCCTCAAATATCATTTTGTCCCTGAATGTTTGTAGAAGAGCCGGGGTTGAAGAGATGTGCTGTGTGAGTTGGGTTATCCTAAAGTGTTGGATTGCCGAGACTGTATTGTCAGGTCTCAATTCATCCGCCATTTTTACACCCGTAGGGGAAAGTAGATTGCCCAGATCATAGGATAATATGCGTGTGGGAGTTTACGGAAATTTTTCCCCTTATCATGCCATGGTATTGTGTGGAAGGGCACTCAGACACAACTGGCTTCAATTTGTACCCATTGTGCCTTATTGTGCAGATTAGCCCATTCCGATATCCTCGTGAGCATGGTTGGCTTGTGATATTGTTCCACATCTGGAAGACCTAACCCCTGCCCCCCAAGATTTATGCCTTATCAGGAGGTTGTAGAGCCATCTGGGGTGTTTGTGGGCCCAAATAAACATGCTTAACATGCTCTTTATTGTTTTTAAAATCATTTTGGGTACAGTGATGGATAGGGTCTGTAGGAGAAATAATATCTTAGGTAGGGTGTTCATTTTGACTATATTTGTGCGGCTGAGCCAACTAAATAGGGGTTTGTTCCACCTCGTCAGGTCAGCAGTTACAGCTTTGAGCAAAAGGGGGAAATTTAGTTTGTATAGCTTGGACAAATCGTGCGGTAGATTGACCCCTAAATACTTGACTGCTGTGTCAGCCCTGAATTCTTCCCTTATAGCCAGCCTTGTGTGCGGGTGTATAGTCAGTGGCAGTATCTTGCTTTTTGCAAAGTTCACTTGAAAGTTGGAGATACCCTTATACAGGTCTAGCTCATTCACTAGAAAATAGGAGATCATCGACACACGCGGCTATTTTAAAGTCCTTTGGAGTAGTGGGCAAAGACGGTTAGCCAAAATGTTTGTAAAAATTTTCCGGTCAGCATTAATTAATGAAATTGGTCTATAGCTACTGCAACATAGTGAATCTTTTCCGGGCTTGGGAATGAGTGTAATGTGCGCCTCCAACGCTGTGTGGGGGAGTGCGGGGTTTAGAGAAAGAGGCTTAAACGCCTCTGTAAATGGTTTGGCTAGGATACTAGAAGAGAGCTGGTAATATTTGGCAGTGAAGCCGCCTGGGCCTGGGCTTTTCCTCAATGGCAAGTTCTTAACCACAGCCTTGAATTCCGCTGTTGATATAGGTGAGTCGAGAGCCTGTTCTATATTCTTTGGGGTTTTTTGGGTGAAAATGTCCTCACTGCTTGGGGGTTCGTTTCTAAGGTTACATAATTTGGAATAAAATGTGTGAAAAACCGATAGTATGTCCGGTATACCGTGAGAAATTTCCCCTGTATGTGTCTAAATTTTGGAGACAAATGTAGTTTCTCTGGCAACATCGTAGGTAATAAGCGGCCACATTTCCCGCTATTGGAACATTGTTGTGTTTGGTCTTTAAGAGTGTTCTTTTAACCTGAGCATGGCGTAGATGTTGTAGCTTTGATCTGTGATATGTTAGACTCTTATATCCTTTTAGAGACTGGTTTTGTTTAAGACTCTCCTCTAAGGAGCGATCTGACCTCCGTATCTCGTTCTTTCTTTTTGTTTGACGCTAATGCAATCAAATGACCTCTCACCACTGGTTTATGGGCCTCCGGTATCTGGAACGCCAATATTCGAGTTTTCATTGAAATAACATTGTAGCGTATTCAATACCTGCAAGACCAAGCTAGGATCATTTAGGGAAAGGTCATTCAGTTTCCACTGAAAGGATTTGAGAGGGAGGGATGGGATTCAAACGGCAAGAGACAGGGACACCTGGTCCAACCACGTAATAGGTCACGTAATAGGTCCTCTATCAATTGCATGAACCTATGAGGGATAAAGATCATGTCTATTCTTGAGTAGGTTTTATTGGAAGGGGAATAGTACGAGTAATTACTGGCGTAAGGGTTTATGATTCACTAACTATCACATAATTAAGTGCGGTCGATCAATTGGTTAAATCTACTGCAAGCTGAAGTTTGGTACATTGTGCCCTCCACAGTGGTGCCCATTCGTGTGTCTAAGGATAGATTCATTTCGCCCCCTAACACTGGTAAACCCTCCATGAAATTCTCTATAATCTTAAGGTATCTTCAGAAAGATCTACTCTGGTGTTTATTGGGAATGTATAGGTTTGCCAATGTCACCATATTATGGCCTTGTTGACCCTTGACTAGTATTATTCCATCTGACTTGTCAGAGTAGTGTTCTTTATATGTGAATGGGGCCTGGGATGCTATGAGAATAGCCACCCCCCTCTTATGTGCTTCTGGAAAGTTATTTAAATATCCTGTTGGGAATTTGCTATTTCTAATGGTTGGGGCCCATCCCCTGTGAGTCTCCTGGACAAAGACTATGTCCGCCTTCATTTTTTGGAATTCTTTGAGTGCTAGTGTTTGTTTTTCTTGGCTGTTGAGTCCCCTAGCATTAAGGGTGATTACCCTAATCGAGGCCATGAATAGACAGGTAACTAGTGTTGGTACTTGGACCTGTCCCTGCAGGTGGTTCTGAACTAACAAAACAATAGTAACTATGTACAGTAGGGTGATAGCGAAATTAATTGTAAGCAACAAATAGGTGTAGTGTAACCTTTGTTTGTGTCACCACGGTATATCCACTGGATAAGATTCCGCAGGTCTATCCTAGTTTGCAGGGGAATACCCCGTCGGATTTTAAGGGCACTGCAAATACGTGTTATGAAGAGTAAAATAGCGTATGTTAAGGGGTGTTAAGATGTCAAGGAGTTCGATAGTAAAGGAGCTGCAACTTTCCACCATCCGGGAAAATTTATGGAAAACCCTGGACTGTGTAACTAGCTCATAAAAAGAGAGAATATTTTTTTTTCCTGTAGGTTTTTTTGTTTTTGTTTTATAGGTGAGCCTCACAAGATAAAAAAAATGGTATAGTGCTCTCCACAACCTATATGAGTGTACAGGTGTTGTGATTCGCTCTCATGGTTTGGACCTAAGTCCCCCTATCAGCTATGTAATAAAGGCAATTTATACTAGGAGCGGGATAGGCTGCGAGCCTTGTAATTAAAATTCTGCTGTGCTCCCAATATAGCCGTAAAACAGTTGGGAGCCCGAGATCCCCCTGGTTTCTGCACCCCTACATTTGTGGAGAACACCTGTACCCTTCCTCCCGCATAGGATAAATCCCACACATCTCCACCACACCTGTCTAAAGGTAGTTTGTGGCACAGCAGAAATACAAGGCACAATTCACAGTAATGTAGCAGTAGAGCCGGGGATGAAAGGGGAGGGGGTTAAAGCAGAGGAAGGGGTAGCTCCCAAGACTCTCAGCTACAAGCCTTATGCAGAGCCTGGGTCCCAAACACAACAGCAACTAGCTCTCAAGACTCTCAGCTACAAGCCTTATGCAGAGGTAGCTCTTTTGGATGGTCTATCTTAGAATTCCTGCACCACTTATTTTATTCATCTATTTCTTAGTCTCTCTTTTCGCTTCTCTCCCCTTTAGTATAACTGCTTAATTGTTAACGTTGTACCTTCCATGCTAAACTCTTGTTTACATAAATGTTTATTTTGTTAGTTATTGTGCTAATAGTCTTGTTAATTTATGTCCACCATTTATTACCTACACCTATTTTTGTTAGTTTAGAGTTATTGCTGATAGTCTTGTTAATTTATGTCCACCATTTATGACCTATCCTCATATCTTTAAATCTCAAATACTTTCTCCTGGTTTTATTTATTTTTCCTCATTAACTGCCATTTCTCACCTCAATATCTGTGTCTTCCCATCTTTAATGTGCTGTTTGATCTAACCCAAATTCTTTCTTGCAGCCTTGGTCCCAAATACAACAGCAACTAGCTCCCAAGACTCTCAGCCTTATGCAGAGGTATCTCTGCTGGATGACGTCCCGCCCACACCTCCCAACCCCATCCAAAGTATCTCATTACATTTATAGATAGGACAAATTACCTGACAGCCTAGGCACACTAATTTTGTCTCTCAAGCACTCATTACCTGCTCAATTATCACACTCCTTGCCTTTTAACCCCTCACCCCTCTCTTGTAAATCTAAAAGATCACCTTATCTAATTCAACATAATTGAAACTCCTACTCCCCTTCTATATAATATAAAATCATTGATTCTTCTTATAAAATGTTCTCCCTCATATTCTTTACTTTCACCTCACTTCTCTTTGGCAAAATATCTCTTTCATTCTGCCTACCTGTTTCTGCTGACACAATTTTCATTGTTCCCAACCTACTTCCCTCCCCTTTTTATTCATCCTATGCACTCTACTAGTACCTATCCAGCATATCTCCACCGTCTCCTTCTAAATCCTCAAAATATAAACACTTTCACAAAACCTTTAAATCCTGCTCCCATCTTTTCTTCCTTTCTATCCTTTTACTCCTAGCAGCTGGTGATGTCTCTCCAAACCCCGGGCCCACTCTTGCAAACCCATAATGTGCTAACTCCAACAATCACTCCAATCTCATACCCATCTCAAGATACTCTTCCTTTAAATCTACCTTCCACACTGCCCTCCGGAAAGCACGCTCTGTTTGCAATGTTACTAAATCCACAGCTGTGCATGATCTATTCATCTCTTGTTCCCTACAATTACTAGCATTAACTGAAACATGGTTCTTTCCCTCTGACACTGCTACCCCTGCCTCTTTATCCTTTGGTGGTGTTCAATTTTCCCACAACCCAATAAACTCTGAAAATAAAGGTGGTGGTGTAAAGTTTTTGCTCTCACCTCACAGCTCCTTCAAACCTCTACACATGCCCCCTTCCCTCTCTTTTTCTTCATTTGAGACTTATTCAATCTGCCTTTTCAAACCCATCTCTACTAACATTGCTGTTATCTACCATCTCTTCCTTGACCACTTTGCTTCCTGGCTTCATTACTTCCTCACATTCCATCTGTAATTCTCGGGGACTTCAACATTCCCATTAACCAACCCTTGACCCCAGCAGTCTCAAAACTACTTTCTATTACCTCCTCTCTTTGGCTATCACAGTGGGCTAATTCCCCCACCCATGCAGTGGGCAATACTCTAGACCTTATTTTCACTCATGAATGTAGTCTCTAACATCTGCAACACTCCATTTCCTATCTCAGATCATCATCTCCTATCATTTGCAACTTCAGCCTAACCCCCCTCAACTTAGAAGGAATCTGAGTTATTTAAACCCCCAGCAGCTGTCAGCTGATATACTGATTCCCAACTATTATCCATTCCTGCTAACTCATGTCCCTCACTGGCTATCTTCTCAAATAACTCTACCCTCACCTCAGCCCTGGACGCTGCAGCCCCTCTCCAAATACGCACTTCGAGGAGGATACGCCCCCAATCATAGCACACTGAATCAACACGCTACCTGCAGAGATGTTCCTGTTTTGCTGAACGCTGCTGGAGGAAGTCTCACACCGAGTCAGACTTTGTACACTTCAAATTCATCTTGCGTTCATACAGCGCATCCCTTGCCAAACAGTCACACTTTTCTTCTCTTATTAGCTCATGCTCTCGCAACCCCAGACGTCTCTTTAATACCTTTTAACTCTCTTCTTTGCCCTGCTGCGGCCACCCCCCAAACTAACCTTACAGCTGATAGTTTTGCATGCTACTTTATCGACAAGATTGAACAGCTAAAGAAAAGAATTCTCACCACCTTGCCATTCACTTTCTCAACCACACCTGGATCATGCCTCTCCAACCCTTCTGACCTTCTCCCAGGTTACTGAACAAGAGGTGGCTGCACTTATCCTTTCCTCTTGTTCCACCACTTGCCCGCTTGATATTGTCCTGTCTCACCTTATCAGATCTCTATCCTTGTCTTGTGCCCTCCTTAACACACATCTTCAACTGCTCTCTTTCTTCTGGCACTGTCCCTGCTGTCCTTAAACATGCTATTGTAGTACCCATCTTAAAAAAAAAAAAACATATCTTGACCCATCCTCCCCTTCTAACTATTGTCCTATATCCCTGCTCCCTTTTTCCTCAAAGTTTCTTGCAAGGTTAGTCTTTACTGCTTCCACAACTCCAACTCTCTCCTTGACCCTCTTCAGTCCGGCTTCTGCCCCCTCCACTCTACTGAGGCTGCCCTTATTAAATTCACTAATGACATTATCACAGCTAAATCCAAAGGTCACTACTTCATACTAATTCTTCTTGACCTCTCTGCTGCCTTTGACACCATTGAACATGTTCTCCTTCTCCAAACTCTTAAATCATTCGGTCTCTGTGACTCTGCCCTCTCGTTGTTTTCCTCCTATCTCACCTAACGCTCATTTGGTGTCTCCTTTTTAATAATACCTACACCCTTCGTCCTGTCTCAGTTGGAGTCCCCCAAGGCTCTGTCCTTGGTCCCCTTCTATTGTCTCTTTACACTGCCTCTCTTGGCAAACTTATTACCTCATTTGGATTCCAATACCACCTGTACGCTTAGGACACTGATATATCTCTCCTCCCCGAACCTCTCCCCTGATGTCCTGCAACGTGTCATCGCTTGCCTTTCTTCTATCTCTGATTGGATGTCCTCCCACTTTCTGAACCTCGATCTTTCCAAAACAGAACTTCTTGTCTTCCCTCCTCCTAATATTAATCCTCCTCTCTCGCTCTCCCTTCAGATTGGTGGTACCCATATCAGCCCATCCTTACAAGCACGTTGTCTTGGTGTTACTTTTGATTCTGGCCTCACCTTTGAGCCTCACATCTGTTCTGTTGTCAAATCATGCCAATTCCACCTTAAAAACATCGCCCGCATCCGTCCCTTTCTTACACAAGATGCTACTAAAGAGCTTGTCCATGTTCTACTAATCTCTCGCATGGACTATTGTAACTCTCTCCTAATTGGTCTTCCCAATAGCAGTACTGCCCCGCTACAGTCTGTAATGAATGCTGCCGCCAGACTGATTTTCCTCTCTAGTCGGTCCTCTCACACATCACCCCTCTTTCAGTCCTTATATTGGCTTTCTGTATTCTACAGAAGTCAATTCAAAGTGATAACCCATAACTATAAAGCACTGAACAATTCTAGCCCTTTTTATATGTCCTCACAGATCCATAGATATGCCCCTTCTTGGTCTCTCCACTCTGCGCGTGACCTTGCAGGACTTCTCGGGGGCAGCTTCCTTCCCCTAGAATAGCCTGCCTACCGCCATCAGACTCTCCCCTAGTCTTCAATCATTTAAGAAGTGCCTTAAAACCCATTTCTTTAGGAAAGCTTATGGCCTCCCAGACTAACCTCTACCTCAAAATTAACCTCTAGCTCACGTACCTGTCTCTTGTTCTCTCCTAAAGGGCAGCATTCTACTCTCTCCTCCAGCTCTGTTTCAGCCCCCCCCTTATTTGATTGCTATTTCCTGTCCTAATGTGTTTTATACCCCACCTCCTATAGACTGTGAGCTCGTTTGAGCAGGGCCCTCTTCAACCTATCGTTCCTGTAAGTTTTTTTGTAAATGTCCTATTTATAGTAAAATCCCCCCTCTAATAATATTGTAAAGCACTATGGAATCTGTTGGCGCTATATAAATGGCGATAATAATAATAAAAAAGGGGTATCTTAGGATCAAGAGGGTGAACCAAGAGGAGAACTTGAAAGTGGGTACAGTTTGCAGGTGTAGAATAGAACAGCATCAGAACAGCATATCCTTACTATCTCCTGCGACATACTCGAAATGCATCTGTGTTGTCTTTCTGGCTTCCCCCAGTTAGCGCATACTGTCTGCCGTTCTCCAATCTGCAAGGGAAAGAGATCCCAGTCCATGTGGGTATTGCAGTGTCCCGCAGTCAGCAGTCCCCTGCCCACCAGTGGCTAGCTGTGATGGAAAGAGACCGGTCGGGCTGGAATGTCTGGTACAGGGAGGATGTAAATCGTCCGGTATTAGAGGGATGGTGTGGTGGGAACAAGGGTAATTCTTTGTTGGAGAGTCCAGTTGTATTAGAAAGGTGGTCAATATGTAATGTGACAGTTCTGTAAGGAGGTATTCCAATCTTCTGTATGACCAAGTATAGGAGGAACGGTCCGCAGATGGGCACGCAGAAACTGCCGTTGGGCTAGAAGGGGTCCTCCCTGTCTCTCCATTGGTCCCACAGTTGTCATTTCTTCTCCATTGAGGGAGTTTGCCATCTCTGGTGCTGTGGCATTTAGGTGGTCTGGGCCAACCGTATTGCTCCATACCAATCAGGTATACTGGTGTTGGGTAAGTCCCTGGGTAATGCCCTGGTGAACACTGGAACATCTTGATAAAAGGACAGGGTATGGGAAGATCCGTTGTAAGTCACTATAAGGGCAAAAGGAAATCCCCACCTATATCTAATGTTGAGTAAGCGGAGTTGGTCAGTAATGGGTCTTAATAATCTCCTGGCTTGGAGTGTTGCCCAAGAGAGGTCAGGATAAATTTGTACGGGAGCATTGTGAATTAACAATAATGGCTGAGATGTTTGGCATAATACTCTCATAATATCCTCTTCAACGGAGAAATAATGTAGCCTACAGATGACATCCCTTGAGGCTGTATTAGGGGTCCCCATGGATTTCAGTGCCCTGTGTGCATGGTCAAACAGTACCTGAGCCTCCGGGGGCCTACGGAGGAAAAGAGTCAAGAGGTCCCTTAACTGCGAGTGGAGGTCCTCCTGATCTACTTCCAGTAGGCCTTTTATCTGCAAGTTGTTGCGGTGGACATGGTTGTCGATGTCATCTATTGTGCATTGTATCCCAGAGAGGAGGTAAGCCTGAGAAGAAACATCAGCTTGTGCCAATGGCCTCCAGTTTCATTTGGAATGAAACTTCCAGCTTCCCCAGCATATTAGTGATGTTGCTTTTGGAAGGTAGGTTTTGTAAAGCATCCCTGATCTCCAGATCTGTGGTATATACTGAGCCTTTGCACCTTGTTGATGGTCCACATTATCACGAAAGAATTTCATCAGGGCTCCAGAATTGCCTGGGGGATGCTTCCCAGATGTTTGCTGTGAGGCAAGAGATTTCTTGGGGTGTCCCATTTTGGGTTTTTAATCCGATGTAATTGGATTTAGTGAAAAACTGTCTCGGAGAGAGATTACAGCACGTCCATGCAGCTCAGATGCCAGCTCCACCCCCCATTGACATGATTATTTTTATGCTTATGAAATATGAATATTTGAAATGGACAAAAACCTTGTTGTATTACTTTAAATTTCAGAGTTAGAAAAAAAAATCATGCACTTAATGAGAAGAATTAATGATTCAACAGTATAAATTCACCTGTATGTGTGCATTGCAGCTACTTATAGGCACATTCTGAAGCACAAAGTGAATATGTGAAGAAGAGGAAATCTAGTGAACAGTTTTCTTAGATGTGAGAAAAGCTGCATTTTCTACCCTTTTAGCTCTGGGAAGAAATGTTTCACTTTTTTTTTAACGTATCTATAATGGGATTTGTCATTTTTTATTATTTGTAGAGTTAAGTGGACAGTTACACAATTACTCTATTGAAATATTATGTTTTCAGTGTATTTTGCAGCATCGTTGGATTTTGTTCTTGTAATGACAACATAGCAGAAGACACAGTTTTTAACAGCCATACAATTCTTTAAGCCACATTATGAGTTTTACTGTCATTTCTGAATATAAAATTCTAAGGATAATTTGCTTCTATACATAGGTAAATTAGATTGAAATTAATTGTGAAAAGAGCTCTTATTTAATGTCTTTCTCAATGTACGGTGAATGTGAGC
Organism: Pelobates cultripes; assembly: GCA_933207985.1. Classification (NCBI taxonomy): domain Eukaryota; kingdom Metazoa; phylum Chordata; class Amphibia; order Anura; family Pelobatidae; genus Pelobates; species Pelobates cultripes. The sequence continues at coordinate 159,599,942 of OW240914.1, read as the reverse complement.
ATTAATTGCAGAGCTCTTAGCATATAAATGAGTTGTATTCACATGCTCTCTACTCACTATTTTCTGTAATGTAACATGCAACATAAGTCTCTCTAGAATTCAGTTCTGGGGCAGTGAGAAAAAGATGAAGTGACTAACATTCAAGATGAATAATATAAAATGTTATCCATGTTCCAATTCCAGAGTCTAAAGCTGTGTCCCATTTTATTCAGATGATAAAGCACATAATATATACTTTCCATTTACTCTAATAACATAATATAAGTCATGACATAAGTCAGTCAACTGCACAAAGAGTCCAGTTGAAGGATGCTTGCGAATTTTATTATATTTTAAATTCAGCTAATTTGATATCATATTATTCTGTTTAAAAATTGTGAATATATATATATATATATATATATATTTTAATTAGATGTGTTACTACATAACTTTACTTTTAAAATTCATATAGCTGCAGCACTTGCACAGTCAGCTCCTTGAAGACTCCTTCCTGTTCAGGAAGAGGCTCCCAAAATCAAAAGGTCTCATATGAGCATATGTTTTTGTGTATTTTTATTCTTCTCTAAACTCCTCTACAGTGGAGGTTTATTGGATATATAGTTGATCCTTCAGGCACAGTTCTTGATATCTCACAGGATGAAAGAAAAAGCAAAAAAGATTGACAGTAGCCATTTTCAATCTATATGCAGCCTCGTTCATATTTTGTAAAAAGATATTTACAGCAATCTCTCAAACCACAACACATGACTTGGGCTCTCTCAGAAGAAGGAAACCTGTCCTAGGTCTGTTTGTCTGTACTCTTGCTGCACACACAAGTTCTTCAACTTCAAAGGAGGATGTAAAATGTCATACTTCTGAAACTTGAGCGACAATGCTTTATGCAAAGTGCTGCAGTTATAAGCCACTCTAAGAAGGTAAGCAAGATGCATGGTATTCTCTAAACTTTAACCTTTGGAATATTGCAAAGACTTTCCTGTGCTTAGAGTGACATGTTAAACAGGGAAAGATGATCAAAGGCAGGCATTCCCAACCTGTAGTATGTGTGCCCCCAGGGTCAGTTCCCCTAGGTGTAGTCAAATTAAAATTGCAGAACCAGCATGTTACTAACGCTGGTATGTCAGATACCCGTTCGTTTACGGTTTCTCCCGAACTGCTAAAGGCTGAGTGATTATAGCTTGCAGTTCGGGTGATGATTCAGACGTTCTCCAGAAAGCAATGCAGCATTCAGTAATTTCTCACAATTATTGGACACATACCCAAGCATCAGCCTCAACTAGTTGAAAGGTACAACAGTTTGTTCAGGCCATGAAAGGGGCACTCCCCCCTGGACCTGAGTGTAGACTACAGTGAAAATATACACATGATTACATAGGCTCTAAGGTCCAGGACACTCCCATACAAAATAGGAAAATCCTCCCCCTGTGTCTAGGAGACCATAGAACCAGCACTGTATTAACCCCTTAGTGACCAGACCGTTTTTCAATTTTCTTACCGTTAAGGACCAGGGATCTTTTTACATTTCTGCGGTGTCTTTCTAAAGGTACCATTATTTTCCTCATATCATATAATTTACTATAAAAAAAATTATAAAATATGATAAAAAATTTAAAAAAACACACTTTTCAAACTTTGACCCTGAAAATCTGTTACGCATCTACAACCGACAAAAAACACCCGTGCTAAATAGTTTCTAAATTTTTAAGACGAAAAAGGAAACCAAAAAGGGTCCTAAGTGGACTGAATAAATACAGGCTGCAAATAACCAAACACCAAATGGGTGAATGATGAAAATATTTTCAACCTGAAAAAAACAATACAACGTACTCTGTAAAGTAAATAAAAATACATATGGTGTAGTATGTAAGGGTTAACTATCAGGGTGAGGGTGGTAGAAAACTCACTAGATCAATGTATATTCAGGCATTTCTCCCATAAATAGGGTCAGGGAAATAGATGAAAAATATTCACGCATTGTCTTCTTACAGTAGTGGCTCAGAGTAGCAGAGAGAAGAAAAAAAAATATAGTGCAGATGGTATTAAAATATAACACATTTATTGCACAACATTGCACTTACAGGATATCAGAAAAAATAAGGCATATCTCCACAACCAGCGTGGTGTCTGGACTTCAAAGGATAGCAGAAAGCTCCAGAGTTTCCACATGCAGGGTGGCAAATATACAGTAAAATGTACAAATAAAATATGAATTAAAGAGAGTATACACAAGTCCTACACGTTTCGTCCATTGGAACTTCCTCAGGGATCAATGTAGATACTCCAGGAGAGTCTTCTTATATATTGGTGGCCTTGGAGATTAATGCTCAGCAGCTGGACCGGCATTTGCTTCATCGCGGGTCTTTATTTCTGGGTTTGATGACATTCCGTGTGCATCTATGACGTCTTGAGTCATGGCATGCGTTCCACCTTGGAACACATAAAAGTCTTCCAGGTGATGGTTTGCGACGGGCAGCAGACAGTAACCAAATGCAAACATCAAAACCCAATGTTTGGAGTGTACACATACAATTTTGGATATAGAAAATAATGTGCATCATGGCAAATCACAGTATGAAAAAAAGAACTACAAATATAACCAAAATGTGTGGTTTGAAAAAATGTGTATATAATATATCTAAAAAATGCATATCAAATAAAGCTAAAAATTACATAGAAAAAAAGGGAAGTAAAAAAAATATATATATACATAAAATAAAAATGAAAATAATAATAATATTAATGAAAATAAAAAATAAAAATAAAACTGAAAAATATCTCAAAAATAAATAAAAATAAAAATGAAAATAAAGATAAAAAGATACATTAAAATATAAATAATCTTTAAATTATAGATATTGATTTTTATTATTTGCATTATTTCTTGAAAATCTAGAGGATCTAGAGGTGCGGTCTGAAAAAGAGTTAGCATATGAATCTCAATTGGGATAGACAAGGTAGAGAAACATTGGAGGGGAGGAAACTTCTTTAGAGTAGTCACATGGCCCTTGGGGGTCCTTTTTTGCAGAGGGGAGACTCTCTCAATCCAGAGAGTTCCCCCAAAGAACAAGACCGATCGCCGGTGGGGGATTGCGCCGATCGGTAAGTACATGGGAGGGGCATGGAGAGGGAGAGGGAGGGAGGGTAAGGGTTCATTTTTAAAAAATTTCTATTTATTTTATTATTTTATTTAGTATATATACTGAGTACCTCAACCCCTTGAGGCACTCAGTAGAGACAGAGCATCGGAAGCCTGCCTGAAGGCTTTGTCTAACTACCGGGCTCCATGTGGAGCAACCCGGAAGTGATCGCTCCAGGGGGAGCGATCAACATTGAGGCATCGCTGTTATACCATTAGAGCTACTGGAAGTGATCATGATCGCTTCCAGAGCTCTAATTAAACCAGGACGTATCAGGTACGTCAGCAGTCCTTAAGGACCGTGTTTTGTCAAACGTACCTTATAGCTTCTAGGTCACTAAGGGGTTAAACTCAATTATCTCCAAGCACAAAAAACATATATTTTTACAAAACCCCCAAAATACATTTAAACACACAAAATCCCCGCAAAAGTTACATCCCCTGATAGCCCGATCTGGGTGACCAACATATCCTAAAATCACCCAGATCGGTTGAGGAGTTCTGGAATTTCATAATTTGAGTAAATAATCAGTCTTAATTTGACCAACTGCGCGCATGGTTCTATGCCCAAAAATAGTTCCACAGTTTCAGAGGTAGCAGTCAGTCTATTTCTGGGAGTCTGAAAACCGAACAAATTCACGAACTTCTCCCCTGGCTCATAGGTAGCGTTTGTCCACCTAATTCGTGGGAACAAGACTACCGAATAGCTGGTCGGTGAAAAGAAGCAGGCATTCGCGAAGTTGACCAGCGTTAGGGAAGTCGAGTGTCCGATTTTAGTTCCAGACACTCAACGACAAAATCCTGACGCCTCTTTTTATGCGAACAAGATGGCCACCATTTTCTCCAACACGTAGAGTTTGGCTATACGAACGACGGCCAGACAGGGAGAGCACGTAATCCTGCTGTTTCCTTTGTAGTTAATGCACCACGGGGGTGGTCGGTTGTAGCGGAGAGGTAGTATAATCCACAGTATCTCCGCTGGGTAACAGGAACAGCATAAAATAATCCAAGGAAATAAATACAGCATACAATAATACCGGTAGCGTAGTAAGAATCCTTCCCTCCCAAGAACTAGATGACACATAGGCTGGGAGTAAACTGAGGTTTTATTCACAGGGCACTGTATTTATGGGATTCCCCATGCAAGGGGTTTCCCTACTGACATTCCAGGGGTGGTACAGTAGGGGACTACATGGGGAACTGAACAACACATAAATTTCTCCCACCATGCACTGCTGTATGAGAGGGATACTCCCACTAGAATATACAGCTAAGTGGATTATCCCTCCGTGCAGCAGAACTTACATTTTACATTAAAATACATAACTTCTATAATATTCCCTTTATTTAAACGAATGGATGTTCGGTAGATAGCTGGGGTCTGAGCGCACAGTTCGTGAGAATACCGCTCAGATCCCAGCCTAACTAACCGAACGCCGCACAAAACACACATTATTTTCAAATCACCTTTAAAGTACCGATTGGTATTAGGGGAACAAACTACCGAACGCCCGGGGCTCCCCAACGGCCTGGAAGTCCAGCCGTGTTCGTGCCGTCGAGTAGCCGGTTTTAGTTTCAGGCGCTCGACGACCAAACACTGCTGGGCCAACAAAGGAACCAAGATGGCCAACCGCCGCGTGGTCGGTAGCGAACGACGGCCACCTAGGAAAGCCTTTAGCTACCGATTGCAACAGTGTTGCAATCGGTTAATGGGCGCCACACGACCTCCTGTGTGTGGTCGTCCATTCGGTAGTTTATTCGTTTCACAAACAGTGTTGAAACTCACTGTTCGTGAAACTACAGTATGAATGCTGGGGTTTTCATGCCGCCAGCATACGAATACCCTCATTTGCCTGAAATGCAAATACAATCATATACTTGGTTCTCACAGCTTTAGAAGGAATATACACACATTCATACAGTGATAGGCTTAAGTGGCTGGTTTTGCCACATCGGTGTTCAGTAGTTTTATCTACCAATTTAACTAACCAAACACGGTAGTTTCTTCACACAGTGGTGGAACTACTGCCAGTGCAGCTGATGCAGGTGGCCTTAAGTGCATGGGCTACCCAATGGTAGGTGGAACAGCTTGACTAAGACCCTGTAATTCTGACGATTCTGGGATGAAGGGAGTGCCTGTCATACCATGACATTGGACACATAATTAAATCATTTTTTTTAGAACATTGAGATTAAAAGCTTGCTTTTGTTGTAGTCTATTACCATAACCCGCCTCTGCAATGGAAAGCAGCTGGTCGGTCAATAAAACCAAATGTAAGAAGATAAGCAATTTTAACCCACCACAAACCAACATTTCAGTGAAAGCTTATATTAAACTTATTGAAAGAGACATAAATAAATTAAATTGGACCAAACAGAATAAATTATTTAATCTTACAAAGACAGAGAAACTAGCTTTGGGAGAATTGCGTAAAGATTGTCAGGATTACTAGTTGATCCAGCACGTAGAACTGTGTCACACCAAGGACTAATAGGTAACATCTTAATGGGCCTTAGAATGGCCAGATTTAACGTACCAGAGAATAATCAGAATACTTGCCGAGGTCAGGGACAAAGAAAGAGACACAACGATGAGGGAATGCCAGAAATCAAGGATACCAGAATACAGGAAAGTCAAACAAAGCCAAAGTCAATAACCAGAAATAAACGCACTCTCGAACAACTAATAAGGAAAACCACAACAGAGCAATGAGCTGAAATACCCCTCTTGTGGATCCGATTGGCCCTAACTGGCCTTTGACCCCAGAACGTGTGTGTGTGACGTCATGCACACATCAATGTCGTCCATGCTGTGGGCAGACGTGGGGTTACTAATTGGTGTAGCTCCGCAGCGGCCGGTGTCCATTAACATGCTGCAGGTCAGACATATTAAAGCATGGCCGATGAATGGCATTACCGCACTTGTTGGCAAGGCAATCCTTATTGATGTCGCAAGGGGAGGAGGAATATGTTACAAGGATGTGTCCCTGACAATCAAGGACACCTATAAATATGATATGGAAGTTCAAAGACCAATATCAAACACACAAACCTTCTACAGTCGGCCTGGAAATCCAATTTGTGAGATCACCAAGGAAATTAGTAGAGTAATAAAAGAATCAACAAAACTGGGTTTGATTGATAAAAACTTACAAAAAAAGTCTAATTAAAGAAAATACCATCATTCTGCTATTTTATGTATTCCCAGTAGATATAAAAGTTTGTTAACCCTCCTAGGTCGACCGATTGTTGCTGGTACTGAATCTATTTTTCAACCGGTATGCATCTTTTTAGATTTCTTGCTACAACCATGTGTAGTAGTCACTCTGTACTTTATTAAGGAGCCAGATAATTTTTTTACTTAATTGCATTCTTTTGATATTTTACAGGATGTTACTTTTTGGTGTACTATGAACGTTGGCAGCCTGTACACCTCCATCCCTCATGATGGGGATGACCAAGCTGTGGGGCGACATATGGCATACGGTTGGAGATTGATGAGGCAGAACGTAAGTTTGCAATCACTCTGTTGAGTATAGTACAACATGAGAACTATTTCCTATACAAAAGAACTACAGGGCAATGCGATGGGGTCAAATATGGCCCCATCATATGCCAACATATTTATGGCTTGTTTGAGGAAGACTTCATTTATACACATCCACGTCAGGATGGTAATGTTGCTCGGAACAACTTATCCTGTCAGAACAGAAAATGCCATTAACCACATTTTTATGTGCGGATGAATACGTGACAGTAACATGTGTATAATAAACTTTATTTGTTTACATCAAACTTTTTGCCCTCTTTACAGGCCTACCCCATACATCATTTCTGGCACACCACAACCGACTGGTGCTCACTTTTGTTGTTATTATCTTACTATTACGGCTTATGTCCCCGACTACATATAAGAAGGTGTAGCCTGTAGTTGTGGGAGGGGTTATGCGGCTATCAAATCTCAGGCCCACTCCATATCACAACCATCACCACAACCCTCCCACCCTTACCCTTCTTTACAATTTATTTGGTAGGCCCTCTTTTATTACAAGCCTACCCCATATGTCGGTTTTGTTATTATCATCTTACTATTACGGCTTATGTCCCCGAATACAAATATTATTTATAAATAATCTAAATATTTGTATACATAATAATAAATAATAAAATGTATCTCAACACTCTGGACAGTCAGGTCCATAAATATTGGGACATCGACACAATTCTAATCTTTTTGGCTCTCTACACCAACACAATGGGTTTGAAATGAAACAAACAAGATGTGCTTTAACTGCAGACTTTCAGCTTTAATTTGAGGGTATGTACATCCAAATCAGATGAACGGTGTAGGAATTACAACAGTTTGTATATGTGCCTCCCACTTTTTAAGGGACCAAAAGTAATGGGACAGATTAACAGTCATAAATCAAACTTTCACTTTTTAATACATGGTTGCAAATACTTTGCAGTCAATTACAGCCTGAAGTCTGGAACGCATAGACATCACCAGATGCTGGGTTTCACCCCTGGTGATGCTCTGCCAGGCCTCTACTGCAACTGTCTTCAGTTCCTGCTTGTTCTTGGGGCATTGTCCCTTCAGTTTTGTCTTCATCAAGTGAAATGCATGCTCAATCGGATTCAGGTCAGGTGATTGACTTGGTCATTGCATAACATTCCACTTCTTTCCCTTAAAAAACTCTTTGGTTGCTTTTGCAGAATGCTTCGGGTCATTGTCCATCTGCACTGTAAAGCGCCGTCCAATGAGTTCTGAAGCATTTAGCTGAATATGAGCAGATAATATTGCCCAAAACACTTCAGAATTCATCCTGCTGCTTTTGTCAGTAGTCACATAATCAATAAATACAAGAGAACCAGTTCCATGTGCAGCCATACATGCCCACGCCATGACACTACCACCACCATGCTTCACTGATGAGGTGGTATGCTTTGGATCATGAGCAGTTCCTTTCCTTCTCCATACTCTTCTCTTCCCATCACTCTGGTACAAGTTGATCTTGGTCTCATCTGTCCATAGGATGTTATTCCAGAACTGTGAAGGCTTTTTTAGATGTTGTTTGGCAAACTCTAATCTGGCCTTCCTGTTTTGGAGGCTCACCAATGGTTTACATCTTGTGGTGAATCCTCTGTAGTCACTCTGGTGAAGTCTTCTCTTGATTGTTGACTTTGACACACATACACCAACTGTTGTGAAGGGTGTTTTCTTCACCAGGGAAAGAATTCTTCGTTCATCCACCACAGTTGTTTTCCATGGTCTTCCGGGTCTTTTGGTGTTGCTGAGCTCACCAGTGCGTTCTTTCTTTTTAAGGATGTTCCAAACAGTTGATTTGACCACCCCTAATGTTTTTGCTATCTCTCTGATGGTTTTGTTTAGTTTTTTCAGCCTAATTATGGCTTGCTTCACTGATAGTGACAGCTCTTTCGATCTCATATTGAGAGTTGACAACAACAGATTCCAAATGCAAATAGCACACTCGAAATGAACTCTGGACCTTTTATCTGCTACTTGTAAATGGGTTAATGAGGGAATGACACACACCTGGCCATGGAACAGCTGAGCAGCCAATTGTCCCATTACTTTTGGTCCCTTGAAAAGTGGGAGGCACATATACAAACTGTTGTAATTCCTACACCGTTCACCTGATTTGGATGTAAATGCCCTCAAATTAAAGTCTGCAGTTAAAGCAAATCTTGTTTGTTTCATTCCAAACCCATTGTGTTGGTGTATAGAGCCAAAACGATTAGAATTGTGTTGATGTCCCAATATTTATGGACCTGACTGTATTTTTTTATATTTTTATCTACATATTTTTTAAATTAATTTTTGTGTGTTTCTATTCAATTTTGTTTATATTTACTTTTGTTTTGATACTTTCTCCTGTGTGGCATTAATATGTTATTTATATGTATATTACTATTATATATTTTGTCTGCTATCCTTTGGTACATTTTATATGCCACTTTTTATTATTTGTATGTATTTGAATTGGAAGGCATTGTATATTAATGTGCAATATGAAGCTTAATGTTCCCCTTTATTAATCCAATTTTTTGCCCTTGGGGCAAAATTAATCAGGAGGCAGCACCCAGTAGCTGGAGATAGCTAGCACTTAAAACAGAAAGAAACTCTTGCTATAATCTAGTGAATCCAATAGCGCAACAGCATATGAGCCGAGTGATCTGACCTTTTTGGTCACTCAGTATACCCGTCAGGCTGTAGACGGTAATCATGATGACGTCACACACTACGTTTGCTAGCTGATTACGTCAGACATCGTATGCGAAAGTCGGTGGCTGGGGCACGGATTTTGAATGAGATTGAGCCCTTTGATCCTCCTCTGCTTTCCCATACAGTAGATGGTACATACTTCATACATGTTTTTTGTTTTTGTTTGCATGTTTGCACTTTAACTTTAATGTATTCTTCTTTTATTTCATCATATAGTAAAATATTATTATGTGCAATACTTAGTGGTTTGCTTTGGTTTTATTATTTATCAAAGTCAAATGATAACAGAAGAACACAAATTCAATAGACAAGCAGAAGTCAGGATCAGAAAGCTGAACAATGGTCAGACAATCTGGGGTTAATAATCAGAACAGTGAATAACATAAAGAACATATTCTCTGGCATACAGAAACCAGAAACTGGCAAAAACTGGTGGTTAGTAATGCCTTATCAAAGCCCAAGGGGAATTACATTTGGTCTTCCTTAATATGGACTCCAAAATTTTGGTGACATGCGCCATTTGAATGCCATGAATTGGCTTGGCAGCAAATTATGCCTTAGGACCTATAAATAGAATGTTTGGGTTCCATGTCATTATTGATGCCATACTGTCTCACACTTGATGCACGTAAAACTGTTTAGGTATGACCAAATTCTGTATTAATTAAGGTGGTCCCATTTACCACATCAGTTTAATTTGTTTTGGTTTTCTTAACCAAAGTGAGTGATCACCCAGGAAAACTATACATAAAATGTGCCTTATGTAGATATTGTCAATGAATGACTTATTAGTTGAGGTCTGTTTGTTGTCAATATATATGTGATCTGCCTTTGGTCCTTTATGTAAATCTGTACTGTTCTTTTGAAGCTTTGTTTATATTTTGCTCATGTCGTCTGGGCACTTTTCAACAATTTAATGTATCTGTATGTGTAACAATCCTCTGATAAAAAAAAAAAAAATGATTGAAAATAAAATGTGGCTTATGGAGATATTATACACCTGTCTATTTGAGAAATTATGTCAGCAGGATGTCTTTTTGATCTACCACCATAATTACTACAATCCTTAATAATATTTAATGTGGTGCTCAGATAGTGATTTCAAACACTCAACCAGTTTCTGGCACTAGGTTGAGTGAAGAGCAATACATTGTTCATGGTCATTAATACAGGGAAAGGCATATAAATATATATTTTTTAATAAATATAAATACTATATAGCAGTACATTTGAGAATATATATACTCTGATATTTTGGCATATTATTTAAAAATGTATTTTATCTTTTTATCTCTCTCTCACTCTCTATATACATATATGCGTCTCTCTATCTATCTATCTATCTATCTATCTAGAGAGTATATTAAAATGTGTTGATAAAAAGATAAGATTCATTTTACTTACCACTCTTTTCTTGTTACATGCTTGTGTAGTACACAGTGCACTTTAAAGAGTTTAATGTGTGTTATTAGCACATGCAATTGGGGGATATAATGTTTGATTTTATATATGAGCATATAAAACACAGGTTCTCCTATATTTTCTTTATAAGATCTTTAAGAAACCTGTTCTGATATCACATTTCTAAAATAAGGGCTCACATTTCCCCAGATGCCTTTTACTTGGTGTCAGATAGCTCTTCCTGTCTTCCTTTGGGATCAGTGCATAACAACCTCCTGCATTGAATTCTAGCTGACACATTCTTGAGAAGTCCTTCGAGACCTCAAATATTTTTAAATTGGCTCATGCACTCTAACTTAGCTGTTAAGAATATAAACGGCATGGCATGTTATCTGCAAAATGACAGTGTTTCACTTCCATGCTATTTATAATGTCACAAATGAAATCAATAAATTGGAGTCACGTAGCACTTCATTGGTCGCCCACAGAACCAAAAGAACTTTACGTGTAGTTATATTGTTCTAACTACCCATCTGCAAGTTGCAGTTTCCTTTTCATAAACTGTCACTAGCTGTACATGCATAAATTAAATCTAAGCAATACTATATATAGCCTTGTACATTTCTACCACCTTTGGCATGTTGTGAAAAATGAGAGAACATTCACATTGCTGAAGTGTAATTAGACAAAGAACACATCCATTAAAATAGAAAGGATTTGTGTAGTTAATTTTCTGTGCATCGTCGAGAAAGCACAATTTTAAAATAACAAAAACAAAACTAACAAGCTTCAAAATATTCAGGTGCCCATAGGAATTCTCCCCATGGTATCAATAAATTGAATTATTTTCTCTATATCCTTTTGGTTGGAGAAGAAAAGTGACATGTAATTAGGAGCTAAATAGCATCAGTTTCCTTCTGGTAATTTACTGCAGCTAATTTTGTTAATAAGACTGGTAATTGTTTTACGCTCATTCAGAATGTAAAGTTTACCTAATACTAAAGGCCAATCCGGAGCAGAAAAATAAAGATGTTTTTCAAGAAATCAGTGCCATTATTAAACATAATAGGAATGCAGAGTCAGATGAGCACAAATCTCCTGTGGGCTTATTTCACTTTTATATTCATGGCTGGGATAAGGTTATTATGAAAGAATATTCGTGTGATGATTGAAAAAAAAGCATGCACTTGGATCTAGAGCCCTTGCTGATTTCTGCAGATTTTATGGAAATTACCTCTGAGTTTCATTTGCTTTCTACAGATCATTAACCCCTTCTCTGCCTGAAGATATGTTGAATTTCTTCATATTTCTTTCAAGCACAGAAAATACTATTATTGTTGCGTCAAATTTAGCATAATTAGTTTGGGCTATAGATTATTTTTCATCTTTATTTTATCCAATTGAGCTAAAAAATAAATAATATAATCTCTCTTGTATTGCTTCAGACTAAATTTCTACTAGCAGTAGCTGCATATATAATGGAAGTAAGTCTATTAGGAATGCAATATGATGCTTAAAAGGGCCACAGAATGCAATGAGCTGTTATTGGTGGATATGCTGGCTCCTCCCAATGTCAGCTTAAATGGTATTACAACCATGCATTTAAGTTGCAGACAAAAAATGATGTATTTTTTCCTCCTATTTGATGTGTGATTGTACCAGCATTGCCATTTAACTGAATAGGGCCACTGGCAATTAACTTCCTTCTCAAATCTGAAATTATAGTTCACTAAGGGCCTTATTTATCAGGACATTTATCAGGACACTATTCTAGATCAAAGTGCTAAATAAGTAGTTCAAGAAAGTAAGATGAAAGACTCATATGATTTGAAATAGTATGTATAAGCATCACATGATTTTAAGGTCAACAATCCACAAAGAAATGTAAATCAATGAATGTCTAAATAAAAAGCTTCCTATGTAGAGTATATTGTTCTAGATAATGGAATCCAGAAATTAGACTCCAGTATCTCTGTAGCATGTGGGGCGGCCCAATCCAGAATCCTAGGTCCTGACATAGTGAGATATCGAGCCTAACATTATGACCTACCATAGGAAGCTTATGATTCAGATCCTTTATAAAAAAAAAAAAAAATGAAAACTAAGGGTCGGTTTATTTAGATTACGGATGACTGTACTGTATGCTTTCAGCAGGGGCATACCGTGGGGTTGGTGAAAGGGGCACCCGCCAGGGGCGCTGGCCGAGGGAGGGCGCAAAAATCAAGTGTCCGTGTGACTGGTGTTTTTTGAGCTCCCTGCTCGGCCTGCGCCCCCGGCAGCCCAGAGAAGTGTGCGGCTCCATAAGAGAACAGCACGCACAGTACTCACTAGGAGGGGGAAGCTCCTCCCCCTCCTTCTGTTCTGCTTAGGAGCGCTGGATGTCACGTCACTACCCGGCACTCAGTGTGACAGTGTGCCGCCAGCGAGAGGCCGTCCCCCTTCCCTGCTCTAACAAGTAAAATGGCTGGGAGGGCGGCCATCAGAGAGAGACAGGGGAGAGGGGCATAGGGACAGAAATACATGGGAGGGGGGAATGGGTGACAGAAAGACATGGGAGGAAGGCATGGGAAGGGACTTGGGATGGAGCATGGGAGACAGAGAGAGAGACATGGTAGGGAGGCATGGGGGAAAGAGACATGAGGGACATGGGGAGGGAGAGAGAGAGATATAGAGACATGGGAGGGAGGCATGGGGAGAGAGACAGACATGGAATTGGGCATGGGGAGAGAGACAGACATGGGAGAGGACATGGGGAAAGAGACGGACATGGGAGGGAGACATGGGGGGAGAGAGACATGGGAGGGAGGCATGGGGAGACAGAGGCATGGGAGGCATCAGAGACACAGGAAAGAGAAAGACATGGGAGGGGGCAGAGAGACACGCATGGATGGGGGACATGTGGGGGGAGAGAGATACAGATGGTTGGGGGAGAGACATGGATGGGTGGGGGGAGAGAGACATGGATTGGGTGGGGGGAGAGTGACACGGATGGGTGGGGGAGAGTGACATGGATGGGTGGGGGACATGAGGGGGGAGAGAGACACGGATTGGTGGGGGGAGAGAGACACGGATGGGTGGGGGGAGAGTGACACAGATGAGTGAGGGACATGAGGCGGAAGAGAGAAACAGATTTGTGGGGGACATGAGGCGGAAGAGAGACACGGAGGGGGACATGGATAGGAGGTAAGGGACATGTGAGCGAGATATAAATGAAATAGGGGAAGGACATGGATGGAAGGGGAGAGACATAGAAGAGGAACAGAGAAATGGGATTTGGGGAGAGACATGGATGAAGGAGGGAACGAGATTTGGATGAAGGGTGCAGTGAGATATGGATGGAAGGGGAACAGAGAGATGGAAATGGAAATGAGTAATGGAAGGGAAGGGGGATAGAAGCGAGCAAAGTGGAGAGTGCAGCAACACCTTACCCTGGCTGGAGATTGCAGATGGACTAGGGAGAGAGCGGATACTCTGGACAGTGGCATTACTACTGAGATCGTAAGTAACTTGAAGTAAAGCTTTTAGATAGATTAAATGTATGTCCCCAGATTACATATTGTATGAGTATGAAACATGTGATTTTAGTTTGTTTTGCTCTAGGATTCACCAACTTTTTTACAGGTCACAGGCAGCACAGATAACCAGTTACATTATTCTATCTACTCATCAGGTTATTACTAAGAAACACAGTAGCACCATACACAGCCAGCACAAAACCATCACACATTGACAGCACAAAATGATCACACACATTCTCATCACACAGAGCCAGCCCAGTGCTAACACACAGTTTCCACCACATGTACACAGCCCAATATCATCACACACAAACTATTCCTATCACACACAGACAACCCAATTCATCACATGCAGTCCCCATTACACTCAGACAGCCAAATATATCACACACAAACTGTAACCATTTCACTCAGACAGCCCAATATGCAGTCCCCATTGCACTCAGACACCCCAGTTCAACTGTCCCAACCAAGGTATGTGTTAGCTATAAAAAAATTATACCAGTAAAGACTCCAACTTGTAATATTGTGCAAAGCCTGAGTGCCCTTGGGCAGCTGTGTGATGCGGCCTTTAAGAATTTAGCCGTGGCGGGATGCAGATGCGTCACCAAGAATGTGAGAGAGCACTCTTGCGGCCAATGTAATGTCTTTGTTGCCACTGGAAATCTCGTCCGGCATCTTTTCCCTTTTGCATGGTACATTTGAAGTCCTGGGGCAAGTCCTCTAAGTGCAATCTAAATACCGGGTTAAGTCCTGGTTGCTGTAGCAAATCCTGGGAGTACAATCTGTGTGCTCGGGTAAATTAATATATTCCCCCACTATATACAAAGTGTTATGTCTCACACACTGCCCTGATCTATACCCATGCAACAGGGCAATTCAAATAACCTTGTGTAGATACTGGGGCCTATATATTGCCCTATGCATGGGGTATACATCAGGGCAATGTGTGAGGTATCACCTTGTGTAAATACAGGTGATATATATTGCCCTGGGAAGGGGTATATATCAGTCGTATCTATAAATAATAATACACTCTTCAAATGTACTTTTAAAATGCATGGTTACCATTTTGTGAACAAGAATATAGCGTTATAAGATGGGTCTGGTATAATGACGCAATACTATGGGCCTGCTTTTATTTCCAGGGCTGGTCTTTATCTCCAGTCCAGCACTAATATGGTAAAAAAAGAGAAAATCCAGAGCCCTCCCTTATCCACTAAACTGCAACTTTTTTAAACACCTAATCTAGGCATTATTTTTTGCCTAGACTCGGTGTTTTTAAAAAACTAAAAAAAATCTGTTAGCACCGGAGTTGCTGGTTAGTAGATAAGGGAGTGCTCTGGATTTACTCTTTTTTATTGTATAAATTGTCTCCCAGCAGTACCCTATTTATGCATGTTCAGGTGAGTGCAGCCAGCCCCCTGGTTTCGGCACTAATATGGTGTGACGTCCCCTGTGTTATGCTTGTAAAAAGGTGTGATGTGCCTGTGTTAATCTTGCAATATGGTGACAAGCATTCCACTGGCACATCACCATCATCACCAAAGTGTAAATATATATTTATGATTTAAAGCTGATAACAGATTCATTAGAGCAGTGGTTCCCAAACCAGTCCCTGCAACACAGCATTAGAGCAAACCTTATCATTGGCAATATTGATAAAGCATGGTATAAGAAGATTCACGATTTCATGTGCACAAGCTGATGGAGTTCTCCTTGTAGTGATTTCATATAGAGAGGGGGGCTCTGGGTGACTGGCAGGCCTCTGTTCCTAAGAAACCTCAGGCACATGCAGGCAACAGAGTCAGCCTACAAATGAGGTAAGCCAGGGATGGGTGGGAGAGAGAGACTATAAATTAGGTAAGTGACGCATGGGGGGGCAGCCTATAGATTAGGGAAGTGAGGCATGGGGGCAGCCTATAGATTAGGGAAATGAGGCACAGGGCAGCATATAGATTAGGGAAGTGAGGCATGGGGGAAGCCTATAGATTAGGGAAGTGAGGCATGGGGGGGCAGCCTACAGATTAGGGAAGTGAGGCATGAGGGGCAGCCTATAGATTAAGGAAGTGAGGCATGGGGGCAGCCTAAAGATTAGGGAAGTGAGGCATGGGGAGGGGGCAGACTATAGATTAGGGAAGTGAAGCATGGGGGGCAGCCTATAGATTAGGTAACTGAGGCATGGGGGGGCAGCCTAAATGAAGAGTCAGCAAGGAGCAGGAAGGTAAAGTAAGAGAAGGAGCAGAACGGAGAAGGAACAGAAATGAGCAGGAAGGGTCTGTAAGGATCAGGGGCAGCAAGGAGCAGGAAGGGTCTGCAAGGAGCAGGGGCAGCAAGGAGCAGGAAATGTCTGCAAGGGGCAGGAAGGGTCTGCAAGGAGAAGGAAGGGACGGAAGGAGCACAAAGGTAAAGTAGCAGAAAGAATCAGAAGGAGCACAAAGGTAAAGTAGGAGAAGGAGCAGAAAGGGACAGCAAGGAGCACTAAGGAATCAGAATGAGACAGGAGCAGAAGGGTGCAAAATAAACAGAAAGTAGCAGAAAGGTAAATGAAAAAGAAGACTGTCAAATGAAGGAGAAGAAAAGGAGATTGGAACAGGAAGGACAAATGAAGTGAACCCTCCACTTTATTCTGGACACCACATCATAAGGCTTTGGTACCTGGGCCTGGCAGGGAAACTCTGGACCTTCTCATCTCCCCATGTAAAAAAAAATATCAGTGTTAATGTGTTCACTTTTATTTACTGAGTGTCAGGAAGCTCAGAGTGCCGCTGGTTAGGGGTGTTGCTGATTGACTCTAAGTTAATCAGTAGCTCCCCATTCATAAAAAAGTAAAACATTTTTATGAACCGGGAACTAGCGATTGGCTTAGAGCATCAACTGTCCACTCTAGCCAATCAGCGGTACCCATGCCTGACGTCAATTTGCACTTCCTGACACTCCGTTTCAGATGCTGAATACCACTGAGTGACCTGAAGCTGGAGGAAGCCTTTGGGGTTAAACCATTTGAGAGTGGTTTAACCCATTAAATGAAAGAGAGCACCCAGGGGCTTCCTGGCATCATAGCATATTCATTTAGATGAAGTTGTTATGGTGACCAGAATGTTCCTTTAATTTGCTTAAAAGAACACTATAGTGTCAGGAAAACAAACATGTATTCCTGACACCATAGTTCTGAAAATGCTATTCACCCTGGCTTTATGTGATAATGACTATCCTCCTCTCCTTCATGGCACTGTCAAAAAGGGGCCAAGCATGGATGTCATTACAATTATGATCCCCCCCCCCCGGACAAATTCCTGCGGACGCCCATGTGGAGAAGTGGTTTTGTTGTAAAACTTGCTGAAATCTGTTTTCAATTATTTCCACAAATTTACTCAATGAGTTCAGTATTATTCCCATAAAAATTGTAGAAGAAGCAAGAAGATGATGAAGCACTAAATGTCAGGACAATTGATCCCTGAAGACTCACAAACATATTTAAAATAATATACATAATAATCAGTAGGAGCAAGATACATAGGTTCTCATCCACATCAGCAATTATTATCATTAAATGTATGTGTTTCTGATTGACATCTATTTTATATCTAATTTATTTACATACTCGTACATTTAACTTTATCAACTATCAATGTGATCTAGGTGGCTGCGATAGGTTTACACACTGATACAAATAAACTCTGTATGTGCAGCTTTTCATAGTGAAATGCTGTACATACAGACTCCCTGAGTTGTTATGGTGCTCGGTGTAACCCATATAGCTATGCCCAAAGAATATAATTAAAAATCCAGGAGTAGAAATATGTTTTATTAATAAAATCCTATAATGCAATGGCATACAAGAACACAATGGATGTTATCAGCTGTTCTATACAGTCTATGACAATTTATTTTGAAATAAGTTATAAGTGCACAAAATAGGCAGACACCACCTAGTAAGAAGAACAAATCTAGAAAGTTTCCAACAGGATATCAGAGGTGGGGCCATGGGTAGCACTACCTAGTCAAGAATGGAAGCAGTTTCAGTATTATTAATACACTAGTGACTAGTCAAACATCTTACTCTAGAGTGGAGAAGTCTTTGCACATTCATATTATAGTGTGCAAAGGTTTCTTGGTGTTTTTAATCTGGAGTGGAGAGGTCTCTGCACATTCTTACTCTAGCGTGCAGAAGTGTCTCGGTGTTCTTAATCTAGAGTGGAGAGGTCTCTGGAGGCATGACCACTCTACACAGGTGATGATTAGACATATTCAAACATCTGTTTCTCCAGCGGTAGCCATCACTCTTTTCAACTAGATATGGCTCCTTTTCTTTTTCTGTGAACAGCACATTGACAGCCAGTGTGCTGACACGTGCTCTTGATACGGTATCCAACAGAATTCTAAATTAGATTTTGGTGACATACACAAGTAGTTAACTTGTCCACTTCACACAAAGCATAAGAGTTTTTCTCTTCAAATTGCTTACCCTATACTCACTTAGCTTAGTCTCCTTTTGTCCTGCATGGCAGAAGATTCCCTGTGTTTCAACCAATATCAAAACAAAGTCATTTTAACTGATTAGCTATTCTAATAGTTTTGCAGTCACTGGAAGGTGGGCAATCTTAAATATGTTTAAAATGAATATACAATTATTTATTAATATTTGTAACTTAATGTATATAAAAATATCATAATTCACCATTAAAATAATCTGAATTAGGGGTGTGTGAACTGTGTGGCCACACATGGGACCATTGCAGCAGGGGTACCAGGTGGGTGACATAGATTGCGCATGCAGTGGTTTGCTGTGCAGTGGCAGAGTTTCAAAAGTCTTGAACAAGTAAGGAACTTCAGACGGGCTTGTACATGTGCTTTCTTGAGATCATTAACAATATCCTCTAATGTAGTTCTGGGCTGATTCCTCACCAACCTCATGATCATTGAAACTCCACAAGGTGAGATCTTGCATGGAGCACCAGACCGAGGGAGACCGACAGTTATTTTGTGTTTCTTCCATTTGCGAATAATCGCACCAACTGTTGTCACCTTCTCACCAAGCTACTTGGTGATGGTCTTGTAGCCCATTACAGCCTTGTGTAGGTCTACAATCTTGTCCCTGACATCCTTGGACAGCTCTTTGGTCTTGGCCATAGTGGAGAGTTTGGAATCTGATTGATTGATTGCTTCTGTGGACAGGTGTCTTGTCTTTTATACTAGGGAGTGCTCCTAATCTCAGCTTATTACCTGTATAAAAGACACCTGTGAGCCAGAAATCTTGCTGATTGATAGGGGATCAAATACTCATTTCACTCATTGACATGCAAATCAATTTATAACTTTTTTTTTAATTCTTTATTTTTGAAAGTTTTGTTTTATGGGGGGTGGAGGGAACAGAAAAAAGAAAAAGGTGTGTTAGTGTTAATGGTGCAAGTTTTACATAACAAAACTTTTTAAGCAAACGTGCCAAGTGTTTTTCAGTGGTTTCAATATATGTTACATTTAAATAGGCATTTTCTGCGTTCTTGTTGGCTTCTGTTATTCTAGTCTAGGGTATGGGGTGGGGTACAGAAATAAGAGGGGTGGGTGGTAGGGTATTCTTCCGTTTACATTTCCTTGTTTATAAATTCTTTATTTTCAATTTTAAGTTGAGGTATAGGGTACAGAATAGAGAGGGATGGGGTGGTAGTCACATCCAGTAATTTGCAGTATGTATTAAATTTTATCAATGCCTTTGTGGTTTATAGCGAGACCTCAGTTTAGTTCTCGGGGTTGAGTAGTTCAAGATCTTGTTCTGTACGTCTCGTGTGATGGTAGTCTTATGTTCGTCGGTGGTATTGTCTGTGCGGGTGCATGCGTGTTTGTTCTTCCGGTAGTTCATTTATTATGTTTGTGTTTTCTTTAGTGGCTTGTGGGACTGGGGTTGGATCAGTGTGGGGGTGTTGGTGTTCCCCTCACTTGATTGGATATTAAGTTTATCTTGTCTTGGTGGGGTGTGTCGAGTGGGGTGGTGGCCAGCTCTCCTATGTTTGCTTAAGGTTATTGTCTTACAGGTGTCTCTAGTGCTGGTGGTCTCGTTAGAGTAAGTGTGATGTTTGTCTTTTCATGAGTTGGCCTCTCCAGGCTTGTGGGTGTGCCTTAGCGTGTGGGGTTGTTTTTTTTTTGGGGGGGGGTGTGTGTAGGGTTGGGGGGGTTGGGGTGAAGTGTGTGAGGTTCTGTCGGTTGTTTTTGTGGGGGGGGGTTGTACCTTGTCCCCGGGTCCTCCGCTCATAGTGTTGGTAGGTGGTGTGTTATCCATGGGTCCCAAATTTTATGGTAGTGTTGTGTTGTTTCATGTAGTAAGGCTGACAGTTTGTCCATTTCCATAGATTCTTTTGTTTTGTTGATCATCATGGATAGTTGGGGTATGTTCTGATTGCCCAATTGTTCTGCTATCGTGCGTCTGGTGGCCAATGCTAGTCTAGCCACCAGTTTATTCTGTGCTCTGGTAAGGGGAGGGTTGGGTGGGGTTTGGAGAGCAGCCATACCCATGGGTCTTTGGGCATATCTGTTTCCAAGAGGTCAGATGCGAGCGTGGTAACCCTTTCCCATAGTTGTGAGATCTGGGGGCATTCCCACTAAAGGTGGAGGAAGGTGCCCTTCTGTCAGCATCCTTTCCAGCATGTGTCTGTGTTGGCGCTTCCCATTTGTTTTAATCTCAGGGGTGTAAGGTACCACCTGAGTAAGGTTTTGTAGGCCTGCTCTTTATGGTTCACACTTATGGTAAGCGAGGCTGTGGCTTCTCATATGTCCACCCAGTCTGAGAGGTCTGTGGGAGGTCCTAAATCTCTTTCCCATGCCTTTGTGTAAGAGAGGATGTCTTCTGGGGAGTTGGAGTTTAGGGAAAGGTATAAATTTGATATTTGCCCTTTTTGTATGGGTGCGTGGAGGCATGTTTTTTCGAATTGAGTTAGCCTAGTGGTGGCGGTTGTCCTATTATGTGGTTCGTTGAGGAAGCTGCGAATCTGTATGTAGTGAAAGTGATTGAATGTAGTCAGGGGTGTTTGGTTGGGGAGATCTTAGAACGCACGGAGTTGTTGGCCTTGGAAAAAGTGGATGAATCGGATTAATCCGTAGTCTTCATAGTCTGAGAAGTCTTGAGGTGTCAGGCCTGGGGGAAATTGCTTGTTTCTTAGGATAGGTGTGAGGGGCGATGGTGTATTAATTATAGGGTGTTTTGCTGTGGTATTGTCCCAAATGAGGAAAGATGTTGTTAGTGTGGGGGTGGTCTGTGGGGTGGGTGGTCTGTCTTTCTTGGGGAGCCAGAAAAGAAGTGAGGGATGGTCACGTCCCAGGAGATCGTGCTCCAGGTCTACCCAGAGTTTGAGTCCTGGTGGTGTGCGTAGGTGTTGTATTTGGGTCAGTTGGGCCGCTTGGTAATAGTGGTAGAAGTTCGGGAGACCCAGGCCTCCTGTTTTTGTAGTTTTGTACATCGTGGATCTTTTAATGCGTGGTCTCCTGTTTGACCAGATGAATCTGTCTACGTGTTTGGAGTGTTTTAAAGTCATGTTTGGATATAGGTATCAGTAGTGCTTGGAATAGGTAGAGAAATTGGGGGAGGAGGTTCATTTTTATTGAGGCTATTCGCCCTAGCCAGGAGATGGACCATGGTCCCCATTTTTGCAGGTCTAGGTGTGCTTGTTGAAGTAGTGGTGTGTAGTTTAGGGCGTATGTTTTGTTCGGGTCTGCGGGTAGATATGTTCCCAGGTAGTAGATGCTATTCGAGTTGTATCTGAATGGGTGTGCTGTTTTCAGTTATTCTATGGTTTGTTGGGGTATTGCTATTGGGAGGGCCTCTGTTTTCTCCAGGTTAAGTTTGTACCCTTGCATAGTGTTGCAGCAGTGTTAATAGGGACGGTAGCGATTGGGAGGGTTCTGAGATTGTGAGGAGAATGTCATCGGCGTAGGCCGCTATTTTGTATTCTTTGGACCTAACTTTAATGCCCTGTATCATCTGTTCATTGGGTATGTTTTGGAGGAGAGGTTCTAGTGAAAGGGCGAATAATAGTGGGGAGAGTGGGCAGCCTTGTCTCGTCCCGTTTTTGATTGTGAATTCTGGGTGTTTGGTGTTGGGTAGGAGGAGTGCAGCAATGGGTTGGTCATAGAGGGTCCTTAGGGCTTCGAGGATGGGGGTCGGGAATTTGAATTTTTTGGAGGGTGGCGAACAGGAACGGCCAGAGCAGGCGGTTGAACGCCTTTTCGGCATCCATTGATACGAGGAGGGTCGGGGTCTGTCTTTTGTGGGCCACCCAGATTAAGTCGATTGCCCTTCTCGTGTTGTCCGCCGCCTGTCTTGTGCGGATGAAGCCCACCTGGTCGGGGTGTATTAGTTTTGGTAGGAGTGGTTGTATATGGTTGGCAAGTGTTTTAGTAAATATTTTAGTATCTACGTTGAGTAGGGAGATGGGCCTAAAGTGTCCCGGGTCTAAATGTGTTTTATCCGGTTTTGGGGTGAGGCATATGTTTGTTCTGAGCATTTCCTTTGGGAGTTGGTCCCCTTGGAGTAGCGAGTTCCCTAATGAATTTATAACTTTTTTGACATGCGTTTTTCTGAATGTTTTTTTGTTGTTGCTATTCTGTCTCTCACTGTTAAAATGCATGTACCATTTAAATTATAGACTGATCATTTATTTGTCAGTGGACAAACATTCAAAATCAGCAGGGGATCAAATATTTTTTCCCCTCACTGTAATAAAAAAAGGCAATGACCCATATTTTCCAGCAATACAAATAAATTATAAGAAAAAAAGCAACATCATAACCATAATACATAAAGTGCCATTTTATTTCTAAAACCATGGTTGGGGTATACCCGGATACCCCTACCCCACCAGGTTCTGAGCTACTGACGAGCTCGAAATCTACCAAACTTGACATGAACAGTATAAAACCCTTCCTAAAAACAGTAATAACTGTACGTAACCAAGAGCCTGTTTTTTCCCCTATATTTTAGCTCACTGAATTGTGACGAAGCGGGGAATAACCCTTGCAAAACCCAAAACCCCTTAGGGAGGGCGAGAGAGACACATTCAGCCAAGGGAGTAAATTAAACTGAGGGAATCTAAAATGACTTCCTATTTATACTGTATCAGCCCACCAGCTAAAATTGCCCACCTTTCCACCTAAGCCCGCCTCCTAGCTCTGTCAAGGCCATTATCCACTAAGCTGCGCTCGTTTCTTGGGGCTACATTCCTATGGGAAAGATTGGATGTACATGAGGCATTAGATTGAACCAAAAAGTAGAAAGAAGGGAAGGTATCAGGGTGCCGAAAAACCCAACTGGAGTGTGTGAGTCGAACTTTCTAGGGGGTAACCCTTGTATAAATACAGTATAATAAAAAAGTGTGTGATCCCAAGCTGAAGTAGCAACAGGAGCACATGGGAGAAAGTTATACAATGAACTATGTTACAAAATGATAAATGGAATAACTTTATTGAGGGAATCTACTAAAGAGTATGATCCCAGATAAAAGAGACTATAGTAAATAAAACTTACTACACCATAACCACTAAAAACATATATAATCGTATGGGGAGTGGTGGACTCAAACACCAAACATGAAGAAAAAGAGGAGCTGTGAGATAAGGATCTGTAGCCTCTATGATTAGACAGAGCAGCCTAGATTAGTAACCTGTCCTAAATAAAGACAGATATAGGTGATTATGATAATCTAATCCAAATTGGAGATGATGTTATGTTCTCTACTTTGTTGGATAAATAGATGGAAATACAGAATATGTCTGTATCTATCCAGTGGCCAACTATAGTGAGATACTGAAACAGTATCAAAGAGATAATAACTCCAAAAGTGGAAACAGAAACAGAATATCTCATCTGCCTAGAAACAAGTGACTGATAGTCATGCACACTGGTATTGCCTGCTGAAAAGTCAAGTATGCAATATAAATGAGAATGCTGACTGCTGCCACTGCTTGTATAAGGCAATCCCGTCTGTTCCTGTGAAAGAAAAAAGATTCTACCCTCACAATCTGCTGAAAATCGTCTACGGCTACTAACAGCTAATTAGACCGAATCTAAATGGTAGAGAGTCCATATCCCCCACCCTGTGGTCACATCTAGGTGATGGAAGATAAAACAAAAAAGAGTAAGGACCTAACGTACGTTTCGGCGCTCCCAAACCGCCTTTGTCAAAGGTGAATTTGATACTGAACTTGGCTCCATTTAAATATCCCTCCTATTCACCTCTCCACCAATCAGGTCGTGGGGCGTGTTGTGTCCGTGCGCGCCCAAATGATGCCGGCGGCATCGAACTGTCAATCAATGTTTGTCACGCCCCAGTGGGCGTGAACGTGGGGGCGTGTCTCCGGCCGTGTCATGCTTGACATCCAGTATGTCGGCAAGGAGACACAGCCTCCGATAATCTGACAAACGTATTGGGACTAGTTTACAATGACAGGCTAACGCTAAAAGGAACGCCCCTTTACAACTTGGAGAAGTACAAAGAGATCCAGGGATGAAGAAAACAAACAACAAATGTTGTCCCTGGTCTAGATAGAGTGAGGTGATAGGGGTGGATTGCTCCAGAATGGAGTGTATCTAGGAGGTTAATATGGTATCAAAGAAACAAAATAAATAAAAGAAATCTCTGGTGGTGACATAAAGTTACTAAGAAACAAAATATGATAAGTAACAAGATAACACATATCTATATACATAACTACAGTACATCATGTATCTATGAATGGGGTAAAGGTGAACCCCTCATTCAATCCTTTGGGGGCTAGTGTATCTAGCCTGTATATCCAATAGCATTCCCTCCTTTTTAGGATCTGATCTAAATCCCCCTTTCTTTTGCCTAGTGTAATTTTTTCAACTCCTGCAAACTTAATGCAGTTGGGGGTATCAGGGTGCTGCATTCTGATGTGTCTGGCAACCGGTGTATCCTTATTGGAGGTTACGGAATGGACATGTTCCATAATGCGTTTCTTAAATGGGCGTATGGTTTTGCCTACATATTTGAGACCGCATTTACATGTCAATAAATAGACCATTCCCAGAGTGTTGCAGTTAAAAAACTGTCTTATATTGATTATGTCAGAATCAGTGGAATTAGTAAGAATTTTGGATCCTTTAGCTATGTACGTACATGCAACACAACGTCCACATTGGTATGTGCCATATACATTCATCCAAGTGGTGTTTGCTTTTTTAGGGCCAGAGAAGTGGCTAGGTACAAGTAGTTCTTTCATGTTCCTGCCTCTTCTGGCTGTGATGGATACTTTTGTTGGAATTATGTCTTTGAGATGGGGGTCTTGCGATAGTAGTGGCCAGAAACGGCCAATCACATTTCTCATTTTACTCCAACCCGCATCATAATTGGCTATACATCTGATGAATTTCTTCGATTCCGAAACAGGTTTGTCTTGCAATAGATCCTCTCTATTGCATTTTAAAGCTCTCTGGTAGGCCTGTTTTAGGCACCTTATAGGATAGCCTCTCTGTTTGAATCTCTGTCTTAGTTCAGTGGCCCTAGATTTAAAATCCTCAGTAGATGAACAGTTCCTTCTTAGTCTAAGGTATTGACCCACCGGGATTCCTCTCTTTAGGGGGGTGGGATGAAAGCTTTCCCATCTTAATAAATTGTTTGTAGATGTGGATTTACGGTATAAGGTAGTCTCTATCTTACTGTCCTTCGTTATCCTGAGTGTACAATCGAGAAAGTTAATTTCCTGATCACCAAACTCCATGGTGAATCTAAGATTAAGGTCATTCGTATTTAGTGTTTCCACGAAGGTGTTGAAATGGGTTTGGGTACCCGTCCAGATGATGAGGACGTCATCAATATATCTTTTCCAAAGATATATGAAATCCGTAAACTTAAAATTATACTCTGAAAAAACAATCTCTTTTTCCCACCATCCCAGGTGCAGGTTGGCATAAGATGGGGCACAAGACGTCCCCATCGCTGTTCCCTGCACCTGGTGATAGTACTTATTCTGGAAAAGAAAGAAATTGTGTGTCAGGATAAACCTCAATAGGTCTAGCACAAAATCCGTATGTGTATTATGTTCAACCCCCCTTTTGTTGAGGAAATATTTGATGTGTTCAAGACCACTTGAGTGTGGTATGGAGGAGTATAGGGCTTCTACGTCCAAACTGCAGAGTACTGATCCCAAAGGTACCTTGAGTGATGTTACACATTTAAGAGTATCTTTGGTGTCCTTCAGATATGAGGGTAGGTTTTCTACAAATGGACGTAAAATTCTATCCACATAGATGCTCCCTTTGCTAGTGAAGTTCTTTGTACCTGATACGATTGGTCTTGCTGTCAGGTTTGTTTGTTTCTTGTGTATTTTAGGGAGGCAATAAAATGTGGAGATAGTTGGATTATTGATAAAGATACTTGCATATTCGTTTCTTGATAGTACCCCCTGATCAAAAGCTTGATCCAACATAATCTTATACTCCCTTTGATATTTCTGGGACGGATCTGTGGTTAGTACTTTATAGGTGTTCTCATCAAGTAAGATAGCCTCCACCATCTGTACATAATGTTTTCTGTTTAATAGGACAATGTTGCCGCCTTTGTCGGCGGGCTTAATGATAATGTTCTCATTATCTCTAAGTTCACATAGTGCCCTCCATTCTTTTTTTGGCAAATTCTCCCTTGGTTTAACTGTCAGCATATCTGTATTTATAGCTTTAATCATATTCGTAGTGGAGTCTATAAAGGTGTCAATATTTTTAAACTCTCTAAAATTTGGAGTAAATTTGCTTTTCATACAGAGATCGGTATACGGTGCTGTGGGGGTGGTATCGTTATCTTCCAACAGACAAACCAGTTCCTGCAGGCATTGATATTCCCTGGGATTAAATCCCAATTCTTTAGCTCTTTTGTCATCTTTAATTTTAAAATATTTGTGTAGGGTTAGTTTTCTCCCGAACAAATTTATGTCTTTTATCCAGTCAAATTGGTTAAATGGGGGGGTCGGAACAAAGGATAGCCCCCTCATTAATACCTTTGTTTGTATGGGGGTGAGAGTGGTATCTGACAGGTTGACTACTCTCAAGTCATCAACTAGTACCGTCTGCGTGCTCTTCCTCGGTATCGGGTTTTCCTTTGGGTTTGGACTTCCCCCTCTCGGGGGGGCTGTCCTAAAAAAGCCACCCCTTTCTTGAGAATTCCCTTATTGCTTTGTGGAGTGGTGTTGGTAATTGGAACTAAAGTTTGGTCTGTGTCTGTATCAGATGTATCATAGTCTGAAGTCATATAGTGGTCAGAGTCAGCCCTGATGGTTTTCTTAAAACGTCGATATATCTTCCCGTTCTTATAATCGTCATTGTCCCTGATGAATTTACTATGTTTGCGACTTTTTACATTGTTCTGATATTTATTAAGGTTTTGCTGTAATTTTTGTTCATGTGAAGTAAAAGAGGGATCATCTTTACAACTCTGTATCCCTTCTATAGCTATGTTAACTTTTTCATTCACTGTTTTTAGCCTTTCTGATTCGAACCTTTGTAAAATGTCCATAAATTTATTAGAGCAGGAATTGGCTGCCTCCTCCCATTCTTTAAGAAGTACTGGATCATCCATTTCTATATTGGGAATGGTTTGTATTCTCAAGCCCCTAGGAATCATTGACTTGCTTATGTATTTCTGTAATGAAGTCACCTCCCACCCTAATCTAATTTGCTGTTTACAAAGATTTGATAATGTTCTGAATTTGGCATTTATATTGTCTTGTTCGGGTAAATATGTTATATCTTTGTCAGAGAACACTGAGTCTATATCGGTACACCACTGATTGGACTCCTTTAGCTGGGATAGGAAGTTAGTCATGATGTATTGAACTCTGTAGTATAATACTGATAGTGTAATGACCCACACAAATGGTATTGAAACCTCTATTATCAAGATAGTAGTAAAAAAGTAGAAAGAAGGGAAGGCATCAGGGTGCCGAAAAACCCAACTGGAGTGTGTGAGTCGAACTTTCTAGGGGGTAACCCTTGTATATATACAGTATAATAAAAAAGTGGGTGATCCCAAGCTGAAGTAGCAACAGGAGCACATGGGAGAAAGTTATACAATGAACTATGTTACAAAATGATAAATGGAATAACTTTATTGAGGGAATCTACTAAAGAGTATGATCCCAGATAAAAGAGACTATAGTAAATAAAACTTACTACACCATAACCACTAAAAACATATATAATCGTATGGGGAGTGGTGGACTCAAACACCAAACATGAAGAAAAAGAGGAGCTGTGAGATAAGGATCTGTAGCCTCTATGATTAGACAGAGCAGCCTAGATTAGTAACCTGTCCTAAATAAAGACAGATATAGGTGATTATGATAATCTAATCCAAATTGGAGATGATGTTATGTTCTCTACTTTGTTGGATAAATAGATGGAAATACAGAATATGTCTGTATCTATCCAGTGGCCAACTATAGTGAGATACTGAAACAGTATCAAAGAGATAATAACTACAAAAGTGGAAACAGAAACAGAATATCTCATCTGCCTAGAATACACCGGTTGCCAGACACATCAGAACGCAGCACCCTGATACCCCCAACTGCATTAAGTTTGCAGGAGTTGAAAAAATTACACTAGGCAAAAGAAAGGGGGATTTAGATCAGATCCTAAAAAGGAGGGAATGCTATTGGATATACAGGCTAGATACACTAGCCCCCAAAGGATTGAATGAGGGGTTCACCTTTACCCCATTCATAGATACATGATGTACTGTAGTTATGTATATAGATATGTGTTATCTTGTTACTTATCATATTTTGTTTCTTAGTAACTTTATGTCACCACCAGAGATTTCTTTTATTTATTTTGTTTCTTTGATACCATATTAACCTCCTAGATACACTCCATTCTGGAGCAATCCACCCCTATCACCTCACTCTATCTAGACCAGGGACAACATTTGTTGTTTGTTTTCTTCATCCCTGGATCTCTTTGTACTTCTCCAAGTTGTAAAGGGGCGTTCCTTTTAGCGTTAGCCTGTCATTGTAAACTAGTCCCAATACGTTTGTCAGATTATCGGAGGCTGTGTCTCCTTGCCGACATACTGGATGTCAAGCATGACACGGCCGGAGACACGCCCCCACGTTCACGCCCACTGGGGCGTGACAAACATTGATTGACAGTTCGATGCCGCCGGCATCATTTGGGCGCGCACGGACACAACACGCCCCACGACCTGATTGGTGGAGAGGTGAATAGGAGGGATATTTAAACGGAGCCAAGTTCAGTATCAAATTCACCTTTGACAAAGGCGCTTTGGGAGCTCCGAAACGTACGTTAGGTCCTTACTCTTTTTTGTTTTATCTTCCATCACCTAGATGTGACCACAGGGTGGGGGATATGGACTCTCTACCATTTAGATTCGGTCTAATTAGCTGTTAGTAGCCGTAGACGATTTTCAGCAGATTGTGAGGGTAGAATCTTTTTTCTTTCACAGGAACAGACGGGATTGCCTTATACAAGCAGTGGCAGCAGTCAGCATTCTCATTTATATTGCATACTTGACTTTTCAGCAGGCAATACCAGTGTGCATGACTATCAGTCACTTGTTTCTAGGCAGATGAGATATTCTGTTTCTGTTTCCACTTTTGGAGTTATTATCTCTTTGATACTGTTTCAGTATCTCACTATAGTTGGCCACTGGATAGATACAGACATATTCTGTATTTCCATCTATTTATCCAACAAAGTAGAGAACATAACATCATCTCCAATTTGGATTAGATTATCATAATCACCTATATCTGTCTTTATTTAGGACAGGTTACTAATCTAGGCTGCTCTGTCTAATCATAGAGGCTACAGATCCTTATCTCACAGCTCCTCTTTTTCTTCATGTTTGGTGTTTGAGTCCACCACTCCCCATACGATTATATATGTTTTTAGTGGTTATGGTGTAGTAAGTTTTATTTACTATAGTCTCTTTTATCTGGGATCATACTCTTTAGTAGATTCCCTCAATAAAGTTATTCCATTTATCATTTTGTAACATAGTTCATTGTATAACTTTCTCCCATGTGCTCCTGTTGCTACTTCAGCTTGGGATCACCCACTTTTTTATTATACTGTATATATACAAGGGTTACCCCCTAGAAAGTTCGACTCACACACTCCAGTTGGGTTTTTCGGCACCCTGATGCCTTCCCTTCTTTCTACTTTTTTACTACTATCTTGATAATAGAGGTTTCAATACCATTTGTGTGGGTCATTACACTATCAGTATTATACTACAGAGTTCAATACATCATGACTAACTTCCTATCCCAGCTAAAGGAGTCCAATCAGTGGTGTACCGATATAGACTCAGTGTTCTCTGACAAAGATATAACATATTTACCCGAACAAGACAATATAAATGCCAAATTCAGAACATTATCAAATCTTTGTAAACAGCAAATTAGATTAGGGTGGGAGGTGACTTCATTACAGAAATACATAAGCAAGTCAATGATTCCTAGGGGCTTGAGAATACAAACCATTCCCAATATAGAAATGGATGATCCAGTACTTCTTAAAGAATGGGAGGAGGCAGCCAATTCCTGCTCTAATAAATTTATGGACATTTTACAAAGGTTCGAATCAGAAAGGCTAAAAACAGTGAATGAAAAAGTTAACATAGCTATAGAAGGGATACAGAGTTGTAAAGATGATCCCTCTTTTACTTCACATGAACAAAAATTACAGCAAAACCTTAATAAATATCAGAACAATGTAAAAAGTCGCAAACATAGTAAATTCATCAGGGACAATGACGATTATAAGAACGGGAAGATATATCGACGTTTTAAGAAAACCATCAGGGCTGACTCTGACCACTATATGACTTCAGACTATGATACATCTGATACAGACACAGACCAAACTTTAGTTCCAATTACCATCACCACTCCACAAAGCAATAAGGGAATTCTCAAGAAAGGGGTGGCTTTTTTAGGACAGCCCCCCCGAGAGGGGGAAGTCCAAACCCAAAGGCAAACCCGATACCGAGGAAGAGCACGCAGACGGTACTAGTTGATGACTTGAGAGTAGTCAACCTGTCAGATACCACTCTCACCCCCATACAAACAAAGGTATTAATGAGGGGGCTATCCTTTGTTCCGACCCCCCCATTTAACCAATTTGACTGGATAAAAGACATAAATTTGTTCGGGAGAAAACTAACCCTACACAAATATTTTAAAATTAAAGATGACAAAAGAGCTAAAGAATTGGGATTTAATCCCAGGGAATATCAATGCCTGCAGGAACTGGTTTGTCTGTTGGAAGATAACGATACCACCCCCACAGCACCGTATACCGATCTCTGTATGAAAAGCAAATTTACTCCAAATTTTAGAGAGTTTAAAAATATTGACACCTTTATAGACTCCACTACGAATATGATTAAAGCTATAAATACAGATATGCTGACAGTTAAACCAAGGGAGAATTTGCCAAAAAAAGAATGGAGGGCACTATGTGAACTTAGAGATAATGAGAACATTATCATTAAGCCCGCCGACAAAGGCGGCAACATTGTCCTATTAAACAGAAAACATTATGTACAGATGGTGGAGGCTATCTTACTTGATGAGAACACCTATAAAGTACTAACCACAGATCCGTCCCAGAAATATCAAAGGGAGTATAAGATTATGTTGGATCAAGCTTTTGATCAGGGGGTACTATCAAGAAACGAATATGCAAGTATCTTTATCAATAATCCAACTATCTCCACATTTTATTGCCTCCCTAAAATACACAAGAAACAAACAAACCTGACAGCAAGACCAATCGTATCAGGTACAAAGAACTTCACTAGCAAAGGGAGCATCTATGTGGATAGAATTTTACGTCCATTTGTAGAAAACCTACCCTCATATCTGAAGGACACCAAAGATACTCTTAAATGTGTAACATCACTCAAGGTACCTTTGGGATCAGTACTCTGCAGTTTGGACGTAGAAGCCCTATACTCCTCCATACCACACTCAAGTGGTCTTGAACACATCAAATATTTCCTCAACAAAAGGGGGGTTGAACATAATACACATACGGATTTTGTGCTAGACCTATTGAGGTTTATCCTGACACACAATTTCTTTCTTTTCCAGAATAAGTACTATCACCAGGTGCAGGGAACAGCGATGGGGACGTCTTGTGCCCCATCTTATGCCAACCTGCACCTGGGATGGTGGGAAAAAGAGATTGTTTTTTCAGAGTATAATTTTAGGTTTACGGATTTCATATATCTTTGGAAAAGATATATTGATGACGTCCTCATCATCTGGACGGGTACCCAAACCCATTTCAACACCTTCGTGGAAACACTAAATACGAATGACCTTAATCTTAGATTCACCATGGAGTTTGGTGATCAGGAAATTAACTTTCTCGATTGTACACTCAGGATAACGAAGGACAGTAAGATAGAGACTACCTTATACCGTAAATCCACATCTACAAACAATTTATTAAGATGGGAAAGCTTTCATCCCACCCCCCTAAAGAGAGGAATCCCGGTGGGTCAATACCTTAGACTAAGAAGGAACTGTTCATCTACTGAGGATTTTAAATCTAGGGCCACTGAACTAAGACAGAGATTCAAACAGAGAGGCTATCCTATAAGGTGCCTAAAACAGGCCTACCAGAGAGCTTTAAAATGCAATAGAGAGGATCTATTGCAAGACAAACCTGTTTCGGAATCGAAGAAATTCATCAGATGTATAGCCAATTATGATGCGGGTTGGAGTAAAATGAGAAATGTGATTGGCCGTTTCTGGCCACTACTATCGCAAGACCCCCATCTCAAAGACATAATTCCAACAAAAGTATCCATCACAGCCAGAAGAGGCAGGAACATGAAAGAACTACTTGTACCTAGCCACTTCTCTGGCCCTAAAAAAGCAAACACCACTTGGATGAATGTATATGGCACATACCAATGTGGACGTTGTGTTGCATGTACGTACATAGCTAAAGGATCCAAAATTCTTACTAATTCCACTGATTCTGACATAATCAATATAAGACAGTTTTTTAACTGCAACACTCTGGGAATGGTCTATTTATTGACATGTAAATGCGGTCTCAAATATGTAGGCAAAACCATACGCCCATTTAAGAAACGCATTATGGAACATGTCCATTCCGTAACCTCCAATAAGGATACACCGGTTGCCAGACACATCAGAACGCAGCACCCTGATACCCCCAACTGCATTAAGTTTGCAGGAGTTGAAAAAATTACACTAGGCAAAAGAAAGGGGGATTTAGATCAGATCCTAAAAAGGAGGGAATGCTATTGGATATACAGGCTAGATACACTAGCCCCCAAAGGATTGAATGAGGGGTTCACCTTTACCCCATTCATAGATACATGATGTACTGTAGTTATGTATATAGATATGTGTTATCTTGTTACTTATCATATTTTGTTTCTTAGTAACTTTATGTCACCACCAGAGATTTATTTTATTTATTTTGTTTCTTTGATACCATATTAACCTCCTAGATACACTCCATTCTGGAGCAATCCACCCCTATCACCTCACTCTATCTAGACCAGGGACAACATTTGTTGTTTGTTTTCTTCATCCCTGGATCTCTTTGTACTTCTCCAAGTTGTAAAGGGGCGTTCCTTTTAGCGTTAGCCTGTCATTGTAAACTAGTCCCAATACGTTTGTCAGATTATCGGAGGCTGTGTCTCCTTGCCGACATACTGGATGTCAAGCATGACACGGCCGGGGCGTGACAAACATTGATTGACAGTTCGATGCCGCCGGCATCATTTGGGCACGCACGGACACAACACGCCCCACGACCTGATTGGTGGAGAGGTGAATAGGAGGGATATTTAAACGGAGCCAAGTTCAGTATCAAATTCACCTTTGACAAAGGCGGTTTGGGAGCGCCGAAACGTACGTTAGGTCCTTACTCTTTTTTGTTTTATCTTCCATCACCTAGATGTGACCACAGGGTGGGGGATATGGACTCTCTACCATTTAGATTCGGTCTAATTAGCTGTTAGTAGCCATAGACGATTTTCAGCAGATTGTGAGGGTAGAATCTTTTTTCTTTCACAGGAACAGACGGGATTGCCTTATACAAGCAGTGGCAGCAGTCAGCATTCTCATTTATATTGCATACTTGACTTTTCAGCAGGCAATACCAGTGTGCATGACTATCAGTCACTTGTTTCTAGGCAGATGAGATATTCTGTTTCTGTTTCCACTTTTGGAGTTATTATCTCTTTGATACTGTTTCAGTATCTCACTATAGTTGGCCACTGGATAGATACAGACATATTCTGTATTTCCATCTATTTATCCAACAAAGTAGAGAACATAACATCATCTCCAATTTGGATTAGATTATCATAATCACCTATATCTGTCTTTATTTAGGACAGGTTACTAATCTAGGCTGCTCTGTCTAATCATAGAGGCTACAGATCCTTATCTCACAGCTCCTCTTTTTCTTCATGTTTGGTGTTTGAGTCCACCACTCCCCATACGATTATATATGTTTTTAGTGGTTATGGTGTAGTAAGTTTTATTTACTATAGTCTCTTTTATCTGGGATCATACTCTTTAGTAGATTCCCTCAATAAAGTTATTCCATTTATCATTTTGTAACATAGTTCATTGTATAACTTTCTCCCATGTGCTCCTGTTGCTACTTCAGCTTGGGATCACCCACTTTTTTATTAGATTGAACCATCCTAGATGGAGGTCATGCCTCCTCAGTGATGTCCATAGGCAATTTTATGTGCTTTTCTGTATTAAAAATGATAATCCAATCAAACCCCAGGCAGCAACACAACTTGTATTTAACACATTTTTGCCATTTAATTATTCTGTGATTTTCTTTACATTCAAATATAATTATTTTGCTACGCTTCCACTGCACTTCGGCATGTGTGCTCAGGCATATCAGAGAAAAGATGAACATGCGCATGTTCATTCCGCATTTTCTCCAAGACTGCTGTATTTATGTTTGCCCTATGCATACAGCAGTGTCAGAGTTAATTCATTTGCATACTCCAGCAAAGATTATAAAGAATCCTTTTTTTAAAAACATTTTTATCACAACCTGTAGCCTGCATTTAGTTAGCTATTAGATTATGCTAAAATTATGGAACTGACAGTTCCTCTTTAATAGCACTTTCTATTTTATATACTTTTATTCATAGTACTAATTTACTATGAATAGCTATCATGGTAACAAAATATAAATAAATGGGCACAGATTTGTTTAAATATGACCTATTTAGTAAAATGTTTAAAGAATATGCAGCACTTTGAGACATCTGTCTAATTCAAAAGCTTTAGCTTTCAGTGAGACAGTTGTCTCATTCTGCAGGCTGAAAAAAGGAGGTAAATATGAGGGGTTTTTTTTTTTTTTTTAATCCTGCTTCTTCTTTCTTATGCTTTCCACACCCACTCAATCATGGACACTGATTTAACCAATCAGTGTCCTATCCCTGTGAATATTGGAAAAGTACATTGGAATGCCTGACAGATTTAGACCTGTGCGGTTGAAAAATCTCTTTACCTTAAAACATTTGACAGAGAAAGAATAGAGGGAGTCTCATCAGTGCGATGATGCACAGCAGACTCCGGTAGCTGAGAGGCATGTCCAACAATGCAAACTGAGCTATTTTTACAGTACGTTTCTAAACATTTATTACATACTTTTTAAAGTTTTACATGTTTTCATTTTTTTTTTTTTTAATATTTTTAAAAGTACTTTCTGGTTTCAAAAAAATAATAATAATAGTCAAGTGATGCATGTCCCTTTAAATTTGCAATGTATGAATGTTTGTAAAAAGTCTGAAATCTCGGTTTTGTTATGCAATTCTACAGCCGAGTCCATATTGGTGTATAATGCAGTGGCATGAAATAATTCCCTTGAAAATGTGACATTGAAAGTCCATATGCATTTTTATTTTCTTGCTAAATCAAGCTAGCAAACAGTCATAGCATTTCATGCATCTAATTATTATATAAGCATCATTATGAATGCAAAGGAGTTTACAAAAATATTTGCATGTTAGCAAGCACAAAGTCACTTGTGCTTTAATAATAAGGCTAATTTTATACAAGTACTGTAATGTAATTTTAAATAGGTGATTAGAATGGTTATATTAGGTAATTAATATAACTTTACATACTGTACATTGATTAACAAGGCAGTTGTAAAGTATTGCCTGTATAAAAATTACTCAACCTATTGACATCTCAATTTAATTTGTCATTTCCTCTATAATCCTCCATATTTAGATTTTCATTTACAAGATGCAAGGAGGAATAGTCGATGTGGCATTTCTAAAAAAAGAATATAAAATGTACATTTCCACAAATTTCCATAACAAAAATGAAAAACAAACAAAAACAGAATTAAATGATCAAATGTCTACATACAGGGTCAGCATAAGACATTTTGGGGCCCCTTACACAGCTCAAGACTTGTGCTCCCAGGGTCCACCCCAAGATTCTCCACAAGGCCCCATCCACCCCTGAGTCTGCTCACAGGGAGAGATTGTATGTGTATAGTGGATGTGTTGTGCTTTGTTGTAGAGGATGTAATGTGTGTGTTTATGGGATTTAGAATATAGGGAATCCAGTTTGTATAGTGGATGCATTGTATGTGTAAGGGATACATATAGTGTGTGTGCTTGTGTGTAAGGGATGCATTGTGTATTTCTGTGTGTGTAAGTGACTTATTGTGTCTGTGTAAGAGATGCATTGTGTATTTCTGTGTGTGTAAGTGACTTATTGTGTCTGTGTAAGAGATGCATTGTGTATTTCTGTGTGTAAGTGTCTTATTGTGTCTGTGTAAGAGATGCATTGTGTATTTCTGTGTGTGTAAGTGACTTATTGTGTCTGTGTGAGATGCATTGTGTATTTCTGTGTGTGTAAGGGATGTGTGCGTGTAAGGGACATATTGTGTGTGCGTGTAAGGGATACATACAGTGTGTGTGCTTGTGTGTAAGGGATGCATTGTGTATTTCTGTGTGTGTAAGGAATGTGTGTGTAAGGGATGCATTGTTTTTTTGTTTTGTTTTTTTTTGAGAGAGAGAGTTTGTGGACTAGGATGGTGGACAAGTTTTGTGAGGCTGAGAGAGGTGAGCAGCTTTTATTTTTTTATTTTATTTATTTTTTAAAGTACATTTCTCCTCCATGTTTCGTACCTGTGGCCAGAGAGTAGAGCATTTCCTAGTGGTCTGGAGGTTGTGTAGAGGTTCTCAGCCTTCACCTCTGCTTAGTGAAGGCTTTTCTCGTGAGCTCATGTAGAATCAGAGCAATGCAGTGGTAACCTGTGTTAATGCTCTGAAATCCGGGGCTCGTGAGAATGAGAGAACCAACAGCTGAAGATGGAGGATGAGAGCCTCCTGGTCTCCCCTATGCTGTGCAAGTCTGCAAAGACTGGGCGGGAGATCTTTGATCTACATTACCCACCTGTGTCCTATATCCACAATATGTATATATATCTATTCCTTGCATTGTATTGTTTGGAGACCCCCATGCTGGGGTTTTTGCATAAAAGGCAGCGTTTGGCTCATTAAAATCAGTTTTACTCCCAGAACTGGGAACTGATGTGTCGTCTAATTACTAGGAATGGGCTATACACTACTTAGCATTTTGTTACAGCTCATGGAGGATTCAGCAGGGAAAGTCCTTGTAAGGACTACAGCTCCCAGGACTGTGTGTTGTCCAGTCCCTGGGTAGTAATAGAGCTAGTCCCCTATCATGTTCCAGGACGGAGAGGCTTCAGAAGGACCCCAGTCAAGCCACGGCGACTGGGGCCGAAGCGCTGAGGCTTTCTCCAGTTCCAGCTAGGAAGTGATCTTGGCAGAGGTACCCAGCCGGGGTACAGGGAGCTCTGCTACAAAGTAGTTGTAAGGACAGCTATTCCCATGATCACCATTTTTTTTCCTAGCCTAGGTCATTGATTCTTGTGCGAGACTAGTTTACCAATACACAGTTGTTAAAAGTTTTTTCCCCCCTTTTTTTCTTAACTCTTTGGAGGAAAGAAAATACTACTTTTGGGTAGTATGATGTTGCGAAATAAAATCCTCTTGTCTAGCATGGATCATTGATGCTTTCACAGTTTCTGCAGTATCCATCTAATGGCACTTTAAACAACATTTAATGGGGAGACAAGAGAATGTCAGGCATTTTGTTTATCAATTTATCAATATTCCATCATAAACTCAAGAAAAAAAATTAAGGAAGGATAGGAAAAGAGGTTGTAGTCCTTAATTTACCTGAGCAGTAGTGCCATGGCCTCTGAGAGTGAATACCTCTTCCTCAGCCATGAGCACTGCTGACACCTCCTCAACCACTGCTATCACACCTGCCTCCCCACCCAACATTATTAGTAAAATTCTTCCTCTGGATATTGTGTTAGCAGCATTTATGTTATCTATGAATCACCACCCTGGTGGCAATTGACATGGAAGGACTCCATACACTACAACCACTATAAATGCAAGTGAGATGCAGCTGTTACAGTGCATAGAGTGTCCCAGGTTTTATTATCAAAGTGGAAATGAGTGGTAGAATTCCATATGTCTTCCCCAACCCATTGGTGCGATACCAACAAATTACTATAAAACTACTAGGGTTATTCACTGATGTAAGAATTGTTGGAAATTCAAACTAAATTCTTAAATTAAGGTCAAAATAATTGAACTGAAAATAAAGCCAAATTTGAGAATTTTCATTTAGCTACTGTGTTCTATAATTTGAAATACACTATTAATTAAATTTCCAATCATTCACTCTTTAGTAAATAACCGCTAGTCTTTCCTTATGAAGCTGGTATGTGTTGCTGTCTAGTGTCTAGTGCCAGTGCATCAATTGTTTTATGGGACTATAACTTTAACAAGCCAATTCCAGTAAACCAGCATCTCCTGATTAGTCATACATGAAACACGTCAGTAATTATAAAACATGTACAAATGTTAAGAATTTCTCATCAGACTATATAATGTTTTTCCATAAAAACATACTGCAGATACATACAAATGTTTAAATCTTCAGATTCATTTCACTGAGATTCAGTCATCACTTACATAAAGTACAGTATTATAAAACTGGGTTTTTCTTATGATCAGCAGTTCCGTGCAAATTGATAGATTCCTACGGAAATAGTCTTCTCTTGGTGGTAGAGACTTTGGATATTGTCCCTAAGATCCACTGTCATAGGTTTGCAGAGAAAATGAGATGGAAATCCCTCAGCAGATTTCAGATCTCACAATTTAGCCCTGAACAGAGAGTGGTGAAAAGTCAATCCAATACTTCTGTTAAACTCCATCCCTGAGGAAAGGAACTGTAAGCTAGTTCCTGACTTCTGGTCTTCGAATAATCTAGTATAGCATAATTTTACTGCATAAGGCTTTACCACAAATCTTCAAGAGGCTTTACTGAGCTTGTTCTAACAGGCAGCTAAAACAGTCATTCATCATTAATGCAGACTCGATGGAATATATTGCTTGCTGTACATGCTGGGCTCCTGCTACTGCCCCACATACAAAAAGGGACATCATATAATGTGTATTATTGATGAATGGTCTCTTCCATCTTAACGTGTTCACAAAACTCCATAACTTATACAACATCACCCTCTGTCATGTTGATGACTTACTGCAGTCTTATTGCTAGCCTGACATCACAGTACATGCAATCTGATAATAAATAAATTATAGAGGTGGGATGGCACATGGACTCACTATTATAAACCTTCTAGTTGCTAATGACGAGCCAATTAAACCACTCCAACTATGGGCAATCTGTAAAGGCCACATTTAGCTAAATACGTGAAAAATAAGAGTGGAAATATTAAAGGACCACTATAGTGCCAGGAAAACATACTCGTTTTCCTGGCACTATAGTGCCCTGAGGGTGCCCCCACCCTCAGGGACCCCCTCCCGCCCGGCTCTGGAAGTGGGAAAGGGGTTTAAATTTACCTTTTTCCAGCGCTGGGCAGGGAGCTCTCCTCCTTCTCTCCTCCTCCGTTCCGCCCCGTCGGCTGAATGCGCACGCGCAGCAAGAGCTGCGCGCGCATTCAGCCGGTCGCATAGGAAAGCATTCATAATGCTTTCCTATGGACGCTGGCGTGCTCTCACTGTGAAAATCACAGTGAGAAGCACGCAAGCGCCTCTAGTGGCTGTCAATGAGACAGCCACTAGAGGATTAGGGGAAGGCTTAACCCATTATAAACATAGCAGTTTCTCTGAAACTGCTATGTTTATAAAAAAATGGGTTAACCCTAGAAGGACCTGGCACCCAGACCACTTCATTAAGCTGAAGTGGTCTGGGTGCCTAGAGTGGTCCTTTAAATAGCTACTAGAGAGAACATTTCCAGATATTAGACCATGGAGGGTGCTACACAGTATTTAATGTTTAATTTCTTGAAATGACTTACTTTGAATTCAACAGCACCCTGGGAGTTAGTCAACAAATAAAAGGGTCACTGGTTCATTTCTGGTCATACTTTTGCTGAACGCTTATTTTGAAAAGTTTTATATTTATTCTCTTTATTGCAATATCTTCTTTGCTGGAGAAAAAAATCAACAAATGATAACAAAACTACAAATGACAACAAAACTACCCACAATGATGCATTATTGCTCACTCAATCACTTGATTTGCAAGGCTTACCATGACAAAAATCAAATGATAAAATGACCGCTAGTTTTGGTATTCTATG
The DNA here is from genome assembly GCA_933207985.1 of Pelobates cultripes. Classification (NCBI taxonomy): domain Eukaryota; kingdom Metazoa; phylum Chordata; class Amphibia; order Anura; family Pelobatidae; genus Pelobates; species Pelobates cultripes. The sequence continues at coordinate 159,558,915 of OW240914.1, read as the reverse complement.
TTACCATTAAGTTGCATTGCCGCTTGTGGAAAATAATTGCAGAATACTAGATTTTTCTTTATAGAAAACTGGGGAACAGATAAACCTAACTGCTCATGTTGTAAAGAGAAATTCTACTTGAAACAAGTATGTAGCATGACTATGACTATGTATCTATGATCCTGTAGAAATTTAGAGAATAATTCAAGACTGTGCCATGTTTAGATATCATTTTTTGTTATATAGGTATTGATAACTGTATAACAAAATAACTCAAGACCAATAATAAAATACCACAAACCAAGTGAAAATAAGGTGCTGAAAAATAATTTTTAACAAAATTACCTTATTATATTAAAACCCACACTTGGAAACAGTGCTATAACAAAGGAATTAAAGTGCACTGTGTCGTTAAGATAAACATTTACAGTTTATATATCAAATAATAAGTGAAAATTGCAGTCAAATATAAAGTGCACTGCCAATATGCTTAAATAAAGCACAAAAAATACTTGTGCAATGTATGCTGTCAAAGTGCACAGAGTTAGTAAAACACACAGTATATCTGCCAGATTAATTCAAATTGACATGACATAAAAACCAAAACAACTTCAATGAATAGACTGTACTTTCAGATCCAATGAATAGACTGTAATTTCAGACTGAAATAATTATGTGTGCCCACTCGGTGGGTGCAAATGGGATGATTAGCAGTTGATGAACAGTCCTGATTAGGACGTCGATTGGCGAAATGCATCATCACATTGTTACGCATTTAAGATGCAAGCCCCATTAGGCTTATTAGAACGATTATAGTTTGAGCAGACTACAACTGCTCTATGTTTGTGAGTGGTTTTATCCGTATATTAATTATTTAGTTATAAAATGTACAGTATTACACTATATATATATAATCTTTATTTTTTTCTGTGTTTGTCATTATATTGAATCAATCTGGCAGATATACTGTAAGTGGTTTACCTACTCTGTGCACTTTGAGAGCATACATTGCACACTTTTTTTGTGCTTTATTGAATCATATTGGTAGTGCACTTTATACTTTACTGCACTTTAATTATTTTATATATACACTGTAAAAAAATGTTTTAAGACACAGAGCACCTTCATTTCTTTGTTATAGTATTATTTGAATTTTATGGGCTATTGCACTTTATAAGGTGCTGCTTAATACAATAAGGACAGTTAAATAATTGTTCATCTCCTTATTTTCACTTGGTTTTGTAGTATTGATAACTATTTAGGTACTGTTGGTTTCACATTTTAATGCACACTGTTGGGTTCACAAAAAAAGTCTAAAGTCACAGTCAGTAAAATGTAACACTCAAACGATAAAATCCTCTTAGATTAAGCATTCCCCCTCGCAAAGTGCCAGTGAGAAGTGCTCTGGTCAGAATCTTGCCCTTCACGATAATCTTTTCTCTCTCTCAAACATTTGAGTAGATATTAGTGTCAGCTGCAAACAATATTGACATGTAATAAAGCTATATTAAGACGTGCTGCATTAGTTATTGGGCTAGATAACATAGGAATATACTTTAGAGCACTGGCTCACTAAAGGAAAAAAATCATGTTTTATTAAAATCTCACCAATCTAGGGATTTATTGCAAATGATAAGTGTGACATTTTATTTAAAAGTTGGTCGTTTTTTTTGTTGTAGTTGAACTAAGAGTTATCAGTGCTTACTATAATAAAAAGCGCACACAAAACAGAAAAAAGTACCTTTACAATGTATGAATGTATATATAGAAAGTGTATATAGAATTTGAGTGTTTTTTTCTAATCAAGCATTACATTCTTTTCCATTCAAGTGAAGATATTACAATCAGTGACACATGGTAGGTTTCCCAGTGTTTTTGGCTTTTATCCCGCTGATAAATCGTGTTGTAGGCACTTATATATGAATAAGGAAATCTTTATATTTGCAGAGCATTTAGCTTGAATCTTTAATTCTAGTTTGGATACAATATATCTATATATCTATATCAATTGATAAACTATATCAATTTTGTGTGAACAATCCTATTACAGGTACAGTCAGGGGAAAACAAAGTACACCCTCTTTGAATTCTGTTTTCTAGGGTTTTAAATATCAAGACATAATAACAATCATCTATTCCTTAGCAAGTCTTAAATATAGGTAAATACAACCTCAGATGAACAACACATGACATATTACACTGTATTATGATTTATTTAAAACATATAAAGCCAAAAATGAAGTGAAAAACTACACCTTATGATTCAATTGTACAACCACCTTTAGCAGCAAGAAATAATCATTTTCTGTAATTTGCTAGGATGTCCACTCCAGGGAAGACTGGCAACCAGGGCCGGCCTTAGGTGTTCAGACGCCCTGTGCGAAACAATCTTGTGGCACCCCCCACGCCCCCAGTCTCTTTTTGGACCCCTTTAAAAAATTTCAGGGGCATTCACAATCTGTCGCCTTCATCCCCTTCTACAAAACCCCTGCACCTCTTCACCAAAACCCCTGGCCACCACTTCATCAAACTCCTGGCCACCCCTTCTCCTTCATTAATCCCCTGGCCTCCCCTTCATCAAACTCCTGGCCACCCCTTCCCCTTCATCAATCCCCTCCCACCCCTTCATCAATTCCTGCCATTACTTCATCAGTCCCCCGACCCCCTCATCAATTCCCTCCCACCCCTTTATCAGCCCTCTGCCCCCATTCATCAGCCCCCTGACTCCCTCATCAATCCCCTCCCCCCCTTTTCTCCGCCCTCTGCCCCATCAATCCCCTGCCCCCTTTTCTCAGTCCTCTGCCCCCATTCATCAGCCCCTTGACCCCGTCATCAATCCCCTTCCCCCCTTTTCTAAGCCGTTTGCCCCCCTTTAATCAGCCCCATGCACACCCCTAAGGCTGGCCCTGCTGGCAACAGTCCTGAATGTTTTCCACTTTTGTTTTAAATAGGTTTTTATTCCGTCAGTGACATTATAACTGGTATATAACAAGGGTGTGAAACATTGTGTTGTCGCCTATGCAGAGGCTTAGCATGGTAATTTACGGTATACTTGCATGTGCCTTTGCAGAGACCAGGTATTGCATCACAGTATATTATCAAGCTTCCATACGTCATATGCATACAGGTTCACATCTGTGTACACGCATTATAGGCCACCTGGTGTGACTATCCTGGCTCATTTGTTAACTACGATATCCGCATCCGGCTTAGTGCTGTGTGTATCGTATGGTCACAATTGGTGAGGCATTGGTTGTGCTGAGGTTTAGTATGGTATATAGCATGAGATGCGCTAGTGCCTAAGTAGCAGCCAAGTTTGTGTTTTCCGTGCCATGGCAATCGTCTGCACCTGTGTAGGTGTGTTTTCCACTTTTGAATAATCTTTCTCACTGTAAAAGTATATATTACATTTTTAGGGGGAAATGGCCTACTAATCCAATTGCCTCTTTAAGATTGCTGATTTCTTTCCTCCTTGGCATTGTGTTAACACATACCTGAATTTTCCAGAATTCAAACTGCTAAAACTTTGGCTTCTTTAGAGGTGGTCACACTTGCAGAAGATCAATTAATCATTAATTAATCAATTAATCAAGGGCATTTAATTAATAGCACCTGTCTGCTACTTGAACTCTTAATTCCTATGGAAACAGTAAGGGGGTACTTAGTTTTCTGCACGTGGCTTCTCCATTTTGGCTTTATTTTTGTTAAATAAATCATGACACAGTTTAATATGTCATATACTGATCGTTTGAGGTTATATGTGTAAAACAATAGAATCCAAAGAGGGTGTACTTTTTTCCCACATCACCTTATATAAGTACTTTTAAGGGAGAGAAAGAAAATGCTGAATATTTTGTCTGTGCCTTTATGCTGAGCTCCTCAGGTATATGGGCACAGACGAAAGGTTCATTGGGTGCATTTTCTTTCTCTCCCTGCCTCTATGTATACTTTACTGGGGCAGACTAGCTGACAAATATATAGGTATCAGTAATAGTTGATTAAAATTCTATATACCTAGGGTATAATAGGGAACATTATTCACTACAAATTTCTCTTTCTTTGATTAGTTACATTCGGAATTCAAATAGGTCTTCCAGTGATGAGAATTTGGAATAATACATACATACCATTATTGAATTTCTTGAATAATTAGCCATAAAAAGGACTTGAGAACTACATAGAAATTGTTTGAGATGTTTCCTACCAAATAAATGGAAAATTGAAATCAAATTTTATATATGGTGACATTTATGACTTTTGTTGTTTTTGGTTTAGTAAATTGAGGGCTAAAACCCCTCCTCTGGTTGGTGAGCCTCTATGTTATAATTGACTCTCTCCTGTCATTTGGTAAACACTAGTTAAATACTAAATATCTATATGTAAAATCCATCCTATCATATTTCCACAATCCTCCCATACTGCATATATGAAAGTGCCTAAGCAGACATCATATTTCAGACTTAATCGTGCATTTTTGTAGCAACAAAGCACTGTTTTAAACAGATATTTTGAAACCAAATGATACGATTACACATTTGTAAATCAAATTAACTACTAGTGATGAGTGTTCCAATACACACTGCCAGTAATTTAATATTAAAGTGGGATTAGTTTGCGTTTAATCTTGTACACAGTCCCAAATCTATTAAAAAGTGTTAGTGTCCCAAAGATAATTCTTCCTTTTTGCCCTTTATAAGATGGCAGTCTTTGGTCCCACTGGTCCTAAATGTTAAGTTTACATTTGTGTTACATACCAATGCAAATATGAGTGACACGTGTATATGAACAAATACAAAGGGAGCAATCTTTTATAACATAGTGTAATTACCTAAATCAATTAAATCAGTTCTAATTGTTTACTTGATATTCAAAATGTCACAAATAAACAAATTCATTTCGAACAATTACTTCTTTGAACCTGACAGTTTCTCATTCCCCCACCCCAGTTAACAACTGTAAAAGCCACTGAAGCATTTACTGGCTTGATGAGTGCAGAGGTGCAGCAGAGATTACTATAAAAGAAAGTAGCATAAAATACACTTAGCTCTGCAGCACCTGTTATTGCTCCATGATGCTGCAAGATGTGAACTAAGCTTTCTTCCTTATGATATTAATGAAACGTATTAAAAAAAAAATACTTACCTAGCTAGTATTTAATTATATTTTGAATTATGCAAAATTATTCATTAGACAGATTTGATATATATATATATATATATATATATATATGTATATATATATATATATAAACAAAGCAAAAAATGAGAGCACTCCATGGATTTGGTAAATCAAATTACTGTATTCAAATAGCACAAAAAAATCGACGTTTCGACCGTCTAGCGGTCTTTATCAAGATCATCTTGATAAAGACCGCTAGACGGTCGAAACGTCGATTTTTTTGTGCTATTTGAATACAGTAATTTGATTTACCAAATCCATGGAGTGCTCTCATTTTTTGCTTTGTTTATAGTATTTTGCACAGAGAAGCACCTGGTATGTATTATTATTTGGGAAGAGTGCCAGAAATTGTATAGTTTCTATATATATATATATATATATGTCCCAGATCCCAGCACTCAATGTTCCCAGTCTTTCATATGCTCAGGTGCAAAATCTCCAAACCGTTAAACATATATTCAAAAAGTAGAGAGCACTCACAAGACTTTAAACATTGTTATCAAAAGTTCAAAAATTGTTGCTTTATTTGCAAGAAGTGATAGTCAACGTTTCAGTCTCTAAAGACTTTTATCAAGACAAAATACATATCATTTGTGATTCAATATAAACCTGACACAAACAATGCTGATTGGATGATGAAGTTCGTGCAAACAAGATTATAGGAGGTCACTAATGACATTAGATGAACTCAGATTGTGCATTTTCCCAAAAAACAATTAACCCTATCTGAGTGCTTGCTGGTGCAAGAGTGTTATACAACATAAAAGACAACCTAACATAAAAAACTAATATATACAAATATTTACACGATTCCACTATATCTATAAGAATAATACTTAGAAGACTTAATAAAAGACTTCATAGAAAGCTCATAAAAAAAAATTTGAAAAAATTTGACTGTTTAAAACATAATGTAACAAATATATTATCACGTTCTTCTATAAAACACAATGTAACAAATATATTGTCACATTCTTCTATTGATATGGCTGTTTAACAAACTACATTAGCCAAAACTAGCAGTGTTATCTTATAAATTCAAGAAATATAAGAAATATAATACATCCAAGAGGTATAATAAAATGCCCTAACAAGCAAAACATCAACGCCTGTCTAGAAAGCAATACAAATAATTTTTTTCATTGAGTCTAAATGGGGATATTGTTCCCAACGTATGGATCCAAAAGGCTTCACGTTTTAATAATAACAAGTCTCTGTTGCCTCCTCTCGGGGGAGTTGATATATGATCAATTCCCATAACTCGTAGCATTGAGAAATTATGTCCAGCCTCTAAAAAGTGTCTTGAAACTGGTGTACTTGCTACTCCACTTGACAATGCTGCTCGAATTGTGGATCTGTGTCCCCGCATTCTCTCTCTTAAATCATTCAAAGTTTTCCCCACGTAATTGAGGCCACACGGACACGTAATTTTGTACACTAGGTGGGAAGTTAAACAAGTAATGTGATATTTGATTCTATATGATTTACCTGATCTTGGATGATAAAATAATTCTCCTGGTGTCATTGAATTGCACACCAAACAATTAATGCAGTGATAGCAACCCGCATTAGATGCAATTTTCTGAGACTGTGTCCAAACAATTTGATTCGTGTGGACGAGAATATCTTTCAAGTTTCTCCCTTTCTTATAACTCATTACAAGATTGTAAAACTTGAGAAGGCAAAGACGGATCTTTATTTACAATAGTCCAATTCTGAAGAATATTATCACGTATGGCATTTGAGTAAAAACCTTGAGAAAAAAAGAAAGCACTCTTGTATGTTCTGTTGAATCTTAGGTTCTGACATTGATTTTCTAGCCTTGTTAAGGACCATGTTCAGAGTAGTTTTCAAGTACCCCCTAATTCTAAATTTCTTATACATCTCCTTTATCTGAGAATCCTCAGTCATCTGATTGGAGTTATTTCTAAAAACCCGAAGGAATTGAGATATTGGTACCGATTGTTTCAATTTTGAAGGGTGGAAACTGGAACCATGCAATAATGTATTCCTTTCCATTAGTTTTGAATATACAGTGTATCCAAAGTGGTCTCCATCGATATATATTTGTAAGTCAAGAAAATTGATGTGATCGGTACTGGTCTGCCACGTAAATCTAATAGGAGATTGTAGGCTATTTAACTCCTGCATCATCAAATTAAACTCCTCGTCTGTGCCCTTCCATAATAACAAAATATCGTCAATAAAGCGACTGTAATGAAAAATGTTCTGAGCATAATTTTTAAAAATGTAATTATTTTTATAAACAAACATGAACGCATTCACGTACATGGGAGCCATCGGTGCTCCCATGGACGTTCCTGATAATTGAGTATAGAAGGTAGATTCGAATCTAAAATAGTTAAATTTTAAACAGGCATATAGAAGTTGTAAGTCAAGAAAATTGATGTGATCGGTACTGGTCTGCCACGTAAATAGAAGAATGTGATAATATATTTGTTACATTATGTTTTATATATGACAAGTGTGAGCTTTAAAAGTCAAATTATTTTGAAAATATTCATATGAGCTTTCTATGAAGTCTTCTATTAGGTATTATTCTTATAGATATAGTGGAATCGTGTAAATATTTGTATATATTAGTTTTTTATGTTAGGTTGTCTTTTATGTTGTATAACACTCTTGCACCAGCAAGCACTCAGATAGGTTTAATTGTTTTTTGGAAAATGCACAATCTGAGTTCGCCTAATGTCATTAGTGACGTCCTATAATCTTGTTTGCACAAACTTCATCATCCAATCAGCATTGTTTGTGTCAGGTTTATATTGAATCACAAATGATATGTATTTTGTCTTGATAAAAGTCTTTAGAGACTGAAACGTCGGCTATCACGTCTTGCAAATAAAGCAACAATTTTTGAACTTTTGAAAACAATGTTTAACCCCTTAAGGACACATGACATGTGTGACATGTCATGATTTCCTTTTATTCCAGAAGTTAAAGTCTTGTGAGTGCTCTCTACTTTTTGAATACATATACATACATATAAAATGACAAAAGAAACAGACATTAATCAATACTGATAATTTTTAGTTAACTTTATAACATTCCCATTTACAACAAGGAGGCCTGATTGTAGATCTACAGGTTATAGAAAAATTCATATATTTATCGAGATATGAAAAAGCTAAAATTCACTTTGGTAGCACTTAGTTATGAATTATTTAATTCATTTTTTAGCTATCTGGACAGGAAGGGAGAGGGTTGCAGTTAGGCACTTGTGGTTCACCACAGTGCTGAGGTATACAGGGAGAGGACACTTTCACTAGTGGTCTCTGCTTGGGTTTGGGATTTGGGGAGGTTATCCATCTTAAAGAGGTATTTACTTATATCCCTCAATCATCCCAGTGACGTATGTTTTTCCTCTACCTACCTGATTTTTTCAATCTTTTAGCTTTCATCTAATGTAGCCTAGTCTTGCACAGTATTAATTGGACTAGTCTGGGCAATTTTTTGCTGGATAGTAGTTTGGGTCTGGATGTGTTTTGACACATCTTTTCCATTACCCTTTGTGACGAGAGCAATCTCGCCACGTTGCATTGGAGAAGCCTGGTTGCTCCCCTGCTGCCTTTGGACTATGGCCCCATGTTAAAAGACATCTTTTTCCCAGCAGAAAATACTTATTCATGCTTTTCAATCTACCGAACAACTGTACAAATTAATAGACCACCTGGGAGCTGGAGTGTGCCGGCAATTAACCTCCCAGAAGCTGCGGTTAACCGCAGCTTAATTGGCGAATGCTGGGTGGCCGCCATTCGTATAACGAACACAAGGTCGCGGACATTTTAAACATGCAAATGCACAGCAGTGTTTGATGCTTAATTCATGGAACTAAAATCGGACACAGTTTTGCGCGAACACCTCTGAAGCCGCCGACCTCCCTTCTTGTTCGGTGAAAGTGCACGAACGGCCCGGTGTTCGGTAGTTTTACTTGAATATGTTATACCCCAGATAGGAATCCCATGGAGCCCATTCGCATGAGAACTGACTGTGTAAAGACTTTGGCTCCATGGCGATTACACTGTATTCGTGTGGTCTGAGCGCCATTCGCTTAATAATGTGCGCTCAGACCTGAGCTATCTGGGGATATGTTAAATGTATGGTTTTAATGTAACATGTCCTACATGGTGTATTTTAACAGTAATTCATGTTTTAGTAACCCCAACGTGCATAATGGCGATTTGCCTTTATCTTGGGAGATAATTGAATTACTTCTCAATTATCTCCAAGGCAGAGGGGAGGAAGCCAAGATGCATTGTGGGAATATAATGTGTGTCCTATTTGTCTACTTGTCTGTCTTTTGTCACAGTCTCCCATTTGGTCCCCTAGGGGAGTGTCCACCAGGTGGGAGACCTGCATAAATACTGGGCAGGTAGCCCTCATTAAACAGACCACTGCCTGACCCTCAACACGGAGCCTTGTCTCGTCTTTGGGGGGATTTACTGAATGCTGATAGAGACTGATTGCTAGGAGTGTAAGCCGCTTGGATGCTTTTCCTATTCGTCTGCTAGCAGTGATTCGTATGGTTCCAGTTCGTGTGTTTGGAGTGCTATATTGAATGCCGTTCGTTAGTTTGAAGCATTACCTTATTGGCGGTTCGTGAGTTTGGTGTTCTACAATAGCTGTGCCTGCATCTCTGGAAAGGGGGACGATCGCCTAAACGGTTTTTACCCCTTGTGTGCAAAACGGTCCGTTACACCCTTGTCTCCCTATTTTTTCCTGTTCATTTTATACTGTTTTCCTTAGGACTATTAAAGGTAGAGACTCCTTCCCATTTCTATTACTCTTCTGTCTAGGACCTTACGGTTCTATTTTTTTCTTTCTACATATTGCATACTGTGGGTTATTCCCCGTTTAGGAAGAGTAATCTAGGGCTTATTAACACTGATCCATGGGCCAAAAGTAGTGGCCCTTGAATCAGTGTCCTCATTATTATTTTCTCTTTTGACCTTAGGTGTTATGCACCATTTCTAGCCCTACATACATCTTATTTAAAGAGAGTACGCTTAAGCGGATTTCAAACCAGTTCAGTAGTGCTATGGCCGGTTTCCTAACAAACAAAATAGACCACAAACAATGGTGCTCAGATCATGATACTATTTTTTCCACTAACCCCTCACTCCAAACTCTCCCCCCGGTAGATATACAAAGTGGTTTTAACAAATTAACAAAGGTTTTCAAACAGCAAATTAAAACCAGTTGGGAGATCTCAACTCATATATTGACATATGTTGCTAAAAAGATTATCCCTAGGGGGTTGAGAGTTCTAGTGCCGCCTTCTAGGAATATTGAAATAGAGGGTTTTACCCAAGAGTGGGAGGATGCAGCAGCTAAATGTTCAACTACCTTCATGTCCATCATATGTAAATATGAGACCTTACATCTAGCTAATATCCAAAAAAACCTTAGATAACGATATTGAGAACATTCAAAGGTTTAAAGATGATCCCCAGTTTCAAACTTTGGAAGTGAAACTAAAGTCTAACTTAGACAAGTTTTCTTATCAAATAAAAATAAAAAAACATCATAAATTTATAAGAGATACCACAGACTTTGAGACAGGGAAAGTTTATCGTCAGATAAAAAGGAGAGTCAGAATAGACTCAGACCATTTCAGCACGTCAGAATATGAGTTGTAACGGATCTTCAGAGAGCAGGACAGGAACAAGCTCTTACAAGAGCTTAGTAGTGATTTAGCAAGGGAGTATGACAAGCATCAATCAGCCCAGTGACGTATGTTTTTCCTCTACCTACCTGATTTTTTCTATCTTTTAGCTTTCATCTAATGTAGCCTAGGCTTGCACAGTATTAATTGGACTAGTCTGAGCATTTTTTAGCTGGATAGTAGTTACGGTTCTATTTTTTTCTTTCTAAATATTGCATACTGTGGGTTATTCCTCGTTTAGGAAGAGTAATCTAGGGCTTATTAACACTGATCCATGGGCCAAAGTAGTGGCCCTTGAATCAGTGTCCTCATTATTATTTTCTCTAAGAGGATGTAAGATGAATATTTATATTGGCCTGTACTCCAATCTGTGCTTTTAATAAATATTAAACCACTAATTTTAAATGGTTAGGATGTATTGATGAAAACTAACTCTACTATCAGCTTTCCCCTATACACAACAACACAAGCAGCATCCCTAGAAACAAAGCAAAACCATATCAAAATTAAGAAATGTCCTATTTTTAATTTAGCTCTTTCAGAAGTGTAGTAGATAACTCCCTAATAAGCTATCTTTACGTGGGAATGCCAACAGAAGTATGGACAATTAGGGTGTTATCTACTAACCAGCTGAGAGATCAAAATTAAGACTAGCCCTTTTCTTATTTCCAATCTTTCAGTTGTTTAGTGTATAGTTCCCTAATTTGCTATCCTTATCAAAATGAATGGATCAGAAATTAATCGTTTTGATTAGGTATTGATCCATTTGCTTTAGTTTTGTTTTTTCGGTTTCTGTCAATTCAGAAATTCTGATGCCTCTGAACTGCCGAATCAGCCGAAATTCAATTCTGAACAAAACAAATTTCACATGTCTAGTTATTAATACAGGCATTTTTCTTATTTACATGCTACCATTTAGTCTATGGAATTATTAGGTGCCCATGAGGCCATGGCTGTCAAACTTGATCTCTGATAAGCTCTGTTTAACACTACTGTTTATTTGCACATTATCATTTATTTTCTTTAAACAAATTAAATTAGTTTGTTTTTTTCCAAACAACTTCCTATCTATTCTGCCTACATGGTGTGAAAGGAATGAAGTAACATGGCATTAGTACCTTTATTTTAAAATAACTAATACCTCCTCAAGAAGTACTGTGCTTTATTTTTCCTCTAAACAACATTCACCTTAATTTATTATTCTTTTTGTGCACAGATGCACCAATATGTAATTTTCCTTAATCGTTCACCATTAATTCCATACTTCTAGTCATTTTAATAACTCTCTTCATAGTGAACCGTCGTTTTAAAAGCTGTTTTTCAAATGCTTCATAAGATAATCATAGTTTTTCTCTAATCAGTACCAGGATTTATGCCTATTTAGGTTAGTATTCATTTTGACCCAATATGTAAAAGTACCGCTATTTTATCTTTCTAGACTTCCTGGGACTATTTTTTTAATTTATTTTCCCTTACTCAATCTTCAGTATTCTATCTTCACCTATTATTTTTCCAGGGCCAGCTCTACCAAAAGGCGGTAATGTCGACTGCCTTCAGGCACACTGGTGTGTGGAGCTCAATGTCCGGGTGACCGTCAGGAGAGGAATGCACAGTGCTCCACTTACTACCAGTCACTCCATGTAATGTAGCCGCACAGATAGTGGTTGAGTATCTTTATTCTCTACCCAGTCTGACATGAAACTGCTCACTGTTAGACCAGGTATAGGATCAAGTAAACCTTTACAGTGGTCTGCATGGCAATGCTACAATATGAGGCAGGAGACCCACAAAGGGTCTCAGGGGTCGCAGAGGTCACTGCTCCAGGGGGCCCAGCTCGTCACTCCAAGGGGCCTAGTCACCCTGTCAACATCTGCGACCGTGGGGCACCCAAAGATGGAGGGCCCCAGAAGGAGTTCTATGACAGAGGGCCCTGGTAGTGGTCATCTGGCTACCTGAGGGTGCCCCCGATGTGGTCTTTATTTATTAAGGCAGAGTAGGCTCCTGCTTACCCCACATGACAGGTGCCTAATATTCTGATATATGCCAGGCTGGTGGGGGGGGGGGGAGATGAGGCAGGCACCTGTCTGTGAGGGAGGCTGGTATTGCAGTTCCTCACTCCTCCCTAGCGCGTACTCTGTGATGCCAGGAGCCGGAATATGACGTCATGCCAGCCACTAAATAGCACATGGGAGAAGTGAGGAATTGCAAGATTACAGCCCCACACTGGACCCCAGAGAGAGGAAGGGAGGCAGGATGGGCATCAAAAAATACAATTAATTTGAGTGTGCAAGAATTTGCGCATGTGTGTGTATGTATGTATGTGAGTGTGTTCCTTTCAGTGAGTGTGTGTGTGTCTATCAGTGAATGTGTGTGTCTGTCAGGGAGTGTATGTGTGTGTCAGTGTGTGTGTCTGTCAGTGAATGTGTCTGTGTATCTGTCGTGAGTGTGTGTGTGTGTCTGTCTGTCAGTGAGTGTGTGTGTGTGTCTGTCAGTGTTTGTCTCAGTGTGCGTATGTCACACATGTGGGGGTTTCAAGAGACACAAGGAGGAGCTGGGGTGGGAGAGACACATGGTATCGGGAGTTGTACACGGTGGGAGAGTTTTACATGGTTGGGGAGAGACACATGGATGAGCTGGGGTGGAGAGACACATGGAGAGACTAGGGTGTTGGAAGAGACACATGGGGGTTGGAGAGACACCTACAGGGTCTTGGGAAGGTGGGAGAGACACATGGAGGGGTGGGAGAGACACTTCGAAGTGCTGGGGTAGGGAGAGATACATGGGGATCTGGGGTGGAATGAGACACATGGAGAGACTGGGGGAGATTGAGACACGTGGAGGGGCTGGGGGGGGGGAATGAGACATGTGGAGGGGCCGAGAGGGAGAATGAGACAGGTGGATGGACTGGGGGGAGGGACATATGGAGGCTGGTGAGGGGGAAATGGGACACCTGGGGGAATGGATGAGCCATATAAGGGAAGGAGGCTTAATGCATGGAGACACTGAACTTTCCCAATAGAGATGCATTGAATCAATGTATCTTAATGAGGAGATGCAGCTTGGACAGGTTTGGCTCCACCCCAGCCTCGCCTCCTTGGCTGAGATCATAAGAATGTATCCATCTCAGACGACCCAATTATTTCCTATGGGAAAGCATTGTGATTGGCTGAGATCATCAATGCTGATGATGTCAGCCAAAGAGGCATATCAGGAGCGCAGCCAACACTGGCAAAACCGTGTGGTTCTGGAAATATAGTGAGTTTTACTATATTAACGGTGGTGATTTATCCCCTGACCCTATTGTGTTCCATAAAATTTATGGAATCCAGAGTTCCAGGGTGTTCTTTTAACATAGTATCGGCACTGTCTCTAAGAACAGTTGTACCATTTTTTTTAAACAACCATAGGAGATGTAATATTTTTTCCACGCATTTAATTTGTTGATAGATCTAACAGTTTACTGGAAACTCCTGTGGTTTGTAATATATAACATTTACATAGCTTATCTAATTTATTTACAGCGGATTTCTATTTCCATAGCAAATCACTAAACTTATCATACTTTTTGTTTTCCACATTTTTACAAAAAGTTGTGAGCACTTCTGTATGCAGTATGACTTATTTTGCAGATAGCTACCCTGCTGACCAGTAGAGCTATCAGTCAATCATTACATTGTATCCTGAAACAAAAAATGCAATATGCAAAAGGGGTGGTATAACATTAGAGGGGTTGGTATGGTGTTAGTGTTAACCACCAAAACATAATTTAGATCCTAGACATATGAGGCATTATAAGGGAATTTTTTTAAACTCGTTTTATATTGTTACACAGGATATGTTAAAAGTAGGATAGACACAAATGTGAGAACATTTTTTTTTTTTACCATTTTTTTAATTTTATTTACACAATGTTGTGTTAGGTATACATATATCATATTAAAATAAAGTATTTTCTGTCCTTTTAAAAACAATATATAATATGCATGTGGAATTCTAGATTTTGTTTTGGTTCAGAATTTGGAAAGTTGGCTCTGACCTTCAGGGGATAAAGTCTGAGCTCACCTTGCTAGGTATTAGAATATTAACACTGAAATGCTGTCCTATTCTTTAGCTATCTCATCATCTAGCATACTTTGATATTAACTGTCTAACTACATTTTCCTTAATCATCTACATCTTAATCTTGCAATTTCTACAGGCTATCCAGTCTGAAGCAAAATAGCACTAAATTTGAAATACAATCATTTGTCATCAATGTTGTGTGTCTTGGTTCTCTATTTATGACTTCAAAGTGGTGTTGGGAGTTGTACCTCAGGTCACCTATAGATATGACAATCTATTAAAAAGGCAAAGGCAAAATGGGAGTAGTGTTTCACATTGTTGTATAAGGGGATAAGGGGAGAGAAGTATACAGTAATACACTTACACAGATTGGGTTATTTCAAGCTCTTATTGGTGCACTTGGGTGTATAACTTCCCCGTATGGATTTAGCTTTGATAGTTCTTGGAACACAGGTTCTCAGAACGTTCTGCAATAAGAAAGGATTCCCCTGGACTGACAAGGAATGGGAGGGATGACTGCTGCCAATAGTAGAAAAGGGTTAAAATGGGGATACATAGATAAAGGAGGCTCAGAGGTGTGGGTCTTACATTTGTTAAGAAGGAGCCTAAGGTTGAAAAAGTTTACCTAGTTTACATGGTTATTGTGTGCTTTTGCTGGTTTGGTTTGTTTCCATTCTTCTTTTTGTCACAGCATGCGGTTTTCATGGTCAGCGCAAGTGATGGAAGTGCCAATTCGGTTTGGGGAGTCGCAGCCTGCTAGGGCTGACGGCGAAAGGCAGGCTGTCTAGGACTCTGGAAAACATATGGATTATCTGCCTGTTGGGCAATCACCCCAACAGCTGACAGGTGAAAAGAATGCTGGTGCATTGGTTGGTTTAAATAAAGCTGTGGTTGTTGCCCTTATCCAATATCCAGGCATCTTGTCATTATTGGGGCAACGGGCAAAATATGGGTCTGGATCAGCAGTCATAAAAAGCACTAAAAAGTATAGTGTATTTAAAAAGTGAGTGAATAATAGGTGGATTAATATACACTCATAGATTGTTGAGCCTGAAGTAGCTCATCTTTGACAGTGTGAATTGGTACAATCCCCACTTTAGGATAGATTTAAACATCATTTGCACAAATGGGCAAAAAAAAAAAAAATGCATAGTGCGCCCTGTGAAAAACTGTTATTTAATAAGAAAAAATATATGTATAGAGGCGGGAGTATATTCCCTAGCAAAGGAATAAAAACATATCCAGGTATCTTTGCAGAAAGCAACAGGAATGAAAAATATATGCAGAAAGGATAAAAGTAAAGAATTTTATAAAAATATAACTAAAAGCATTAAAACAACAGTAAAAAATACACTAATGTGTTTATTATTTTTCTAGGGCTTTATCAAGGTGTCACTGTAATTAAGCTCTAGCAAAAGACACAGCATGTTAGTGTACTTTTTATTGTTGTTTTATTGCGTTTATTTAAGTTTTAATAAATGTCATATTGGCTTTTATTACTCGGTATATACTCTTCATTTCTGTTGTTGCTTAATGCAGATATACCTGGATACCTCCAACCTTGTGAGGAATATACCAACTGTGATTGATCATTATGTGTTCTAAAATATGTAGGTACTGGTAGTTTTCCATTTGCACCAAAGGGTATTCACTATACATATAGTGCTTTCCACTGCTATTGCATATCTCCCGTGTCCATAAATTGGGGTTATATCATCCAAGTAATTCAAATATCTATATCCCTTTTATACTTAAAGGGAGGCAAAATAGTGTAGAAGAAACAAAACGGTAGGCAAAATAGTGTAGTATTTTAACATATTTATATACAACACTATTTTGCCTCCCTTTTGTTTGTTTGTTTGTTTTTTCCTCTTTTTTCTCATGTATTGACATATCTCAGATACCTAAGCTGAGGGGCAAGTTATATCTTCACTGGACAGAAAAGAGAAACCCTCGACTGGTTTGCTTTGCTGCCCATCTTATCCACCAACTTTCAGTTAATACTTGACTATCTTTTTTTGTATATGCCCGTTTAATTGTTTTATTATTTTATTGCGACAACTAAATATTACTTGATCAGGAAACCACAACAAATACTATGCCACTGCTAGGAAGCCATACACAAACAGTCCCGCATGTTCCAAGAATACATAGTGAAGTGGCAATATATGGTACTATGGTACTTTACAAATACACATCATACACAAATGTAAGCATGTTTTGTTTTTGAGGCAGTTCTATATCTTATCTCTTTCCTAAAACATCTGTTTAGATGTACATTTTCATTTCAAATCATTACATTATGGTTCTTCTGCTGGGCTCATTGCTTCCTGGGAAACCATCATAAAATAGAAATTCTGGATTACAAACTATTATGTAAAAGCTGATTCTGACCTCTGGGATTTCATCTGGTAGTTATTGGCAATGTTTGCCTCAGGATTTTAAGGCTGTTGAACAATTTAGATTCATGTAAGTGGGAGTCGAACCTTATTTTTACAGCCTTCTAAATATACATGTAATAAATGGCATTAGAGAGAGATTAGGATTCTTTTTAAATATTTTTTTATTTTATTTCAGGTAAGAACTGGGAAATGCATGCTGCTGCCTGTCCAGGATTGACAGAAACTGTTATTTGCAGCTGCTGTCATTAATTCAGTAAATGTCCTAATGATGAATTGGTTGTTTTTTGTGTCCTCAACTCTTCTCCAGCCATATAACTATCAAGAGAGAGCTGAATTAAAATAATGGGAGCTGTAATTAACAGCGGCTGCCTGGAACTATAACTACCAGTATTCTTGTAGGTCAAGGTCAAGTATTCTTCAAAATCATTGAAGAAATATGCACCGTTCTCCCTCTGTAATTTTGCATATTTCTTCAATCATTTTAAACTTTATTGACAACTTACCTGGGATCCACTATCATATCGCCCCTTCTGTCAGAGCTGCAACGAGCTAAACCTGGCAACAAACCTCAGACTTCCCTAGAAATGCACTCATTAAACCGTTCATTACCCAATGGTTTTTAAAAAAATACCAGCATCTGAGTATGTTTGTGGGTCATGGAAAGTAATGTTTAAATATTTTTTTTATTTCAGAATGCATAGATTCACATGATTTAATAGAAAGAAAACAAAATATTGGTTGGACAGAAAAACTTATAAACAATTAATTTACCAAATAAAATTACAGATAAAAAATGTGTTGTTACATATTCCCAAATATGTAACATAGACATGTTTCCCCACATGTTCTATAATTATTTCATATATATTAACCTATGTGTCCTTATATTCTCTTCCTTGCCCTCTTTCTCTCTCCCTACATTACAATGACATTGCCCAATACATGCAAACACACATACAAACATAAACACACTGATGCACAAGACACATACATTGAGAAATACAGACATACAGTCACAGTGTGTGTCTGACAGAGTTTATATGGCTGTATGTATATCTGACTGCATATGTCAGTGTGTATGTGTGTGCAGAGGCGTAACTAGAAATCACTTGGCCCTGGCGCAAGAATTGCCCTTGAACACCCCATGTGTCTCATCACCCGAACAGCCCCTCTATTCATCTCACTCCCCTCCCTCACCCCTTCATGTGTGTCAATCCCACCCCTCCATGTGTGTCATTACCCCCCTAGCCCCTCCATGTGTGTCATTCCCACCCCTCCATGTGTGTCATTCCCAACCCCACCAGCCTCTCCATGTGTATCATTCTCAACCCCCCAACCACTCCATGTGGTGTGTCAATCTCTCCTTCCCCTCCTAAACCTGTTCACCACCACGGTACCCGGTCTAACCCCCCCTCCATGTGTGTCATTTCCCTCCGCCCCAGCCCCTCCATATGTGTCATTCCCACCCCTCCAAGTGTGTCATTCTCACCCCTAAGCCCCTCAATTAGTGTCATTCCCAACACCCCCAGGCCTTCCATGTGTGCCATTCAGAACCCCCCAGCCTCTTCATGCCCTCATCCTGCTAACATTTGGGGCATGGAGGGTAAAAGTTAATTTCCCTGGTCATCTAGTGGGCTCCCTGGTGGTCCTTCTGCAGCGATCTGCATCCACCTCAGGGACAGGCAGGAATATTTATAGATTTACCCACTGTACTCTGCAATTGCAGGGAGGCTAATGATAGAATCTGTCCTGCTATAAGTGCGACAATTACAAAATTAATTTGCAATAAACAAACTCAATTTTCATTTGTTACATTCGTGCAGGGATACATTCACCATTATTTATTATTTCTGGAGGCATATTGTGGTGCAATTGTAAATATTTGAAGATTTAGACTGGCTTGGGCCAATCGAATGCAAACCATATCTGGCTTTAGTAAACAATTGTCGTTGGTTATTTTCACGGTATTTATCTATCCAGACAAAATACAGTATTTAGCAAAGGGGTTTTATAGTAACAAATGTGCCAAATAGAAAGAAGTATTTTTATGTGCATTAACTCAAAGATAGAATTGCACTAATGTTGTATTAACATAAAAACCATTATACATTGAGAAAAAAATGAAATTCAAAGCAAGGTGGTTTAATTGGAAGTTGCACTTAAGTACCAATTTATATCCTAAATAATGCCTTATTGCTTCTAATAGTCATTTATGATTGCACAGGGAAAAAAAATGCCAGTTTCATGAAATACATATAAAATGTACTTAGTCATTAGTTTATTTCTTAATCCTTTGTAGCTCATTCTTAAATGAACAGAAGCAATACTTCCATTCACAGGCCTTTTAACCAGGAATTACATGGGGTAATTAACTAAAGCCCAAATGGCCCTGTAGCGAATGGGGTAAAAACCATCTCACTGAATTTGGACTGTATAAAATGGACACTATTAAACAATGTACAGATTTTGCAATTCAGGATCCGGGCATGTATTTAGTATGGACCTAAGCAATATAGCAGTGTTCAGTCCAGCTGAAATCCAAACTGATTGCTTAAAATACAGGACTAGATGCCTTATACCTGCTTTAATATTATAATTTGAGCCTAGGGGAGGACACTAGGGTCCCTTTTATATTATTTTTTGGGCCTCCAAATCCAACCCATGGGGGGTGGGGTTGTGGGAGGACACTTGGACATCTTTTATTAAATTGCTCCCAATAACTGGTCGTGGGTGGGGCTGGAGGGTGAACAGTAATCTTTCCACCCCCATTTATTTTAATGTCCTTCACCCGATGCCCATGGGCGGCAGCACGGAGGGACAATTCTCCCCTGTTATTTAACAAGCTCCATCCCATGGAATGAGGCCTGTCTAGTGATTAGGCAGCACTACTACTTTTAGTAAACATGTAGTCACAAGGAGGTTTTAAATCCTTCTGGATGCCTTCGGTCCCAAATTTTGTTAAAACTGAATCCTCCTAAATCCTATACATTGATGTGAAAGCACTCTTTTTTAATACGGACACTGAATGAATCCAAGAGATTGATTCAGATTTGCTTGGGACAATTCAAATCGTATTTGGCTTTAGTATGAGAATTGCCATTGGTTATTTTCACCGGAATTGATCAATCCAGGCAGAATACGGTATTTAGCCAATAACCCTGGCACATTTCGTGATTATTGTAGCCTGGCATATTATTGCCCAATGCAATAATACTTAATTTTCTTAACCTCAGACAAGTGAAGAAAATACTTCATCTGACAAAGAACTGAAATTGCAACTTTAAAATGTAAATATATAATATTGATTTTACAGCTTTATTTTAAAACACTTGTAAGAGCTAGTGCATTGTATGAGAGGGGCACATGCAGGGCCAGTTTAAGAGCCCATTGGGCCTAGTTCTGACATATATGATGGGCCTAATTACAGAATCTTATCAACAGAAAATACTAAAGCAGTCGTACCTCCCAAGCATCATGTATCTGGTTGAGGTGGTGCTGGAAGGAAACTCACAGGACATAAGAAAACACAAAACATATGCTAATCTCTCACATTCATCTTTAAAATAAATCCATACCCCTTAACAGCAGTATACGGTGTTGCATCATGTCGGTGGATGGAGTAAAAGGGGGGCCACTGACACAAATCACATAACCAGAACCGCCCAAAAGTGCAAAAAAAAAAAAAAAAGGGGGGCCGTGTATGCCAGAAGAATTGGAAGGACAGCCTGGCATGAATGCATGTCAGGCTCCCTGCCAATCATGCAGGCTGGCCAACTAAGCGCATACTATGTAGACAGCAGCCTGAGCTTGGCACAAATGCATCTAATGATGTGCTTTCTCTACGCTGTCTAAGGACTGTCCTCTAGCACTCATTTGTCCACTTCTCTCCTAACCTTCTTACTAACAGGTAGATGCTCCTGGTATATAGACTGGGACAGTGAAAAAGTGTGTGTAGTAAGTGTAGGAGAAGGGGAACATGCCACAGTTTTATAGAGACCAAAGTAACAAGAGCATTTGCATAGTGCACAAAATCAGCTTTATCTTAACTAATTTCATTGAAAGCCAGTCTACACAATTTTTGTTCTTCTACATCCCTCTTAAAGGAGCATGTGAAGAGTCATAAAAAAACATTTTTTTTTTCTTTTTACTCAACGGGCCTATTTCATGGGCATGGGCCTGGAACTGCAGCTCCATCCGCCCCTATTTTAATCTGGCCCTGGGCACATGATAGGAGTAGATTGATAGGAGACTGATAAATGCCACAGCTTTGCTTTATAGGCTTAGCGGGTGTTTCTGTGAATTGTAGTTCAGTTTTCAATTTTCTACTGTTGAAAGGTAAATGCAGGAATTATAGGATAATACAAATTTAAGCAATATATATGTTGCTTTCAGCACTGGACCAAAATTTCTTTCAACACTCTGGAGTGCAGATTTCTGGACTTTATACAGAATATATATATATATATATAGAAACATAGAAACAGAGAATGTGACGGCAGATAAGAACGTGAAACAAATGCATTGCAACTATTACACTGAACTAAGTCTGCCATTCCAATGAGGAGAATAATTTAAATCAAACAAATCTTAATTTCTATTTATCCTCCTGAATACATCAGATTACCTCCAGTTCCTCTCCAGAATATCTCCAACAACACACCTAGAAGCAACACTTAGATGAAGCAACCAAGCTATATTAGCCACGCTAATGACAACAACCCTTATATAACTCCTAAAATCACCACCCACTAGGAATGTTTAACACCTGGGTAGGCCTCTGCTTATTTGCAAACAATAGCTAATTAACCAGCAATCAACAGCAAGTAACTAGCTTAATCAAATCAAATGCCTTATAATTACCAACAGGAATTCAAACCTTGGGCAATCAGTAACCTTTTCCTACAGATGAATCTTACCTGTAACAGTAGAAAAGAAAGCTCTTAGCACAACTCTTAGACAGTTGAAGCTTCTGTAAAACTCTACAGAATATCTCCAACAACACACTTAGAAGCAACTCTTAGATGAAGCAACCAAGCTATATTAGCCAAGCTAATGACAACAACCCTTATATAACTCCTAAAATCACCACCCACTAGGAATGTTTAACACCTGGGTAGGCCTCTGCTTATTTGCAAACAATAGCTAATTTAAACAGCGATCAATAGCAAGTAACTAATCAAATCAAACGCCTTATAATATATATATATATATATATATATATATATATATATATATATATATATATATATCATCTATTCTATGCAACTGCTTATTTAGAGACTTCAAAAAGTATTAATATCCTTTTAGTTTTAGCATGCACATAGTTGTTTAACTGATTTCCTCTTATGCTTTAAACTTTCCATGATAGTGCTAGTTTGCCTTTATATATGGGTATTCTTGCAATAAAATTATTTTTTTGTGTTATATCTGAAAGGTTAAAATTATCACTTGGAGCTTTCTAGTTGAACAATTTCACTGAAAACATCTTTATTATAACAGAACAGTCAGTTATGTATTTCTTTAGTTCTCATAGCCAATTTATAGCGTGATTCACACCTGTTTAATTGGTAAAGGAACAACCTTGCCATGTTAACTACTGACAAGTGCTAATATGTGCCTATAAAAATAGTATGTTTTCAAACTCATTGGTCTCCTAAGAAATAAGTAAAGGATTAAATTGAACCATGTGCAGGTAGAGATAATAACCTT
The DNA here is from genome assembly GCA_933207985.1 of Pelobates cultripes. NCBI lineage: Eukaryota > Metazoa > Chordata > Amphibia > Anura > Pelobatidae > Pelobates > Pelobates cultripes. Next base: position 159,535,899 of record OW240914.1, on the reverse strand, counting down.
AAAATAATAAAATTGTGTGTATGTTTATTATATTCGTTAAGACTTAAAAATCGTCAAAGCAAGTCAAAAAAACAACACTTTATGTAAATGTAGTTCTTCAATTTATTATCTCTGTTTATGTATATATGTGTATATTATTTTGTTTCTTTGTTGTAGTGTATCAAATATGGATTTACTCCAAAATCACACTAAAATGGTATTGGATAGAAAAGGGTACTATTGACCTATTGGTTAATGCATTTTTCCTGGATTCTAACAAACTAACTAGGAACTCCAGACAAATTTGAGAATCCCTAACAGTTTTGGAACTTCTGGTTTCCAAGACTGAGGAAATACAGTGCCTTGCAAAAGTATTTAGCCCCCTTGACTTTGTACCTAATTTGTTACATTACAGCCTTAGGTTCAATGTTTTATTAATCTGAATTTTATGTGATGGATCAGAACACAATAGTCTAAGTTGGTAAAGTGAAATGAGAAAAATATATACATAAAACAATTTTTTAGAAATAGAAAACAGAAAATTGGCATGTGCGTATGTATTCACCCACTTTGTTATGAAGCCCATAAAAATCTCTTGTGCAAAAAAATACCTTCAGAAGTCACATAATTAGTGAAATAATGTCCACTTGTGTGCAATCTAAGTGTCACTTGATCTGTCATTACATATACACACCTTTTTTTAAATGCCCCAGAGGCTGCAAAACCTAAGCAAGAAGCACCATTAACCAAACACTGCCATGAAGACCAAGGAACTCTCCAAACAAGTAAGGGACAATGTTGTTGAGAAGTACAAGTCAGGATTAGGTTTAAAAAAATATCAAAATATTTGATGATCCCCAGAGCACCATCAAATCTATCATAACCAAATGGAAAGAACATGGCACAAGAGCAAACCTGCCAAGAGACGGCAGCCCACCAAAACTCACAGACCGGGCAAGGAGGGCATTAATCAGAGAGGCAGCACAGAGACTTAAGGTAACCCTGGAGGAGCTGCAGAGTTCCACAGCAGAGACTGGAGTATCTGTACATAGGACGACAATAAGCCGTGCGTTCCATAGAGTTGGGCTTTATGGCAGAGTGGTCAGAAGAAAGCCATTACTTTCAGCAAAAAACAAAATGGCACGTTTTGAGTTTGTGAAAAGGCATGTGGGAGACTCCCAAAATGTATGGAGGAAGGTACTCAGGTCTGATGAGACTAAAACTGAACTTTTCAGCCATCAAAGAAAACCCTATGTCTGGCGCAAACCCAACACATCACATCACATCACCCAAAAAACAGCATCCCCACAGTGAAACATGGTGGTGGCAGCATCATGCTGTGGGGATGTTTTTCAGCAGCTGGGACTGGGAAACTGGTCAGAGTTGAGGGAAAGATGGATGGTGCTAAATACAGGGATATTCTTGAGCAAAACCTGTACCCCTCTATGCGTGATTTGAGGTTCACCTTCCAGCAGGACAGTAACCCCAAACACACTGCTAAAGCAACACTTGAGTGGTTTAAGGGGAAACATGTAAATGTTTTGGAATTGCCTAGTCAAAGCCCAGACCTCAATCCAATAGAAAATCTGTGGTCAGACAGCAAAAGATTGCTGTTCACAAGCGCAAACCATCCAACTTGAAGGAGTGGGAGCAGTTTTGCAAGGAGAAATGGGCAAAAATCCCAGTGGTAAGATGTGGCACGCTCATAAGACTTATCCAAAGCGACTTGGAGCTGTGATTGCCACAAAAGGTGGCTCTACAAAGTATTGACTTTAGGGGGGTGAATAGTTATGCACATTTACTTTTTTTGTTATTTTGTCCTATTTGTTGTTTGCTTCACAATAAAAAAAAAAAAGAAACATGGTCAAAGTTGTGGTCATGTTCTGTAAATTAAATGATGCAAATCCTCAAACAATCCATGTTAATTCCTGGTTGTGAGGCAACAAAACACGAAAAATGCCAAGGGGGGGTGAATACTTTTGCAAGGCACTGTAACAGTTTTAATCAAGAGTGCAATATTTCACGTACTTATATGTTTTATATATCTGTATGAGTTTATAAGTTTATACATAGATAGAGAGTTCATGTACACGTATGTATCTTTCCGTGTGATTATAAGAATTACATAGTTACATAGTTGAAAATAGATTTTTCTCTATCAAGTTTAGCCTTCCTCACATATGTTTTTGCTGTTGATCCAAAAGAAGGCAAAAAACCCAGTCTGAAGTGCTTCCAATTTTGCAACAAACTAGGAAAAAAATTCCTTCTTGACCCCGAAATAGAAGTCAGATATCTCCTTGGATTAAGCAGCTATTACCCCACTAATTAGAAATTATAACCCTGTATGTTATGTTTTTGCAAGTATTTATCCAATTGCTGTTTAAACTCTGATAAAACCACCTCTTCAGGCAGAGAATTCCATACACTTACATCTTACCATACAGTGTTACACTATTAATCTGTTTTATATTCTTTTTGTAGATCTGCAGCTGTATCCTCTTTTGTTTATATTCATATGGTATTTAAAGGGATCATTGCTGGGTTATTCCTGGAGAAAGCTGTTACCACTTTCCATTGAGATAAGTGCTGTCCTTTCACTTTTCTATCACATTGGTATTAAGTGATTATCTTTTAGTATATAGAGAATTTCATATCCTTATTGCTCTTACTGTTTAAAAAAACCTTTTCTTTGATTTAGATGAAATCTCCATTCTTTCAGCCTAAATGCGTGACCTTGTGTCCTATGTATAGCCCTGTTTATGAATAGATTTCCAGATAATGGTTTGAACTGGCCCTGAATATATTTATATTATGTTATCATAGCCCCTCTGAGATGCGTTTTTTGCAAACCAAAGAGATTTAAATGTTTTAACCTTTCTTCGTAACTAAAATACTCCATTCCTTTTATCAATTTTGTAGCTTGTCTCCGCACTTTTTCTTGTGCCATGGTATCCTTCTTTAGAACAGGTGGCCAAAATTACACAGCATATTCAAGGTGTGGTCTTACCAGCGATTTTATAAAGTGGCAAATTTATATTTTCATCCCGAGAATTTATGCCCTTATTTATACATGACAAAACCTTACTGGCCTTAGCAACTGCGGATTGATATTGCATATTATTGCCTAATTTGTTGTCTATAACAATTCCCAAATCCTTCTCGTGTGTGATTATCCATAATTCACTACCATTTAAGGTGTAAATTGCTTGTGCATTCTTAACCTCGAAGTGCATAACTTTGCATTTCTCTACATTAAATTTAATCTGCCATGTTGGTGCATAGTCCTCCAATTTATCTAAATCCCTCGGCAGCAAAGCAATATCCTGCTCACATTTTATTACTTTACAAAGTTTTGTGTCATCTGCAAACACTGAAACATGACTTTCACTGCCTATTGCAAGATCATTTATAAATATGTTAAATAGAAGGGGTACCATAGCAGAACCCTGAGGGACACCACTTACCACTTTTGTCCAGCCTGAAAATGTATCATTAATGACAACTCGTTGTACTCCATCCTTAAGCCAATGTTCTACCCAAGAACGAGAATATTAATCTAGACCAATTTCTTTTAGTTTGAAGACTAACCTATTGTGAGGTACCGTATCAAGTGCCTTGGCAAAATCCAAGTAGATCACATCCACTGCAACACCCTGATCTATACTTCTATTTACTTTTTTGTAGAATTCAATTAGGTTAGTTTGACATGACCTATGTTTCATAAAACCATGCTGATTATTGCTAATAACAAAGTTCTTCCCAATTAATTCATGAATATTATCCCTTAATAGTCCTTCAAATATTTTCTTAGAACTGTAAAAAGTACAACTCTATAGCATGTAATCCTATTACAGAGTAATTGTGAGAAAAACAGACTGGTCCTCTGGTATTAACAACTGACTCTTTCCCCTAGAGGATAAGAGACATGCATTAGTTTTCTATATCCTTGGACATGATTTATTATTATTATTATTACTGGTATTTATATAGTGCCAACTAATTCCGCAAGACTTTACAATATTATGAAAGGGAGAAATTTACAATAAATTAGACAATTACACAATGACACAGGAACAATAGGTAGATGAGGGCCCTGCTAAAACGAGCTTACAGTCTAGAGGAAGTGGGGTACAAATGCACAACAGGGCAGCAAGGGTGACAGCCACCAAATAAGGTGGAAAAGTAGCAGACTTGGAGGTGAGAGTGGAGTATGACTCTTTAAGGAGAGCGAGAGACAGATTTGGAAAAGTATAGATAAGTTACTCTGGGAGTCCATAAGCATTTCTGAACAGATGTGTTTTGAGGGACTTCTTAAACAATTGAAGACTATGGGAGAGTCTGATGAGGGTAGGCAGGCTGTTCCAAAACAAGGGAGCCACCCGCGAGAAGTCCTGCAAGCGCAAGTTAGCAGTAAGGGTGCGAGCAGTGGACAGGAGAAGGTCACCGGCAGAGCGGAGAGACCAAGAAGGGGCATGCTATGAATAAGGGAAGAAATGTAAGAAGGGCTAGAGTTGGTTAGAGCTTTACAGGTAAGGGTTAGTATTTTGAATTGACACCTATAGGATACAGGAAGCCAGTGTAAGGATCGACAGAGGGGCGAGGTATGGAAGGAGCGACAGGTGAGAAAGATCAGTCTGGTGGCAGCATTCATTACCAATTGTAGTGGGGCAGTTCAGTTTTTGGGGAGACCAACTAGGAGAGAGTTACAGTAGTCCATGTGAACGCCATAAGAGGTTTGAGCCCCTGGAGGTCCGCGGTACTCACCTCCGCCGCGATCCTCTTCTGGAGGACTGCCTGACAGCCCAGGTAGCCCTCCTCCGGCAAATCAGGCCCCTGGGGGCCATGTGATCGCTCTCAAAGAGCGATTACATTGCCCTCTATAGCTGGCTGTGGATCTGCCAGCAGGGGGACTGTCTGAAATGTCAGACAGTCCCCCTGCTGGTGGGAAAGTAAAAGAAAAATCATTAAACATGCTATCAAATAAAATAGAAATGTATTTATATATATAATATATGTATATATTATATATAATATACATATACATACATATATGTAACGTCATACAAAGTTTATTTTAATATTAATATAAGCACATATATTAGTATTAAAATACACTTAGAATGATGTTACATATATATTACATATATATATTATATATATATATATATATATATATATATAATAGATATATACACATATTATATATATATACGTATAATTACAATAATAAATAAAATAATAAAATAAATAAAATAAATAAAATATTGAAACAAAATTTAATATAAATTTTATATTCATATGTATTTTGTTATTAATATATATATATTGGTAACAAAAAACACTTAGAATGACATTCTATATATATCTATCTATATATAAATACAAATAACCGCAAACATATATATATAGATAAATACATATAATTACATAAAAGATTACATTAGTATACACGTAGAATTTAAATACCTATAAATGCATATATATTAAAATTCTACATGTATATTTAAGTAATCTTTTAACATAATTATGTGATTTGATTAATTAAAATTTGATTGACATGCCTGACAACACAGGGAGAAAGTGCAGAGAATTTAATTCGCAAGCACTATATTTGACCCTGTAACTCTCCAAGACACCATAAAACCTGTATATAGGGGGTACTGTTTTACTCAGGAGACTTCGCTGAACTCAAATATTAGTGTTTCAAACTGGTAAATTGTATTACAACGATGATATTTTAAGTAAAAGTGACGTTTATTTGCATTTTTTTACAAAAGAACGGCACTTTTATGGACTAAGTTATTGTTGTAATATGTTTTACTGTTTTAAAACACTAATATTTGTGTTTAGTGAAGTCTCCCGAGAATAACAGTACCCCCCCATGTACAGGTTTTATGGTGTTTTGGAAAGTTAGAGAGTCACATATAAGGCTTGCATTTCATTTTTTTGACATTGAAATTTGCCAGATTGGTTATGTTGTCTTTGAGAGCGTATGCTAGCCCAGGAATGAGAATTACCCCCATGATGGCATACCATTTGCAAAAGTAGACAACCCTAGGTATTGCAAGTGGGGTATGTCCAGTCTTTCTTAGTAGCCACTTAGTCACAAACACTGGCAAAATATTAGTTTTTTGCTTTTTTCACACAAAAACAAATATGAGTGCTAACTATGGCCAGTGTTTGTGACTAAGTGGCCTCTAAAAAAGACTAAACATACCCCACTTTCAATACCTTGGGTTGTCTACTTTTTCAAATGGTATGCCATTATGTGGGTAATTTTCATTCCTGGGCTACCACACCGTCTCAAATGTAACATTACTAATCTGGCAAATTTCAGTTTGAAAATGGAACGTTCTATATTTGACCCTGTAACTTTCCAAAACACCATAAAATCTGTTAATGGGGGGGTACTGTTGTACTCATGAGACATCGCTGATTACAAATATGTGCATTTTTTTCTTGCAGTAAAACCCAACAGTATTATGACATTCACAGCTAAAATGTCAGACGGAAATACAAATTAAAAAAAAAAAATTCGTATTTTTTCACATTTTTTTAAATTTTATTCATAATAAATTATGTTCCATATATGAATAGTTAAAGATAAATTAAAGCCCTGTTTCTCCTGAACAAAATGATATATAATAAGTGTGGGTGCACTTAATGTGACAGCGGTGAATTACGGTTGAACATACATATAGCCTAAATTCCAGTTTTTGTTTACGTTTTGTTTTGATCAGAACGTGCACTATTGACTCCGTCCTGAAGGGGTAAATATGTTGTATTTTTAGCCTGCCTCCCTAGCCATGCCCTCTCACAACAGAAAAGGACTTCCTTATCAAATGCGTGTTCACAGATCAAATAGTGACGGTACTGAATGATCTGAACTACAAAGCAACTTGCATTAGAAGGAAAGGACACCCATAGTAAATATATAAAATTTAGGCACTGTAACAACTTCATATTACCTTTAACCAGGGAAGGCACATTCAGATTACTCTGGTTTTCAAGTCCCTTTACTATTACCCAATTTAATGGTACTCATTTTAATGGTACTCATTTTATCTACCTCAGAAGGTTGAAGGGCTGAGGCAACACTGCCAGGATTTGAACCTGCTGATGATGTATTAGCCCACTGTGCTATACTGAGTACAGTAGTCTTGTTAATTAGTATTCAGCCATTACATGTGAACCCAATGCTCATCTATAACGTTAGCTTTATCTTTATCTTTACCTTGACAGTCATCAGTTCACATTGCCTCAACTTCCATGTTATCACGTAACACACACTGTATATGGATCTAATCCAATTTATGATTTACTCTACATAACTAGAATTTGTCATGGTTTATTCTGTCTATTTTTACAAAGCTGCATGTTTCAATGCCCGAGAATGTTTTCCAATGTGCACAACCTCTTCCTCGATTCTGCCGTCTATGTGGTTTATGTGCATCTTTCATACACCCAAAAGGAGAGACCCGATACACACTGCACCTCTCTGAGAATATCCACACATTGAAATAAAGAGAGTAATATACTTGTATTGTTTCCAGTAGTTTTCCTTTAAGCCAACCGATTGCTTATAATTGAGGCATGATATAATTCACTGTATTTTGCATCAATCACACTTCTAAATTCCTGTAATGTTGCTATTTTCAAGTATGGTGCACAATAGTATGAAAAGTACAGAGAGAACTCTATCCCAGCATGTATTTGCAGCAGGCAATCTATTCTTGTATTAAAAAAAATACTAATATTTAATGTTTTTTCTATTTGCTGCCTGTGGCTTTTTAGCCTGTAAATTTACCTTGAGTTCCTTCCTCATTCATTAGATTGTAGAGCTACTGATGCTCAACTGCTCATCCTTTAAAATTCCATTTATAAGATCCACTGTTATCAATAACTCTTATCCCTGAAATTGTTTAGATATCTTCAGTTTACTAAATATTAAGGATTTGCAATCCATTTGTCCTGAATCAAAATTTGGACAAATTTAGCAGAATTTAGCAATTTTGGACAAAACTAATTTATGTGGGATTGCTATATTTACCAAATAAGAAAGTATATATCACTTTTTTTATTATGTAACATAATATCCAAATGTGATGTAATATGGATATGCCATAGTAAATCACTGTTATCCTGGTTCATGTTTTGTTTTATTTTTTATTGTGTAAAAATGATCAATACAAAGATATTAAATAAAAAACAGGTTGTGTGTGGTGTGTGTGTGTACAGAATGTATGTGCTGCATAAATACAGAATGTATGTTCTGCATGTGTATGGAAAGTAGTTGCTGCAAGTATATAGAATGTATGTGGTACATATACAATGTATATGGAATGTGATATACATAGGGAAGCAAATTAAGGAGCTACCTTCTAAACAGCAAAAATATATAAAAAAAAACACAAAAAAACTGTTAGGGCTCCCCCGGTAGGAGAGGAGTTACAGCCTTATGGGACGTTCCCTTACCGAACGTAGAGGTAGCCACAGAGCGCTCCAAACTGCCGAACAGTAGCCGTACGGATCAATTCGTTTCCCAAACAGCCGAACAGTAATCACACAAATCAAGTTTTCTTCCAAACAGCCGAACAAGCGTACTCCATAAGAATAATCCCCCCAATGACGAGACAAAGCTCTGTATTGATGGTCAGCAGGAATCTGGTTTAATGAGGGCTACATGCCCGGCTTTTATGCAAGTCTCCCATCTGGTGGACACTCCCCTAGGGGACCAAATGGGAGACTGTGACAAGGACATTGTAACAACCAATCACAGGGTAGCACACTTAGCCATTCCCCTTTTCTTACCCAGAACGCTCTGCTCTGCCTGGGGAGATAATTGTGAAGTAATTCAATTATCTCCCAGGACAGAGCCTAAATGCCATTTTAGGTGACAATAACAAAAAGACATAAAAATACATAACTGTTACATTTTACAACATATTACAGGCATTCAACAGGTCCCCAGATAGCTAGGATCTGAGCATACCAAAGTACTGAATAGTGCTCAGATCCTATGCACACAGTCCAATCGCCGTGGAGCCAAAGTGTTCACAAAGTCAGTTCTCATATGATGGGGCTCCATGGGATGCCTATCTGGGGTATGGTGTATTCAGGTACAAACTACCGAATCTAGGGCCGTTTGTGCACTTTCTACCGAACAAGAAGGGAGGTCGGCGGCTTCAACGGTGTTCGTGCCAAAATGTATCCGTTTTGAGTTCCATGAGTTGGACGTTGAACACCGCTGTGCGTTTGCGTGTTTAAAATGGCCGCGACCTCGTGTTCGGCATATGATTGGCAGCCACCCAACTACCGTATCAATTAAGAGGTGTCTGCGGTTAACCTCAACGTTCTGATGGGGCCAAGAGGTTAACCAGCAGCACACTTCTCTACTGGGTGGCCGGCTGTTCGGTAGTTTTATTCGGTACATAGAAAGGGAATGGCATAGAGTCCACAGGAACGGGGAAACATGAATCAAACAAACAAATGAGAAATACGGTCATTTCAGTTCAGGACAGAGGGATCTGTCACAAAAACGTTTTCTTAATTTTGGTCTTTCTGCTGGTCAGTAGAGAGCTCCATAATTTGGTGCCCTTATGTGGCATTTCCATACTAATATGATACCAAATTAGGGCACATATAGCTCCATTACTTGTTATTCTTTAATATTGTAATACTGAAGGCAGCAAATTAGGGAGTTAGCTACTAAAAACCTGAAAGGTCAAAATTAAGAAAAGAGCTTGGTAACAATGTTGTTTATAAAAGTTTTAATTTCTATTGACATCTGTACTTTTTGTAAAATGCAAAAAAGAGGACACACTCTTCACCTATAAAGCAAACTAAAATGGTTTATATGTATGGAGTGTCCTTTAACTAACTTCCTTAATGTAAGGAAGAGGGACACTTTCCAAAATGGAGATCAAAAGGGAATCCAAAGGTAATTCTGTCAGTTCACAAACCCTGAAAGAGGTGATCAGAAAGCCAAAGCATTTCCATTACAAAATCTAATATTTGTTGGGCGCACCAAGAAAACCAGTTCATTATAAATCAGGTTAGTGCAATTAGTCACTACTTCAATGTAACACAATAATAGGTCCACTGTTTAAGTGCACTCCTGCATATTATATATATATATGTTTTTTTTTTTAAAGGAGAAATAGAACTTGAAATCCGTGTTACCAGTATTGATTTAAACCCATATTTGTATTCGGCTACTGTTGTCGAGTACAATGATATCATACACATATACCTTTTCCCCTAATCTTGCCCCTAATCCTACTCCTAATTTTGTCCCCAATCCAACAAGGTCTTCATACCTAATGTGTATTTGTGTAGTATTTATTTTACTGAGTTTCAATACAAATCCAGTTCACACAAATACATTCATTCATTTATAAAAAATATCTCACAAGTAACAAGTCTGCTTTAACACTTGAAAGTAAAATTTTCCCACTTGCAATTAATGAACCTTAGAAGTCAGGTACCTTGTACAATTCCCTAGAAGGCATACAGAATACTTTAGATTCTATAGAACAATAATAGGCACTGAGGCTAGTGGTGTTGTGGAGAGAGGCACTGAGGCTAGTGGTGTTGTGGAGAGAGGCACTAAGACTAGTGGCGTTGTAGAGAGAGTCACTGAGGATAGTGGTGTTGTGGAGAGAGGCACTGAGGCTAGTGGTGTTGTGGAGACCGCCTTGGAGACTATGGTGAGGCCTAATAGAAAGCAGTTGTTGTTGGGTGATTCCATTATAAGAGGTGTGGAGATGGACAATGGTGGTCTTGTGAGGTGTCTTCCCGGAGCTACTGCTCACAGAGACAGGAGACGTATCTGTAATATTGTTAAGCAAGCAAAGCAGGAAGGGGAATTGGATGTACTTGTCCATCTCGGGACAAATGACTTGGCTTGCAATGAGGTTTCAGAGGTTAAGGAAGTTTTTAGTGTTTTTGCCAATGATATACGGCAGGTTGCTTCCACACTGTCATTCTCTGAAGTTCTGCCTGTGCATAACACTCAGAACGACAGGCGGATGCGTATTAGGGACTTTAATTTGTGGCTTGGTGAATGGTGTCGGGAGCAAGGATTTGGCTTTATTTCTCATGGTAGCTCTGTTTGGAATGGAGATAAGCTGTACAAAAAAGATGGTTTGCATCTTTCTCAAAAGGGAACAAATGTTCTCAGTGAGCAGTTCAGAGGTTTTGCTAGGATGTATTTAAACTAGGAGGGGGGGGCAAAAGGGTGATAAAACATCAATCCAATTGTCCCCCAAAACAAGGACAGAAGGTGCCTGTAGCAAGTGTGTTAAAAAATGATAAGCTTAGAGTCATGTCTACAAATGCTCGCAGTTTAGGGAATAAGATCCATGAACTTGTGGCAATAATGGCAACTGATAGTGTAGATTTAGTCGCTGTTACTGAGACATGGTACAATGAGAAAAATGACTGGGACATAGCAATACCAGGGTACTCTTTATATAGGAAAGATAGGGAAGGCAAGAAAGGGGGAGGGGTGGCCTTGTATGTGAAGGATAGCATAAAATCTAGCCTAATAAAAGTTAGTGAGGCAAACATAGAGTCCGTTTGGGCTACGTTAGAATTTGGTAATCACACAGTAACTCGTGTAGGTGTGATTTATAGGCCCCCAGGACAAATTGAAGAGTTAGATAATCTACTAGTTGAGGAAATAGCTAAAATGACAATGAAGGGGGAAGTTATCATCATGGGTGACTTTAATCTTCCTGATGTAAATTGGAAAACAAAATTAGCTACTTGTGCCAGGAGCACACATATTCTAAACTCCCTACTGGGATTGTCTCTAAAACAAGTTGTTGAGGAGCCAACTCGTAAAGAGGCCATACTAGATTTAGTGTTAACAAATGGAGATTTGGTATCAGATATTACTGTAGGTGAAAGTTTAGGATCCAGTGATCATCAGTCAGTGTGGTTTAATATAAGAACAGTGACTGAGTCACACCACACAAAAACAAAAGTTTTAGACTTTAGAAAAACAGACTTTTCTAAAATTAGAATATGGGTAGAGGAGTCATTATCAGACTGGAGCAATTTAAATGGAGTCCAAGAAAAATGGGATTATTTAAAAGTTGCACTATTGAAGGCAACAGAAAATTGCATTAGGCTTGTCAGTAAAAGCAAAAAATTCAAGAAACCACTGTGGTACTCCGCAGATGTGGCCAAAATAGTTAAAAACAAAAAGTTAGCATTTAGGAATTATAAAAAAACCCAGAGTGAGGGAGACAAAATTATCTATAAGATTAGGCAGAAAGAGGCTAAGCAAGTTATAAGAGCTTCCAAATCACACACAGAAGAGAAAATAGCACAGTCAGTAAAAAAGGGGGATAAAACATTTTTTAGATACATAAATGAGAAAAGAAAAGTAAAACAAGGATTAGTTAGATTAAAAACAAAAGAAGGAAGGTATGTAGAAGAGGATAAAGGTCAGGCTGACTGCCTCAATGAATATTTTTGTTCTGTATTTACAGAAGAAAATGAAGGAAAGGGACCTCAGTTGAGAAAAAGGATAAATGAGTCATTTATTACACGTGAGTTTACAGAGGAAGAGGTTCTATTTCAACTGTCAAAAGTAAAGACAAATAAGTCAATGGGACCTGATGGAATACACCCAAAGCTATTAAAAGAGCTTAGTGGTGTACTAGCAAAACCATTAACAGATTTATTTAACCAATCATTGTTAACAGGAGTAGTCCCAGAAGATTGGAAGTTAGCGAATGTTGTGCCCATTTACAAGAAAGGTAATAGGGAGGAGTCGGGCAACTATAGGCCAGTAAGCCTTACTTCAGTAGTGGGGAAAGTGATGGAAACCATGTTAAAGGATAGGATTGATGAACATCTAAAAACACATGGATTTCAAGATCAGAGACAACATGGGTTTACTTCAGGGAGATCATGCCAAACTAATCTTATTGATTTTTTTGATTGGGTAACTAAAACTATAGATCAGGGTGGTGCAGTAGACATTGCTTACCTAGATTTCAGTAAGGCTTTTGACACTGTTGCACATAGAAGGCTTATCAATAAACTGCAATCTTTAAGTTTGGATTCCAATATTGTTGAATGGGTAAGGCAGTGGCTGAGTGACAGGCAACAGAGGGTTGTAGTTAATGGAATATATTTGAAGCTTGGACTTGTCACCAGTGGGGTACCTCAGGGATCTGTACTTGGACCCATTCTCTTTAATATTTTTATTAGTGATATTGCAGAAGGTCTTGATGGTAAGGTATGTCTTTTTGCTGATGATACTAAGATATGTAACAGGGTTGATGTTCCAGGAGGGATAAGCCAAATGGCAAATGATTTAGGTAAACTAGAAAAATGGTCAGAATTGTGGCAACTGACATTTAATGTGGATAAGTGCAAGATAATGCATCTTGGACGTAAAAACCCAAGGGCAGAGTACAGAATATTTGATAGAGTCCTAACCTCAACATATGAGGAAAGGGATTTAGGGGTGATTATTTCTGATGACTTAAAGGTAGGCAGACAATGTAATAGAGCAGCAGGAAATGCTAGCAGAATGCTTGGTTGTATAGGGAGAGGTATTAGCAGTAGAAAGAGGGAAGTGCTCATGCCATTGTACAGAACACTGGTGAGACCTCACTTGGAGTATTGTACACAGTACTGGAGACCGTATCTTCAGAAGGATATTGATACCTTAGAGAGGGTTCAGAGAAGGGCTACTAAACTGGTTCATGGATTGCGGGATAAAACTTACCAGGAAAGGTTAAAGGATCTTAACATGTATAGCTTGGAGGAAAGACGAGACAGGGGGGATATGATAGAAACATTTAAATATATAAAGGGAATCAACACAGTAAAGGAGGAGACTATATTTAAAAGAAGAAAAACTACCACAACAAGAGGACATAGTCTTAAATTTGAGGGACAAAGGTTTAAAAATAATATCAGGAAGTATTACTTTACTGAGAGGGTAGTGGATGCATGGAATAGCCTTCCAGCTGAAGTGGTAGAGGTTAACACAGTAAAGGAGTTTAAGCATGCATGGGATAGGCATAAGGCTATCCTAACTATAAGATAAGGCTAGGGACTAATGAAAGTTTTTAGAAAATTGGGCAGACTAGATGGGCCGAATGGTTCTTATCTGCCGTCACATTCTATGTTTCTATGTTTCTATGTTTCTATCAAAGTACTCAAACAGCAAATGGGACCACGGATATATATATATATATTTTTTTAAAGGAGAAATAGAACTTGGAATCCGTGTAACCAGTATTGATTTAATCCCATATTTGTATTCAGCTACAGTTGTCGAGTACAATGATACCATACACGTATACCTTTCCCCCTAATCTTGCCCCTAATCCTACTCCTAATTTTGTCCCCAATCCAACAAGTAATTAAAACTATAATTCAACCCTTTTCCCTAGCCTTAATTCAACCTATAGTCCAACTCCTAATGCAACCTATAATCCTACCCATTATCCAGCCCCTAATTTAACCACTAATCCTACCCATAATCCATTTTATTATCCAACCACTAATTTTACCCATAATCCAGCACCGAATCATATCTATATTATAAACCCTAATCTAACCCCATTAATACCACACTCTAATCCCACCCAGTAATCCTACCTTTGAGGGCTCTGGCTGACAGTGGGGCTTCTTGTAACCAGCAGGGGTTAAAACCTTTTATTGTATGAAGGTGAATGCCATCAAGGGGCATTAAAGTCCTGCATCAAAATAGCATAGATCATAAGCGATATTTAAGTGGTTAAAGATAAACTCTATTATAAAAAGATGGAGAGACACATCAGTGGAAAGTCCTCTAGCAGCAGCATATCAAAGTAAGACGTTTGCTACCAGACACTATAAATTGCTCTTTCATCCTTTCAAGGTTGATAAAACAAGAATGGTAATGTTAAACAATAATAATATATAGGTCCCATTTGCTGGTTGAGTACTTTGATATTATTATTCTATAGAATCTAATGTATTCTGTATGCCTTCTAGGGAATTGTACAAGGTACTTGACTTCTAAGGTTCATTAATTGCAAGTGGGAAAATTTTACTTTCAAGTGTTAAAGCAGACTTGTTACTCGTGAGATATTTTTTTATAAATGAATGAATGTATTTGTGTGAACTGGATTTGTATTGAAACTCAGTCAAATAAATACTACACAAATACACATTAGGTATAAAGACCTCAACCACTATATTAACTCATGCTATGATTCAAAGACTTTTTTTTCAAAGTCAGAGAATCCTCTATCATTAAATGTATTCAAAGGTATGCTAGAATAGTCAACTAGCCATGCTCATTGAGCTTGCATTGGATTTGGCAATGTTCCCAAGCTCTACAAATAGCAAGGCACATTAATGTATCTATCCTATTATTCCTAGCATCAACTCTGCTGAACTGCAGAAATAAATATATGGTGCAATGAAATGCATCTCTGCATACATGCAAGTGGTCTATTTTAAGTAACAAAATCTGTAATAAGAAATATTAGTTTCAAAACACAGTATGCATTTGAACAGGCTATTTAATGTTAACCCCCAGCTACTTCCAACAGTGAAGGCTTTAAGGATAGCTTCCCAAGAGTGCTGGTGGTTCAGACATGGTTCAGTCACTTTGACAGATCCACTTATAGTAATATATTCAAATAGAGTTAGTCTTCAGATTTGAGCTGTTGGAGGTAGTTGAGGACTATAATGGAAAACCTTCTGCTATTGTGCTGGAATTTAGCCACACAATTTAAAATATCAATCTGATGATCAATGAATCAGAAGATGTATACATGATCAAACACATGAAATGCAGCTTTTTCTTTGTTCTATAACACAATAATATTGGTTTAACAGTAATAATTAGACATAGGTTGCTTACCTGTATAATGAGCAGAGCATTAGCATGGTTTGATATAGAAATTCATGCATTCGTGCTACACCATGGAGAAGTTTTTAGTTTGTTGAAATTGCACATTTTCTAAGAAATTCGAGCTTATAAACCCATTCTGTCAAAATGTGTACCTCCATTTGTATGTATTTATTTACAAATAGAGCTATTAAAAAGAAGGGCATGTTGCATCATCACCCTTTATTAGAATTCCAAACTAGCAGACAGAATTTGAGAGGGAGATTTTTGTCTTCATGCATTTTACACTACAGGTTTTTGGCCTGAATGTTTTTGTGTCTGTCAAGGTTTATGATTGAAAAGTGAAATGTGATTCTTAACAGATTTTATAATTCCTTTGTGTTCATATACCAACGTCCTTGTCATTGACATTTGCAAGTGAGAAGCTTACTAAATAAATAGGTGGTTCCTATATACTTTATTTGTTAATAACAACAACATATTAATTCTGTCAAGGCTAGCTGTACGTAATTTTAGATGGCATAACATTTTACCTATATATTGCTGTAGCAAATTTATAGATAAGGAGAAAAACGTGTTTAAACATAGATATTTCTCAAATCTGTCAATCAATTCTTTGTCATAGACTCTACACTGAAGAATAACCTGACATTGAGAACAGAAGATACCTCATACAGAAGATCCACAGTTTGCTCTGTGGTTGCAATGGTAACTGCTTAGCTCAAGCATGTCAAACTCAAAGGCTAAGACAGGCCAAATATACAAGGTTTAAGTTTATAAACAAAAACGTCAGTTTTCATAGAAACGCAGGTTTATTTAGAAAAGTACAGTATAAAAAAAGTTGCCTAACTGAAACTGGACATCCTCACGCTTGTAGGGCTTCAAAGTAAACAAAAGGGCTAATTTAAGGAGACGTGCATTTGCATGTAGCCAATGTTTCAGTTCAACTACCTTGACATAGTAAGAAAAGTTTGGCAATGGGACTGAAATGGTGAATACAAATACAAAAAGAGAAGTCCTGCACTCACTCCTATAACTACTGGGCCGGCAGCAATGACTACAGTACACATCAGCCCCAATATAAAGTAAAAACCAAAGAAAAGAAAAAGTTACCTGCGCTCTCTCCTTAATCCCTATGTATATTTAGACAAATGGAGGTCATTTAGTTGCTCCAATGGCCACTGGAGGGAATGCCCACCTGCCGACATCAAGGCAGACTCCCCCTAAGCGGGTCCTAACACTGACCCTTCAGCCTGCTTCCTTGAGCTTCAGGCAAAAGATGTATGCTGTTGCACAGCTGTAAAAAACAAATTACGTTATCTTGTTTATTTTGAAGTTCTATGAGTGTGTTCTTCACTTGGAAAGCATTGAGGGGCTATTGTGCATGTGTGTCAAAAAGCTGCGCGGCCAAACAGCATCTCCATAGGGAGCATTCAGCGCCTCCATGCAGACCTAATCTAACACTGCCCCTCTTCCCATTCTAATACACTGCCCACAAATCCCATACATTGCCCCTCCTCCCTCTACTGTTATACACTGCCTGCTTCACCCAATCTAATACATTGCCCCTTAATCTAATACACTGCCCCTCCTCCCTCCGCTCTAATTGAATACACTGCCCTCCCTATCCCTAATTTAACACACTTCCCCCCACCACTCTAATACATTGGCCTCCTTCCTCCCTCAAATAAATAAATACACTGCCCTCACCCCCCTCCCAAATTAAATACACTGGTCCCTTGACTTCCCCAAATTAATACAGTGCCCCATCCCTCCCTCAAATGAATACAGTGCCCCCTCCTTCCCTCAAATTAATACACTGCCCCTTCTCTCCCATCAATATGCTGCCCCATCCCTCCTATTAATGCGCTGCCCCCTCTCTCCCATTAATACACTGCCCCCTCCCTCCCTTCCATTAATACACTACCCTTCCCTCCCATTAATACACAACCCACTCTTGTCCTACCTTACAATTTGCTGTCCGTCCTCCAGCTCCAGCCTTGCTGAATCAGGCCAGACGTTCCTCTGGCATTGCGAACAAGAGGGAAGGGGGAGTGGCTGCTCTGGTCTGCTCAGCAGACACACAGCCACACAGCCCTCTTGTGGCCAGGAGAGAAAGAATTAGGAAATATTTTTGCTGTCTTGCGGCTGGTCGCAGTCACAGCTGAAAGTGACCCCAGAGCAGCCGGGCCACAAAAATAAGCATTGTTTGCCATGCTTGGCCTAGCTGATGCTGCTATCAAATGGCTAGGCAGTATAGGAATGGATTGACTGATCTCACTCCATACAAATGCTAGCATGAAGGTCGTGAGGACATATCAAAGCTGGATCGATATACCATGTGACATATGATGTATTCCATGTATTTTTTGAGATATTTGGGTAAATTTAACCTTTCACTGCAGGTACACCTTATTTTTTTCTTTAAATCAACTTAATTGATGCTTACGTGCTTTGTAAAAATTACTTTTTAACAAAGGTATTTTTTCCATGTTTCTGTTATTATTACCCACTAAAATTACCATTGGTCATAAAGTGACCAAGTTATTAATAGTCCCTACAGACACAAGGTAGAGCCTCGGTTTATATCAAACCATGAGTAGTATTGGTTATGCTGTTTTGAATACATTTAGTACATCAGGTTTTTAGTGTACTTCCATATTTAAAGGGGTACTCCAGACTCCCAATGTTCTTCAGCTTGCAGAAATGCTTTATGTTTGAAGAGTGTGTCATTTTCTTACAAAATGTTCATATTTCAGTAGAAATGGTCACTTTTATAAATTAATCTGGTCACAACCCCTGGCTGACAATCATACAACCGGTCTTGTAACTTTCTTAATGGAGTTAAAATCAAGAGGCAGGCAATTTCCTAGGAGGTAGGAGATGTCTCATCTAAGCTTCATTGGGGAATCTGTGATTGGACCACCACGGAACGTTTTGGTAGAGTTAGAAGTGGAGGGCTTGAAAAGGCTTATGCAATGTATGATCATATATTGTAACTAAAAAAATAAAATCTATGAGCTTTGAAGTTGCTGTTTAGTGAATGAGTAAGTGCGCTGGATCGTGTGTATTGTATGTATTGGCCCCAGCAGCATCCCATTTATGCATGTTAAGGTGAGTGCAGCCCCATGGTTTCATATAAATATTTGGGAGTCTAGGCTAACTCCTTGGTTTTGCACCCCTCCCTGCCACAGGTGCCACATTCCAGGGCCCTATTTCAGCTTGTACTGCAGAGAGCACAAATTGAATTTTTTTCCCCAAGTAAGTAGGTTAATCCCATAAGAGCGGACATTAGGTTATTAGAGTAGGACCTGCCAAAGATGGGGTACATTGATGTTGTGACAGGCTTATGAAATATATGATCATATACTATAATTAAACCCCCATTATTTTTGCCTAGATTAGGTGTTTTTTAAAAAAACAAATAACATCGTTGAGCTTTGAAGTTGCTGTTTAGTGGATGAGCGAGTGCGCTGGATCTTATGTATTGTATATAATAATATAATATGTATATATATATATGCATATACTTGCCCACACAATTATTTGCTTTACCTCATTCTAGTAAGCAGCCTCCTCATTAGAAGCTCATGGGGCACTGCCACGTACAGCCCGGCCACTGCTTCTATAACTGTTGTTTTTTCAAAAAAACTATAAGTTTGTTTGTTCAGCCATTTGGATATGGCACATTCAGTGTATTTCAATCATACATAGCATGCCTCATTCTGCTTACTGTTTTTGGCCTTCACTAGGCTATATCGACTTTTATCATATGCATTTTAGTTAGTCACCCTGCTTTTTAATGTTTGTCTGCCCTTTGGGTGTTCAGGTACTCATTGGGCCAACATTGTTTGCTAACTCACTGTTTAGTATATATGCCCCAAGGGACAGCTTGCATGAATTTAATTATGTAATTTTCATTGGGGTATAATCTTACACAGCTAGCTTGAACTGCAGTTCTCTTGTCTGCTGTTTTTGCATCCCCTCACTTTCTAACATCACCCAGACTTTCTTTGTACGGTCTACATGTGTTAGGATCATCATTCAGTCGTGTTCGGTTTAAGCAATGAAGTTTTATATCTGTTAAAATTTATGTTATGATTACTAAGATATTCTAGCATTATTCTAGCATTTCCTGTTGCTTTCAACCCTAATATTTTATGCTAGCGGTGTATGCATATGTATTTATCATCCTCCTAAGCATTCCAGGTGTAGGTCTTTTTGATGTATGTCATATCTTTTCCTATGTATTATGTACGGCCATCTATGCCTCTAGCTTGTTCAGCCACTGTGGCATTCTAGAGGCCTCTATTCCTGTTTTGATTCTGTCTTCCTACACACCTACCGGGATCCTTGTGGTCCAACCGCTGACCTTCACCTCCCACATGGTTTCACTGTACCATTGCTTCATGGAGGTCCTGCTGTTGCCGAGCGCCTGTCTGTTCCACAAGGCCTTCTTGGTGCTTCGCGGCACACCGTCTGGTCCCCCTGCATTTGGCTGCCCCTTCAGCTGAGGCTCCCCACACACCAGAGGTAAGTACCCACCGAGCCGGGGCTGAGCATGGCACACCGCTGGCACATTGGCTGCTATCGCCCGCAGCTCCCTGGATCCACTACCTGCCTTGGCTGACTGTGTGGCGAAAGCCATTTAGCCACTGGGGTTTGGAGGGGGCTACTTGCCAGCCTTTTACCCTGTGACTATGGCCCCTGTAATAGACCTGGCTAAAATACTTCAAATAGGCTCTGTTTGTGCAATTGGGACTATATTGTTTGTTTACTGAACAACCGCATGAACAGAGACCATCCTAGAGCTTGTTAACACCTATTAACAACTTGTAATGTTTCTCAC
Organism: Pelobates cultripes; assembly: GCA_933207985.1. Taxonomy (NCBI): domain Eukaryota; kingdom Metazoa; phylum Chordata; class Amphibia; order Anura; family Pelobatidae; genus Pelobates; species Pelobates cultripes. Next base: position 159,515,197 of record OW240914.1, on the reverse strand, counting down.
CGCAGTGTTCTAATTGTTTGTTTGGGTGGCCACGATTCCTATGAACAATCACGAGGTGGCGGCCATCTTGTTCGCATGAACGCAGGCAGCGGTGTTTGGGCATGAATCTCATGGAACTGAAATCGGATACAGAAACTCCCGAACACCGCTGGACTTCCATCATTGCCTGCGTTCGTTTCTATTCAGCTTAAAAGGGCACTGTTCAGTGAGATCATTTGTCTAGATGAAGGGAACAAGCTCCAGCATAAGACTATTGACTCTGTTCGGTAGTTTGTTCGTTTCCAAACTACCAAACTAGACCAGCCATAAGCCCTGATTCTCTGGAACTGTTTTGGGCATGGGACCATGCCTGCAGTCGCTCAAATACATGACTTCCATAACATTTCTGAACCCCTGAACGGATCAGGGTGATTTTTGGATATGTTGGTCACCCAGATCAGGGTTGTCAGGGGATGTAACATTTGTGGGGATTTTATGTGTTTTAAGGTGTTTTGTAAAAATGTGTATTTTTTGTGTTTGGATATAACTGAGTTTAGTATAAGTTCTTGACTCAATTATCTCCTAAGTAAAAGGGAAGGCTTATTGTATTATGTGGGGGAGTGCCTTAGATTTTAATTCTATTGTGATTGGTGTATACGTTTGTGTCCCTGTCCCCAACAAGGTCCATGTGGGCGAACACCTTGTTTAGGGATTGTCATAAAAGGCCAGTGTGGCACCATTAAAATTGAGTTCCTGCTTAACCTGTCACATCCTGCTCTGTTCTGCAGGGATTTCCGGCTATGGCTTCTGGTATACAGTACTCTTTTTCACAGCAAGAGCTTCACAGCTATACTCTCTGGAGGAGAGGCCTTCCCACTGAGTCCCTGGATCCAGGAGTTTGGTCCAGGACGGGAAGGGATGATGAGACCCCAACCAAGCTGTGGCGTTTTGTGGGGTCTATGGTGCTTATGGTGTCCGGTGCGGTGCTTACAGTCCTCAGCGTCATCTAGAAAGAATCGATTGGCGGAGATACCCAGTCGGGGTGCCAGGTGGTCCATTACAGACGGCGAGACCCCAACCAAGTTGCGGCGGTTTGTGGATATACGGTGCTTATGGTGTCCGGTGCAGTGCTTATGGTCCTCAGTGTATGCTAGGAAGCATCGATTGGTGGAGGTACCCAGTAGGGGTGCCAGGTGTTCCTTCACATTGATGGCAGCTTTGGGATGGCTTCCTAGGGAGAGGAAAGGCATCATGGAGACACCAGAATCAATACAGATTGATTTGGAGGGATAGAGCCAGCCACTGTGCAGCGTTCCTGTCTACAGCGATATGAAGCCAGTTAGTCCCTGGACAGTGCTCGAAGTGGAGGAGGAGTTTTTAACTAGAGGTTGCAGAATCTCTTGACCATACAGGATGGGCCGGTATCAGAGGCGGCCATGTTGGACTACAGAGAATTTGCCAGAAAAGAGCTGTGGGACGAAACCCTGGCGGGTGTACAGCGTTGGCGAGGTGAGTGTCTCCCCAGCGAGGACCAGTGACAACAGGCCCGAGTGGCAATGAGGATGCCTATGCTGGGAGAAAAGCGCAGGTGGGAGTGGGTGAAGCAGCTTGATTTACTGGTACGGAGGGAACTGTGGCTCAATGACGCATACCAGGTGCCACGGTGGTACGCGATTTAGCGTGTTCCCAGGATGGCTATGTATGACAGACCTGAGGGCAAGGATTACAATGGCCCTGGCCTGTTATGGGAGGCCTTTGCTGAACCAGAGTTTGGGAATGCTGCAGAGTCATGGCTTTGGGACATACATGACTACAGAGAAGCCATGCTGGATCTCCCTACTGCTGCCGACCTAGGGCCAGACCTGATTAATTTGGCCGTCAGGGAATGGGATTTGGAGCAGGAGTTACCAGTCAGTCCCAATATACCTTAAGGGTACTGCAGGAGACCAGGGTGGCAGATCCAGACCTAGAGCCCTTCAGCTGGACAGATATCATAGGCTGGTTCTGGGAAGACCCCCATTTGACTGGTGGAGATGGGACTGAGGTCTCTCCACCGGCCCTACAGGGATACTGGGCAGCCGGCCCAGATCCCCAGCTACAGCCGGAGTTGCAGGGAGGGGAGACGGTTGGTCCCACTCCCCAGTGGCCTTGTACCTTGCAGGGAAAGGAGATAACCGGTCTCTCTCCCCAGTGGCTGTGTACCTTACAGGGAGAGGAGACAACTGGCCTCTCTCTCCAGCAGCAGCCGGAGATACAGAGAGAGGAGACAGCTGGTCCTTCTCCCCAGCTACAGGGGGACAGCAACCCTTACCCCAATAGTACAGATGGGACCGCGGTCTCTGTACTGGATCTACAGGGATGCTGGATGGCCAGTCCAGATCCCCAACTAACCTCAGAGGAATACCAGGAGGAGGTAAGCGATTTCTCCCCTCCACTGCCAATTATCAGCCGGGCCCTGGGGTTAGTGGATGGGACTACCATACCCACTGACCTCCTTCCAGCAGAAGAACTGGCATCAGGGCAGAGTGGTGCTGGCCTCTGCCCTCCTCTTTCCCTTTGTCCAGGGCCTGACTTCCCACAGGCCACACCAGCAGAAGCGCTGGCAACTGTGCAGAGCGCAGTTAACCTCTGCCCTCCCTTGGTCCTTGATCCAGGAACTAACAACTCCCCACACTATGCAGCTGTAATGCTGGCTGTAGGACAGAGACACACTACAGGAGTCACCAGGTCCAGCTACGCCTGCACAAAAAACAGATAGACCTGGACCTGCACGGCCTTTTCTTATCTGATTATTGTAATCCGAAACGAATCCCTAGGGGCTTCAGAATTTTAAATATCCCCACTATTGGTCGTGGCAAAGCCAGGGTCTGCAAAGATTGTACCTCAGTATTAAATAAGGCATCTTTGGATTTAATATTGATTATCATCCAGGATGTTAAAACAGATATGGAAGTTATTAAAACTTAAAAGAAGATTACAGAAGTGGAAATAGAACATGCTATTATGTTGTCATCTTCTGAAGGTATCAAACTTAAGAAAAAATTTAAAGAAGAGCTTCTTATATATAAAAACATATTGATCAAATTTAAAAAACAGAAGTTTGAAAGTGTACGCCAGGATTATCAAGACCATCGTGTCTATAGGTGGCTTACAGGTGATAGGATGCATAGACCCAATCGACAACGCAAGAGAATCACACGTCCCCAGATACCAACAATTGATATTACATCGGGCGAATCAGCATCCGATAATGAGGCACAGAAAGACACTGTTCCTTTTTTAGAAGGTGCAGATACCAGAACAACTACGAGGAGCCACGGCAGAGGCACAGGAGGAGGAGAACGAGACGGGGACATAAAGGCAAGACCTACAATTCGGGGAAAAGCACCCCTACGGAGGTAACTCCAATCTTTAATTTGTCCCAGAGACCCCTGTGCCCACAAGAGATTGACATTCTCAACCGCGAACTCTCCTTCGTACCTACATCAATACCTAACCAATTTAAATGGAACACTGAATTTTTCAACTTTGGAAGAAATATGCGCCTCAGAGAATTTTTCAACAACCCTGAAAAATCCACCTCCATTACTAAAGACCAAGTTGGACCTACACGCTTCAAAACTAAATCTTCGTTTGATCCATACACCAGTAAAGCATTAATTAAAACTTATTTCTCTACAGTCAACCATCTAACACAGGGAGCCATTAGTACACATAGATGTAAACACAAGAACGTTACGTTAAAGCAAGCCAAGTGTATCAAGGATTTAGCAAATGACCATTCAATAGCCATTCGACCGGCTGACAAAGGTGGAGGAATAGTCATCATGGACTATGTACAGTATGCAGAGGAACTCAAACAGCAGCTACAAAATGACACAGTGTACCAACTACTACCAGGAGACCCTACGGATAAAATAAAGAAAAAAATGGGCCTTGAAGCTGGCTATATAGATATACAACTTAGCCAATATCTCCTGAAAGAACATCCCCACACGCCAATTAATATACACACTTCCAAAGATCCACAAGAACCCCATTAGACCACCAGGAAGGCCCATCGTTTCGGCGATCGATGGACTCTTGGAACCTATTGCCAAATGGCTCTATTTTTTTTTATTCCAAGCACCCATCACTGAACTCAATACATGCATTAAAGATACACCTAGCCTCTTCACAAAATCAAAACAACTTGAGGTGAAGAGGGGAACTACAGTGTTTATCACTATGGACGTGTGCAGCCTGTATACGGTGATCGTACACAGACAAGGTATAGAGGCTGAGACTGAGAACAGTCCTCACCTCTTCCTCTACCTATGAAGTACCACCCATTGAATTCGTACTTGAACTAATCCTACTTGCACTAAGTAATAACTACTTTAGATTTGAGGACAGATGGTACCTTCAAACTTCCGGCACATCCATGAGGGCGGCAATGGCCCCCATGTATGCCAATACATACATGTACATATATGAACAACAGTGGATCTTATCCAAATATGGCCAACATATACAAGCTTACTTTAGATATATCGACGACTTGTTGATACTTTGGAGTGGCAGTATCACGGAGGCTACGGAAATGATACAATATCTAAATCAGGTGGAAAGTCCTATTAGGTTTACATCAAATGTGAACACCACATCTGTCCAATTTTTGGACTTATAGATTTCTTCTAATGAACGGGGGATAACATATTGTCTCTACAAGAAACCAACAGACCGCAATATGATCTTACACAATACAAGCGCACATCCAGAGGCATTAAAAAGATCATTGCCTGAAGCTCAATTCCTGAGAGTGATCCGTAACAACTCAGACATAACGGTAATGGAAGCTCAATTGGGGGAAATGATGGAGAGATTCCTTGAAAGTGGCTATAAACAAAATGACTTAATTAGAGCATTAGAAGAGGCAAAGTCTGCCTGCTCAACTAAAATGGATAAAAAAGCCCCAAGGTTAGTCTTTCCTACAACCTTTTATGATGCATCTCCGACGATTTCCAAAATTGTTAAGGAAAACTGGAAAATGCTGACGTGTGACAATACGCTCCCCAAAGTATTCAAAGAACCCCACACATTAGCTATCGAAGAAACAAGAACCTAAGGGACCTGTTGGTCCATACCGATCCGATAAAGAGCTATGAAAAAAACACAGAGGTACAATGTAGGGGGAGTATCCGATGCCTGGGTTGTGTCACTTGTGGGCACATGACCCCATCTCGTAAATTCCAGCATCCGCACAAGAACAAGACCTTTCAAACACGCCACACCATCACTTGCAAGACCACCTATGTTGTTTACAAACTTTCTTGCCCCTGTGGACTCTCATACATTGGCAAAACCGAGACACCACTGTGTGAGAGAATAAGGGGCCATAGATCTAGCATTCGGGTGGCCTACTGAGATGGTACTTCTGATCAACCAGTGGCTAAGCACTTTCTTTCCTTTCACCATCCACTTTCAGCCCTCAAGTTTGTGGCCATAGACAACATCCCACCGCCTAAACGTGGAGGTGATATAGGCAAACTTCTCTTGAATCGAGAGACATTTTGGATTTATACATTAGATACCATAGCCCCTAAAGGACTTAACAAAATGATCTTATATCATTCATTTATATGAGTTGCATATTTGTTGCACCAGCACTTTTTAACACTTTAGCCCTTCTGGCTTCTCTATTGGCCATAGCCAGTAATCTCTTTGCACTGCACACTATATACTTGAAAAGCAGACATTGTATGTTACATTACAACTTCTATCACTGCAGCTTGTTCCTTTAACCCCTTAAGGACACATGACATGTGTGACATGTCATGATTTCCTTTTATTCCAGAAGTTTGGTCCTTAAGGGGTTAAAGAGAGACCATAAACACAGTAGTTAGTTAATTCACATATTTATTTCTAGATTGATACATTTCTATATTCAGTTCTCTAATTAGTCATCTAACATACACTACATTGTATATACTTTACAATGCTCCAGGGACTAGAGTCTTTGAATATAGGTATGTTCTATATCACCAGCCTCTTTGCCTAATTATTTGTTATAAAGCGTGGCCTGGTTCCCATGGAGATCGGGTGTATCTCTCGTCTCCATGACAACGCACGTCACGCGGCCACGTGGTTAGAGGGCGGAGCACGCACACGCATGCGCACTGGGCACTTTGGAACTCGGGCGGCATCACAACAGAGATCAGGTACACCTGGGGTAAGCAAATTTCTTATGATTTCTCTTCCTATATATGTATTAACTTGAGTGTATTGTAATTGTTCCTGATGAAAGTCCCAGACGAGGACTGAAACGTCAATCAACTATTTTAAAATGTTTAAATATTAAAGTCTACAACTTTTAACCTTTATCTACAAACCGTGAGTGCTGCATAGTAATATGCAGGATACAAATTCAAATTAATAAATAAGTTCACATTATAAATAATTTACAGGGGTAAGAAAAAGTATGTGTACCTTATTTGGTTTCCTGCATGAATTGGTTATAAAATATAATCTAGTCTTCAGTAACAAGTGTTAAACACAATATTTTTTTTTCTTTTTTGTTTAATAACATTTTTATTCGTATTTTCGAGATTACATTACAGGACATAATTATGACCAATTACTTATAATCGAGAGAAAAGAAGAAATAAGCGAGCGCCTAAGACAAGTAGAATAATAATATTAAAAATATTGAGAATTACTAGAGAGTACGAGCAGCAATACCTAATAGTCCGAATATAAATAATCCACATATGCAGGTGGTAGTCCTAGTAGTACATAAAATGGTATGTAAAGTCCCAGATGTGGATATGTGGATATGTGGAGAAAACAGAAGACAAGGGAAACTCCAATGGTATAGTATGAACGGAAAATAATATTGTGTATATAATAGTAGAACTACTCACAGTATTCAGAGCTTAAATCCAGCTCTGGTATGAATGGCACGAAGTGGAATAATCCCCACTCAAGGATATATGGTGCTCCCCTTTTGTTCTTTAGTAGAGTACTTTGATGGAGTAGTCCAGCTCGGGATAAAAGGATAAAATATATAGTGTTCACTGTATAGTTGATAAAATGTTGAAACAGAATAAAATATACTCACGGTATATAGAGCAGACGTACTGCTCGGTGGATGGCGTATGGGTGGTATAATCCCCACCTTGGGATTCTTGGTACTCCAATATGGACAAAAAGGCAGTAGTAGTCAGGTCTGAATAAAATAAACTTGCAAATAATAAAATAGAAGGTAAAATAATTCTATAGTGGAAAGAGGAATGTGGCAACCAAATGTATAATAGCCAAATATTCCTTTATTAACACTTAGATTATATAAAAAAAAGTTCCTATACGCGTTTCGCCACAATAGGCTTCATCAAGTAGAAACTTATAAGAAAGAAAACAGACCTAACATATAGCACTTATAAAAGAAACATAAAATTGCACAGATAAATTAAAATTCCCGCCAAAATGACGTCACCAGCGTCATGGGAGTGGAGACAATTCAATAGAAATGTGGAGAATATAAAAAATCATTATGAGAGTGTTTAAGATATAGTATATAAATGAGAAACATTGTTTGTAATAAAAATATTCAAAAACGAGGCTTTGCAGTATCAGAAAATCTATAAATTATAACATCACGTGACGCGGAGTTACACGAGAACGTGTCACGTGATGTTAGGTGAACCACATGTGACATTCCCTAATAGAATGCACATGCGGTTAGACAGGAGCCTCTGCTGGGCGCGTCAGAGTGGCAGGGCCAATATTCAGAAAAGTATAGAGATGAGTTGTATATATGGTGTGGTGGCTGCACCGGAAATATAAGTTATGTATGCAATAATATAAGACATTAAAAGGTAGGTATAAAAAGAAACATACATAAAATAAGTTAAAAAAAGATAAAAATAAATACTGTGAATTGCGTAATCAAATAATTTTAAAATTAAAGTGGGAGGGTTGCATAAAGGATAAAAAACTGCAAAAAATTACTTTAATTTAAAAAGATTACAAAAAATTAAAAAGGTCAAATTCTATATTGAGGCCTCGTGGAGTGAGGGTCTTCAAGTTATAAGCCCATTCCATTTCTTTACTTCCTAAAATCTTTATTATATTGCCTCCTCTCCATGGGATTTCACATATATCGGTACCTATACATTTAATTAATTTGGGATTTTTATTATGCATTAAAAAGTGCTTTGATACTGAATGATTTGTATAACCTTTAGAGATGTTACGATAGTGTTCCGCTAGCCTAATTTTAAAATTTCTTGTTGTCATACCAACGTACTGGAGCCCACATGGGCACTCCAGTAAGTAAATCAAATTTTTTGTGTTACAATGGATACATTTATTTATTTGATAAGTATTTTGTGTGACGAATGACATAAAGGAAATGGTCTTTGATTTAATGGTTGCATCAGTACGTTTACAGGCTATGCACTTATTACATTTAATAAAAATCCTTAGGTTTAGTAAACGGGGAGGGGGAACTTGTATGTTTCATTTTATACCTACCTTTTAATATCTTATATTATTGAATAAATAACTTATATTTCTGTGTATACATTTATTCTATTTCACTAACATTATAGTTGTATATATGTTTACATTCTGTTTTAATGGCATTACACCCATGTTTATTTGTTGGAATATGTTAAGTGACCTCTGCTGGGTTTCGAACTCACAGAATGTATGATCCTAAACTGATGCGCTGCCGGTGCATCCACAGCACCATACATAAAACTCATCTCTATACTTTTCTGAATATTGGCCGGTATTAACTCAGTTTTATCCAACTTATCTGAATACCTATATACTCTGCTACAGCCCTCAGTAAAACGTATGAAATCCTATATGAAAGACTCTATGACCCTACTTCGTTTTTTAAATGATTTTCCATGGAAAGATACATATTTTTTAGTCACTTGTGATGTACAGTCTCTGTACACCATTATTCCCCATGTGGATGGTTGCTTGGCAGTAGAAGGGATTCTAAAAGCCGAAAATAAGATCAAAGACAATCAGATACGTTTTATTATTGATGGTATTAACATTATTTTAAACAATAATTATTTCTGGTTTTTAGATTCTTTTTATTTACAGAAGCAGGGGACTGCTATGGGTACCAGGTTTGCCCCCAGTTATGCCAACCTATTTATGGCAGAATGGGAATCCTCTACCATATATGGCGGGCATGACTGGAAGGCAAACCTGGTTACATATTTCAGATACATTGATGATCTGTTTCTTATTTGGGAAGGCTCTGAGAGTTCTCTTAACCATTTTTTTACAATTTTTTAATTCTAATGACAAAGGTATTATCTTAATTTGGGAATACAGTCAATCCCTTATTCAGTTTTTAGATTTAGAATTTTTTATCCAAAATAATCAATTGCAAACAAGGACTTTTTTAAAGAAAGTATGTACTAATAATGCCATCGATATGTCTAGCTGTCACCACAAACCCTGGCTCAAAGGGATACCAAAAAGTCAGTTCCTCCGTCTTCGGAGGAACTGTTCCCTTATTCAGGATTACGATGACCAATCGAATACTTTACTAAATAAATTTGCCCCAAAAAATTATCCCATCAACGACCTTAATAGAACAAGAAATACTGTTAAAGAGAAAAATAGACCAGATCTCTTAGAATATAAAGATAAGACAACCACTGAGGGTGTCCCATGATTGCCAATCATTTTTTAACAACAAAAGTCATGTTGTAAAAAAAATCATAAATAAATATTGTCATATATTAAAACAGGATGATATTCTAGCTGGGATTATTCCTGATAAACCTTCTGTTATATTTAGAGGAGCACCCAGCTTCAAATCTATCCTCACAAATAACTGTACTAAAGCAAAAAGCACCGCTTCCCACTTAAGTTTCCCCTCCCCGTTTACTAATCCTAAGGGTTTTTTAAAATGTAATAGGTGCATAGCCTGTAAACGTACTGACGCGACCATTAAATCAAAGACCAATTCCTTTATGTCATCCGTCACACAAAACACTTATCAAATAAATAAATGTATCCATTGTAACATTTTATTTTATTTTAAATAAAAGTATTTTTTTGCAGTTTTTTATCCTTTATGCAACCCTCCCACTATAATTTTAAAATTATTTGATTACGCAATTCACTGTATTTATTTTTATCAACTTATTTTATATATGTTTCTTTTTATACCTACCTTTTAATGTCTTATATTATTGCATACATAACATATTTGTGTGTATACATTTATTCTATTTTACTAACGTTATAGTATCCATGTTTACATTCTGTTTTAATGGCATGTTTTAATGGCATTACACCTATGTTTATTTGTTGGAGTATGTTAAGTGACCTCTGCTGGGTTTCGAACTCGTGGAGTGTATGCTTATATACTCTATACTTTTCTGAATATTGGCCCTGCCACTCTGATCATAACACTGCACCCACGGAGTGACGCGCCAAGCAGAGTCTCCTGTCTAACCGCATGTGCGTTCCATTAGGGGATGACACATGTGGTTCCCCTAACATCACGTGACACGTTCTCGTTTACTTCCGCATCACGTGATGTTATAATTTATAGATTTTCTGATACTGCAAAGCCTCGTTTTTGAATATTTTTATTACAAACAATGTCTCTCATTTATATACTATATCTTAAACACTCTCATAATGATTTTTTATATTCTCCACATTTCTATTGAATTGTCTCCACTCCCATGAAGCTGGTGACATCATTTTGAAATTTTAATTTATCTGTGCAATTTTATGTTTCTTATATAAGTGCTAAATGTTAGGTCTGTTTTCTTTCTTATAATTTTCTACTTGATGAAGCCTATTGTGGCGAAACGCGTATAGGAGCTTTTTTAATATAATAAGTGTTAATAAAGGAATATTTGGCTATTATACATTTGGTTGCCACATTCCTCTTTCCACTATAGAATTATATTACCTTCTATTTTATTATTTGCAAGTTTATTTTATTCGGACCTGACTACTACTGCCTTTTTGTCCATATTGGAGTACCAAGAATCCCAAGGTGGGGATTATACCACCCATACGCCATCCACCGAGCAGTACGTCTGCTCTATATACTGTGAGTATATTTTATTCTGTTTCAACATTTTATCAACTATACAGTGAGCACTATATATTTTATCCTTTTATCCCGAGCTGGACTACTCCATCAAAGTACTCTACTAAAGAACAAAAGGGGAGCACCATATATCCTTGAGTGGGGATTATTCCACTTCGTGCCATTCATACCAGAGCTGGATTCAAGCTCTGAATACTGTGAGTAGTTCTTCTATTATATACACAATATTATTTTCCGTTAATACTATACCATTGGAGTTTCCCTTGTCTTCTGTTTTCTCCACATATCCACTTTGAAGTTGCGGATATACATCTGGGACTTTACATACCATTTTATGTACTACTAGGACGACCACCTGCATATGTGGATTATTTATATTCGAACTATTATGTATCGCTGCTCGTACTCTCTAGTAATTCTCAATATTTTTAATATTATTATTCTACTTGTCTTAGGCGCACCCTTATTTCTTCTTTTCTCTCCATTGTACTCTAAGGGGCTCAGAGGGGATTCCCCTTTTCCATAGGTGTGCTGCCTTGTTGTCATATTCTCTGTTTTCCTATCAGTGCTGAACCTCCTTCCTAATCTCAATTACTTATAATCGCATACTTTATACATCCCTGACAATATTTTCCATATCTTACAAATCAACAGAAACAAAAAGAAAAACAAAGTAAATACGTAAAATAAAATAACATACATAAATAAGTCAGCAATATAATACAAATTATATAGGTTATACATTGTAAATAACTGTTTATCTTATATTAAATTTAAATGAACTATGTTCTGCTGTATGCAGAGAGAGAGTTCTTTAATTTAAAGACGTTTTCCACTTATCAATTTATTATTTGTAATTACTTAGGGGGATAACATTAACTATTCATTCTAATCCTCTGCTATTCCTGTACTTTATATTTATTAATAATAACTCCAGTATGTAATCCAAGGGAGCCATATTCCTAAATATATTTCCCTCTCACCCCTTGCAGACCAGTGAATATCTTCCATATCCCATGTTGTTTCAACTTTAGCTATCCATTTAACTATTGTAGGAACACCAAGACGAGGCTACGTTTTGAAGGGCTTCCCCTAGTAGTAGCCATAGTAGTTTTTGTTTATATGAGAAAGAAAAAGGCCAACCGAGAAGCACCTGTGATGGTGTCAGTGAAAACTTAAAAGAAAGTATCTCTTTAATTTAATGTATTACTTGTACACAGAAAGGCTGTATTATTTTACAAAACCACCATATGTGCTCAATATCACCCTTTTCCTGCTTACATCTCCAACACTGATCACTGTATGACTGAGTAAAAGTATGATTATTTACAGGTGTACTATACCATAGTGTTATACGTTTATAAAAGGTCTCTCTTTTTGCCAAACTTATTGGGGCCTCTGTTGCCTTGCAAAAAATTGTTGACCAATCTTTCTCTAATAGTTGTACATGTAACATGCTCATCCACTTCCTCTGAAAAATTGCCATTTCTCTTCCATTTGTTTTTTTGAATTAAATAATATATAAAAGAGAGATAGCATGACATTTTTCTTCAAGAATTCTTTGAATTGTGAACATCTAATGGTATCTAATAATGAGTGACATTGTTTAGCCTCCATCAATCATATGACAGTTGGTAAATTTTTCCCTATTATAATGGAGGAAAGAGTAGGGTTTTTATCATGTAAAAGTTTTTTGATTATATTCGTTCCCAACCCTCCTTGTAATTCTGGGTTGTCTGCCAAGGGATGTAAAGGTGAAAGTTGCCATAATTCTTAATATGGTCACCATTTTTTAATATATTAGTAATCAGAGGATGGGGGTTGGGCAGTATTTTTATTTTTATTTTACATGTTTGCCATGGTAGAGTATGCAGCGGGATAGAAACAAATTTCTGTTCCACTGCAGCCCATGATTTAATATATCTAGTATCTGTCCACTTCCTCACTCTGTTAAATAAAAAAGCTAAATAATATCTGTAAATATGAGGTATACCTCATATTTATTTTTTCCTTATTTTTCATCAATATTTCATATGATAATCATGCGTTCCTATTACTCCAAGTGAAAGAGAGAAACAAGCGTTTAACTTTATAGAAAAATTAATTGGGTATTGCTATAAGAATAGCCTGACACATAAATAGTAGTTTTGGCAGTATCATCATTTTTAAAATGTTGATCCTATCAAAAAATAAAAAAAATGTGGTACATTCCAATTATTAAGACAATTCTTGATTTCCTCAAATAAAGGAGAGTAATTTGATTTATAAAGATTGCCTATATCCTCTGCCAAATGTACACTCAAATATTTTACTTTCCCATCTTCCTACTGTAATGGCTACCCAGCTGGAGAGGGGTATCTGCCGTTGGAGACGTACTTTTCTAGGCAAGCTGCCGTGAAGTAATGGAGTTCCTATTCCCATCCACGATATCCAAGTGTATAATCCGACAGTGCTGTAAAATGAGGCAGAGTAACGGTACCATAAATCCCCCCCAAGAACGAGACGAGGCTATGTTTTGAAGGGTCAAGAAGAACTGATGTTTATTGACAGGGGGTCTCCTTTTATGCAATAGTGCCCTCTGAAAGGCTACACCCACATAATTAACACAACAGCCAATTAGATACATGGTTCAACCCCCATGTCTCCTCCCCTCGGATAACATATAACATAATTAAAACAGACACAATTTTAACCACATTCTGGATGTACCCCAAAAACAGGGGGTACACCTTTAATTCCAGCACCACGTAATAGCTCTCACTCAGGGGAACAATATATCCAAATTTCAGCCCATTCGGTTGAGGGGTTCGGGAGTTATGGATCTTTGAAATTTTGACCGACCGCACAGGTTTTCTAGCAGAAAAGAGTTCCATACGTTTTGGTCTTGCGGTCGGTCTCCGTTCATGCATTAAAACCCCACAAACCCCTTGCCATCCACAGTCATCCTGGTGTTCGCTGGAATCCCTATGAAAGCTTAAACAAAACTACCGAACGGCCGGTCGTTCGGTAGTTCCAGCACGAACTTACGAGCTCCTGGAGGTCTCAGTGGTGTTCGCCTGTTTGCGTATCCATTTTTAGTTCCATGCGTTCACAGGCAAACACCGCCTGCGTGCGTAAGATGGCCGCGAACACGTGTAAAGTCCCAAAATGGCGGCCATCTAACCTGAGCACAAAGGAATTCATATGAACCATGCGAACGGCTCCACAAGCACTGGGAGGTAAAATATCAATTAACTGTTCCCCTGGGTGGTCCGATGTTTGGTATTTTGGGCTGTATTCTATAGTAGGAATATTTCCACGAAAACTAGCCATTCGGTTTTTGTGTGATACATCCAGCAGCGTTGTTATTTAAGTCCAGGCAAAAAGCATGGGCAAAATCATAGTTCTGTTACACCTACCAACACCCAAAACTTTGTTGTATCTCTCGTTTCACATTAGGTTTTATAGAAAGATCTAAAATTTCGCATTTATCAATATTAGTTTTAAAATTTGAAATTAGACAAATAATTATATTTCATTAGTGGCCTCTATTGATATGAGCAAAGTTGGTTGTTACAGACTTTTTGCTCCATGAATAATATTAATTTTTTTTGTTGTATTATCTTTAATTTCCCTCCCCGTTCCAAAGCCTGATTGATCAGCGTGGACTAGTTCAGGCAAATAGGACTTGAGACTAATAGCAAAAATTTTTGAAAATATTTTAAATCTATATTGAATAATGCAATTGGCCTATAATTATTGGTTATGGTAGGGTCTTTCCCTGCTTTTGGTGTCAAAGTTATTATTGCTTTCATCATGGGATGTGGGAGGATGGCATCCAAAGGCAATATAACTCCTTTCAATTCTTCTAATGAAAGTGCCGCCTCTAATTTCTTTGCCTCTAGTTTATTAGTTAAATGTCTTGATACGTCCTTTTTAATTTCAAATTTCTTTTCTTTAGTACCTTGTAAATTATATAGGTTCTGAAAGAAGGATTTAAATTATTTTAAGATTGTCTTAGTTGTGTAGCAGCCTGTACCATCGAACCTTTTTACGTTAGCTATGAATGTTTTTTGGTACTTGTTTTTTAGTGCCTTGGTTAAAAATGTTCCAGTAGTATTTCCATAAGAATAGAATGTACCACGTGTAAGCTGAATTGCTCTAAAGGCTTTCTTTAAAAGTAACATACATAGTTCGGCATTTAGAGCCATTAAATGTTTAAGACTTTCAGGAGTTGGTTTATTTTTATGGGCCTTTTCTTCTTTATCGATACGACTATTAATTTCCTGCAATTTTGGATCCGCTCCTTTTTAATTCGAGACCCCCATTTGATAAGGACACCACTGACTACACTTTTATGAGTTTTCCAAACCCATGAGATGCTTGTTTCCGCATTATCATTTTCATTAAAATATTGGGTTAGTGTATGGTTAATATTTTCTACTACCCTACTGTCATCCAGGAGTGTTTCATTAAGATGCCATGTGCCCTAAAATCGACAAGGGGCTGTTTTGGCCAATAAGCACCTCCTAATAGAGATGCATTGAAACAATGAACCTCTATGAGTAAAATTCAAAATCCCCATGCAGGAAAAAAACATAATTATATAACTATTTACACTAATCCATAACATTACATATGTTATGTAACCAGTGATAGTGCTACACCTATGATCATTTCTAATGTAACCACATGTGATTACATGCATCTCTCTAGAGAAGAGCGTAGATAAGAATATAGCTTCTGTGTTTACTATGGCATATATATTAATATTTGTATTTTATTTATGGAACTGACATTAATAGTCAGTTCCACTTCCCAGTTTTGGGGCAGTTAAGATTTGATACGCATTGTATAATAGAGAAATTACTAGTATCTTAATACCCAAGATAGCTTAATGTAAGGATGTCAACTGAAAGTTCCTAAAATTCCTTAATTAATGTAACACTCATATAGTTAAATTAATATCCTCAACATAATAATCCGTTATATGCTAGGCATTCTGATCCATTTATAATCAAAATATGTACATTTTAAATTACATTGGATTAAATTAATTTAATTAACCGCTAGTTATAAACATCTTAACTTTGTCGGATCAGGATGATTTATCTCAGTGTGTGAATGAAGTGTCCTTGATTGATGAAGGTTGTCTTCTATGTTTCTTTGCCATTTTTTACCATTTTGATTTCTGTGATATTGGTTTTAATAATTCAAGTGAGAGACCAGTCCAATCTTCCACGTCATCTATAGGAAGACCCAACAATTTTTGAAATTGCCAAACATCTACAGGGGATTTAATGGATAATAATTTTCCTTGATGGTTCACTTTTAAAGCAAAGGGAAAGTTCCATTTGAATCTGATATTGTGTTCGTTCAGACTTTTTTTTAACTGGCCTTAATGCTCTTCTTGCATATATTGTTGCCTGTGACAGATCTTGAAAAATAATCACAGAATAAACTTCAATAGAAATCTCTTGTAGTTTGGCCTTATATACAATCTCTTGTTTTAAAGTGAAATCCTGGATTTTGCAAATCATATCCCTTGGTTTATTCTGAGGGAGTGCTCTTGGGCATAGTGCTCTATGTGCACGATCAAATTTAATTATTTCCTCTTCGCCTATGTTCATTATCTGATTGAATATTTTGTTAAGTGTTTGGGTTATATTTTCCTTATCCCCATTCTCCTGTTCAGGTACTCTGGTTCTCCGGTACTCAGGTATTCAGAGATTATTCCTCCTGGTTCGGTTATCTAAATCCTCTATTTTTCTTTGAAGTAGTTGTAAGGTTTCATTATGTACTTGCATTTGATCTTGAATCACTACTCTTTGTTCTGCTGATGCTACTCCTTCCTCCAATATTTTCCACTCTTGCTCCTATTTGCTGTACTTCTGTGCACAGTAATTGCAGCTTTTCACCAAAACCTTGCTCAAGTTTATGGAGCATTTCAGCTGTCAGCTTTAGAAGGCAACTGGGCAATTAGTGAGCAAATTCTGTATTTCCTCCTTCAGCGGATATCTCCGACATTGTTACTTTTTTATGGCACGCTAATTCAGTTCTGATAAATCTACCTCAGGTAAATCGTTTCCTCCCAGCTTACTCCGCGAGGGAAAGAGGAGAGACAATCTGACGGCCCTGGAAGGATATGTTGATAAACTTGAGAATTAATTTTTCCCTTGATGGAAACTCAAGCATTGTGGAGTGTCATTGTGGTCTTTGCCAATCTTCAGGTGCACAGCAATGCTTTTTTTATTTTTTGAAACCAGCAGCTTTCTGTGTGGTGTCCTGCCATGGACACCATGACTGTTCAATGTTTTCTGTACAGAAAACCCATGAATAGAGATGTTAACCAGTTCCAATGATTTCTTCAAGTCTTTAGCTGTTTTTTTGTTGTTACCACATTAAGAATTGTATAATGTGCCCTGTAAGTCATCTTGACTGGACGGCCACTTTTAGGGAAAGTAGCCATAGTGCAAAATTATCTCTATTTTTAGACATTTCTCTAATAGTGATCAGATGAATATCAAAGTTCTATAAGATAAATTTGCAACCCTTTCCAGCTTTATGTAACGCATCAATTGTTCACATTAACAGATATTTTTTGTGTATAGCAAGCTCAACATGTTTGAGTGCTATTTATAAGTCAAAATAACTCTAAACCACACCTCCAATTGTGTTTCATTAATTGGACACAGGGTTTGACAATTTCCAACTCTAATTTTTAAAGTCACTCACATAGGGTTTCACATACTTTTTTTCCAACCTACACTGTGAATATTTAACAGTAATTTCTTAATGGTTTATGTACCTTTTCTTAACACTGTATAGAGAAAAAAAAATCATTTTTTTTCATAAACAAAGAACACCACAGACAGGGATAATATGCATGCATATCCTATGTAGACATAATGATTTAGTGGCAACAAAAAGGTCAGCATTATTTCACAGAATCCTTTGAGACTGTAAGCTGTAAGTGCTGTCTAGCTAAGTACTTCCGTGGTTAGATCTCTGCTCACTGGCCGGGTCCCCTTTACCTTCTGTATTGATCTGCGTATATTGTACAGACTTTTCCCCCAATTATACAGTGTTGCAGTATATACTGGAGCTTTATAAATTATATTAATAATAATAACCTACAACTTAAAGTTCAGAGACTTTCATGGGTGTATTCAGTAAAGTGAATGCAATTTTACCTGTCAATGTATGGCATTAGCTAGCAGGAGAAAGCAACATAATTTACATTCAATTGTTAAGGAATATCATTTAAAGATGGTGAATTAAAAATAAGAATTAAAAATAAGTAGGATTTTGTTTTCTTATGTCTTGTATTACAATGCAAATATAAACCAATAATATGCATTTATGTTAATAGTAAATTAGTTAACAAATCTTGAAATTATATGCTCAAATTATATGCTCAAATTATATGCAAAAGATTACATATTTGCTATCATTATAAGATAACATTTCTATTAAAACCAAACATATAATTGAGTAATATCTATTCCTACGTGTGAATTAGTATTCACATTGTAAGTTTCAAAATATTGTAAGGAAAAATTTAGATATTGAATTAGAAAAAAAATTAATTAAATAGAAAACCTTTCCCTCAAAATTAGAGAAAGGACTAGGTCTGCTTAAACTAAAAAATAGTTACTCAGCTTTAGCTAGTCTAAAATGTGAATTCCTAAAGTTAACCAAGTAAAGATATTTCAAGTGTATTTTAATGTACCCACAATAATAAAATATTATGATCCATCAGGATATTTATCACCAACACCTATATATATTTCTATTTATATACGGTAATATTATGCCTTTTCATCATGTTATACCATAGCATTTTTTGGGGGGGAATCATTCCTCAAATGTAGCGATACACAAATTTACATTTTATCATTGCTTAAATATGCAACAATTACTTTTTACTGTGTTTTTGTTTATGATACTTTTCTATTTGTAAATTATCAATTGATTATTTTAACATGTAGAAGTCAGCCCTTACAGCCCTGCAAACATCTTATCTTAAAAATGCTCTGCATTGTTACACTGCCAAAAAAACTAATAAGTCATTAAACTGCAAGTGGATATCCTTGTTTTCTTTCTCATACAAAGACAAAAAATGACACGATGTGCTTGTTGAAATATACTGTAAGTGACTGTACGGAGATATTTGAGACAGAATTGCTTCTATGCTCCATTGTATTTAAATGCCTGGATGAGTGGTCTTCAGACTGGGTTTATTGAAGCACGATATTTGGCAGACTTCGAAGAAAACTCCACTTATCATGCACCTGGCACTGTTTCAAGATTTCACATTCACTGAAGAAGCACTCTCTAAAGTGTGCAAATTGAAATTTTACCCTTTAGAAAATATGAATCCATGAACATATTGTGCCCTTAACATTTATATCGTTTTTGATTTAGTAATTCAAATTAGTATTTTATAGAGTCCCCAGTTATAATGTTTATGTGAATTTGATGGAATTAAATATATGTTTTTAAATTATATTTTCTATTATCTGTTTGCTTTCATGGTGATATTTTCTTGTTTGCTAAAAAACTTATATTACTAATATTGAATATAATAAAATATTCTACAGTTCAACTATTGTTCAAAATTGAACAATATTAAAAAAATTGAAATATAAAATTTCCTGCTTAATTCTCAACAAATCCCTGCTTATTGAAAAAAAAACACTCCAGGGTTGTCAATAGAACTATGCTAACTGGCAGTGTAAATTTTATTTATCAAACAGTTTACTTTTCATCCACAAGTAATACATGTTAATACACGACTTAAAGGGTACTGTAGTGCTAGGAATACAGTTGTAAGGGTTAACCAACTCTTACTGTGCCTTCAGATTTCAGAGCTGATGTCCCTCGGCGCTGGATCGGCGCTCTGCCTCCTCCAACGTCACCCGATAGGGGGTGCTAACGCGCAGGCGCAGCAATTGCGGCAAGCGCCACAAGCACATTAGGCCATCCCTATAGAAAAGCATTGTTGAAATGGATGTTCTTATTCAGAGTGTGAGGATGTCCAGTGTTACCAAAAGTAGTCTAACAAGCAGGAAGGGCCTCTAGTGGCTGTCTATTTGATATATTTAAAAACACTTGTTCGTCTTCAGTAAAAAGGCTATATTGTAATGTCTGTTACTTAAAAAATGGAGGTTGGCAAGGCTACTTTTGGGGTAATTTAAATATTTCTCTTTTAAATTAGCCCATATACATATTAGCGTATCTACATTAAAGTCAGAAAATGAGTGTTGACTGTTGCTTTTGACTGGACATGTCTTCCATTTTACCATTTGTAATCTGTCCAGGTTGCTTACTGCACTCTTTGCTTTTGGCTGGACATTTTAATTTCCAGGCAAAGAACAAACACAGTGCTTAATACAGCTAGAAATGGTTTACTAAATAGGCAGATAAGGCATCTACCTATGAGCACACTGCAGAATGGGACCCACACTAATACTGGTAAGAAATGTACTTCCCAATATGTACCAATCAGTGTAGTATGCTGGTTGTTAAGTTTGCTCTGTTGGGGGGAAAGGAAAAAAGTCAATACACTTTGTGCCAAGAGGCTGGACATCCTTGATAGGAAAAGGGCAAATTTCTGGCCCCTCAAACCATATCCTGTACAACACATATACAGATACACACTGATGCATACACACACACTGACACTTAGATACACACTTATAAACACATTGATATATGCACTGACACAATGACAAATACACACACAGATATACACATCTTATATTTTTAGCAACCCTCCTGTTAACATCTTTTATCTGCAGGAGGGTGACTTCTCTGGGTTCATGCTGCTGGCTGAGGCAAATGGGAGTGTTTAGCTGGCTGGAGCTGGGCCTCTTCTTGCTCTCCCTCCTCCTGCCTGTGCCTTCAGTGTAGCTCTCCCTGTATCTGAGAGGAAGTGATAGGCTCTCACGTTCTCCCAGCATCAGTGATATTCAAGGTGACTGGTCACTCTGTTAAAAGGCCATAGTACCTGAACTGGCCATAGTGCAGCTACACCAACTGTCCTAGCAGTGGTTCCGCAACTGGTGTTATGAATACAGATTTGAATTCCTAATGCTATAGTGTTCTTTTAAATCAACACTTTGGGCACAATATGTATTGCAATTGATAGATATTGGCCTTAAGAATACGCATATTTTAAAACATTGTTTGCATGCTAACATTTTTTATAGGTTTTGAACAAAATAAATACATGTGTTGTAGAATGCTGAACATAAACATGTCTCCTTAGCCACACCCTCTTATACCAGGAAGACTTACTTATCAAAAGTATGCACACAGTCTCAGCTCCAACAGCACTGAGTGAGCTGTTCTTAATACACAACTTGGCTGCAGACAATCAGAGAAAATGCAAACAGGTAGTGATATACTTGCTATGTGTCTCCCTGAGTGTCCTCTGTTTTGAATGCAGATTGTTTTGTTGTTCAGACCATTCTTTTTTTTGTTTTATTTGTTTTGACATTCATGTTTTATTCTTTTTTTGCAATTAAAAAATGGATAACAATACATTACATTATAATACATTACAAATAATACTGTACATTCATAGATTCTGATAAACATAAATATACATCACAAAAAAATATACAATTACTCCTTCTCTCTCCCTTCTGTCCTAGTCCTTTCCTCCCACCTCACCTATTGTCTATGAGCTATAGCCCAATACGGTCATCTTTCTGTTGTTTGAATCGATTATTATAATAATGAACTGCTACTTAAACTAGTGTCTACGTCAGTTCCTAATTTTAACTTCAGGCTAATCAAACAGTTATAATTTTTGCAAAATTCTTTCCATGGAATTTTAACTGATATAAGTGATAAATAACCAAATCAACAAAAATTCTCAGCAATAATATAACATACATGTAAAGCCTTTTCATAAAAAATTCAGCGTGGACTGTCAAATTGGAATCAATTCCTGGCAGCATTTAATCATCTTCAACTAATGTATTTTTCAATGTATCTGGTAATGAGGTGTATAGTAATAGAGCCAGCTCAGTGTTAGTGTTTTTTTATATACTTGGATTGTCATGAATTCAATCATACGCCAAAACGGTCTGATTTTTTAAACAACTCCACCAAATAAGGACCATATGCCCTTTTTTCTTGTTCAAACTTCCAGCATAAATAAGATGCTGTCAAAAAATCTAAATAAATCTGCTGGAACTCTATACCAACTTGTTAAAATCTTACACACAGTTTATTGATATCTACTTGATTCCATGCAATGTTTAGCTAAAGTAAAAATGTTTTTCCAATTTCCACGGGAATACTCAATTCTAATGTAATTTTCTCACATATTAATAAAGTGTGGCTTGCCAATTTCATTTTCCCGGTTTAACATTTTGTAACAATGAGACAAAGTATGCTTCCTGTTTGCATATTCTTTGTATTTGGTGCTGTCTGATGGCAACTCTTATTTTTTCTGAAAGTCTAAAATAAAATGTAGTTGTGATTAAGTTAACCAACTTGTATTATCTGTTTCTGTCTTCATCATCAACATATCTAGTGGCAATATTTTTCCTGTGGCTAAATTAATTATATACCCCAATTTTAAATACCTACCTTCGTCCAAAAACTCCTGAAAGTATTCTCTATATTCATTGCTAGGAAGAAACTCTTTATTATATGTTACTGGGTACAAAATTTCTGTGATGTTGACCACTTTACAACTTTTAATTTATTTGTTCTAGCTATGTAGTGTATTTCTAATAGTTGGATCTTTCTTATACCCACATTGTTTTAGTGGTTCTTCAATCCATAAAGCTATATATGTTGGTTTTAAAATAAAGTACTGTTCTAATTCTACCCAAGGAATTCACAGACCACCTCTATTTTTAGGTTTAGTTATATATTTGTAAGCAAACCTAGATGGTTTTAAATAAAGGTTATTAGTAGTTTTTTACTATTTCTAAGGAACGTTCGAGGCAAATAGATTGATAGTGCTTGAAATAAAAATAAGATTCTGCGCTATACATTCATGACTACTACATTAGATCTTCCAGGCCATGATAATTGGCCTAAGGACCAGCTATTTAAATTTTGTTTTAATTTAATCAAGAAGGAAGTGTTATTAGCCTTGTATAACATTTCTATTTCTGGGGTTATACATATACCTAAATATTTCAGCTGAATACATTTATTATAATGATTTTTTCTTTAATATGCTCTACTGAGATTTTGAAATATTTATGCCTAGAAATTCGCACTTCAATATATTTACTTTAAAATTTGATAACTTACTATATTTTCTATTTTTTTATTTAAATAATTTTAATAGCGTTTGGGAATTTTATACCGTTACTAAAATATTATCTGCATATGCCACCAACTTATTGTTTAAATTTAAAATCTCCACTGCTTCAATATTTGGATTTAAGCCATGTTTCTAAAGTTAAAACAAACAGTGGTTGTGATAATGGACACTCCTGCCTAGCACTTTTTGCGAGACATAACGGGTCTCAAAAAATATCATTGATTTTTACTTTTGCTGAATGGTTATAATATATTGCCTAATCCAATTTAAAGAGTAGCTGCCCAACCCTACCTTATCCAATGTTTCCAACATAAAAGCCCAATTTACTTGATCAAATAATATCTCAGCATTGATTGATAATAATGCTATGAGAATATTAGTTTGTTTAGTGTATCCAATTATATTTAACATTTTTATGGTATTATCCAGTATGTCTCTTTGTGGAAAGCATTGGATTGACTGGGAGTGTCAAATTTGATGATCTCAGCTAAGGAGGAGGAGCAGGGCAGAGCCAGCCATGGTGATCACTGACCTAGTGCTGTAAAAAAGTAAGTAAACTAACTTTTTAAAGTAAGGAGAGAGGAGCCAGTGGCCTAAACTGTGCTTTTAAATGACAGTGTCAGGAATACATTTTTAAATTCCTGACACATTAGTGTTCCTATAAGTCTGGTGAGTGATAACTCATGCATTTGCCTTCTTTTTGAATTATTGTAATAATTGATTCCAACAGTCTTTCTTCTAATTTCCCTCTGTTTCTTATTTCATTAAAAACTTATAAAAGAAATGGTATCAGATTTTCTATAAGTCTTATAATATGATATTGGAAAAACCATCTGGACCTGGACTCTTTCCTGAAGTACTGGACAAAATTGCAGGGTGAATTCCTCTTCTATTTTTTCTTTAATTACATAGTTACATAGTTATAGTGTGTTATTCTCTTTAAAGTATGTTTTTATATATAATCTAAATTATTCTTTACTATTCACATCTATCAACAGACTTTCATGTAACCTCTAATTTTGAATAGGACTTTTTGTATTTTGCACTCTTAGATTTAAAAAAAAAAGAGAAGCGTGATTGTTAGAGTTCCTATTTTTGAATTAATTAACATATTTAAAATATTTTAAGAAATAGAAAATAAGTCAGTCCAGGTATATTTGAAATGTTGTTTCGATAAATAAATATAATCTCTTATTTTATCATGTTGAACACACCAGATATCTACTAAATGGGTATTTTTCAAGTTATTATTGATCTTTCTGATTTTAGAATATGGCATGTAGGACAATCCATCTAAAGTATCTTTAACTAGAATCTAAAATAGTATTGAAATACCTGCCATTATAACCACTCTAAAGTTAAAGGTTAAAGGTAAAGTTTTGACTGACTGCACACATGGTCGGTCACTTTCGGGAGGTCAGAAACAAATGAAATGTTGAATGGTTCCTCTGGCTCATAGGTAGCGATTGTTCACCTAGTTCATGCAAACAATCCTACCGAACACTGCTCTCCTGTCTTGTCGGAAATAGAAGCAGGCATTGACACAAGATCACTCAGGTTCACAAGTGGATGTATCCAACTTTGAGTTCCATATACTCAACAACCAAGTGCCACTGCCTGCATTCGTGCGACAAGATGGCCTCCATTTTCCACAGCATGTGTTGTTCGGTTATTCGAACAACGGCCACACAGAGACAGCACTTAAGTTTGTAGTTAGTTTGTAGTTAATGAGCCAGGGGGGTGGTTGGTGTTCGGTAGATTGTAGCTGCCGCACTGGGGAAATGTATTTTTGTTCGGGGAACTTTATAGCAGAAACTAAGAGGGATATGTTTTGCTAACAGAATAAATAGTGAATTTGTCACAATGTGTTTCCAGAATGAATTCAATAGTAATTTGATACAGGGCTAAATCACAAATCAAAAATGTATGTTTTTTTGTTTTTTTTTTAAATGATTTAACCCATTACATTTATTGAAAGAAAACAATTGTTATTTAAATCTATTCAATGTTTCCACCAGAGACCAAGGCCATTTTAAATGTAGCAGGTGGTGAGAGGGAACCAGAAGTAACAGTAGAGAAAAAGAAAGGAGAGAAAAAAAATGACATAAATGTCTCCACAGACTAACCTAATCACAAAGAACCCAACAATACATAAACATAAAGCCTTTTCTAAAAATGTTAGCAGTGGATATATTAGTACAATACTGGACCAAAAGTCTTGATTAATCATGTTAATATCCAGCCAGGTGTCTTTGTGGAGTCTCTATTTATGAATAGAAAGGGAGAGATAGACAAAAAGCAGACATAGAACACAATTTTCATCCTGTATCCTGGGTTTTATAACTATGATATAGATGATAAATAACCAAATCAAACAAAAATTCTCAACAATAATATAACATATATGTAAAGTCTTGCCTAAGAAGGCTAGGAGTAGATATTCTAATCATGTTCTGGACCACCAATCTAAGTCCCATAAAGTACAATCTTAATTAGCCCTGTTAGTAGTATGGTTCTTGAATATAATGCCCCAGCAGCTGTCTCTACATTATCTCATGCACAGTATACATAACTGTAATATTTATATAATACCCACTTTTTGGCTTTTTATTGTCCCCTAGAGCCCTGCATAGCTCTATGTACTTAGGGCACCTTATTTCTATATCAATAAATCATTAAGCAAAATTTACATAATTTGTATATTATACCCAGCACACCTAACTCTTCTTCCAATTATGTATCTCCTGCTTTTGAGACTTTTTCACTGCAACAAAACTTTTAAAACTCCTGATAATAAAAATACCCAACAATAATTTAATCTACACATAGGGCCTTCCTTCCTGAGAAGAAGAAAAAAAGTAAATATATTTGTCCTGTACTGGACCCACAATCCTGGTCCTGTAAAGCACAGACTGAATAGTCTTGACCATAATAACTCCCAGATGTATCTATGGTGTTCCTTGCACCATATACATTACTGTTCTTCAACATCTATAACCCCTGTTTTCATATTTATGTAACTGTAAGGCTCATTACCATATAACTATATTGCTACTGGAAAGGACATTTAAATATATTAAATAATTTACATATTGTACCCAGTATACCTAACTCTATATCAAAATATATAACCTTTACTATCGGGATTTTTAATTACAACATAAATTATCAATCACCAAATTAAGCCAAATACTCAACAATAATATAACATACACATTGACCCTTTACTAAGAAGGCTAACAGTAGATATATTAGTCCAGTTCTTGATTCCCAATCTAAGATCTATAAAGTAGAATCTCAAATAGTCCTCTTAAATATTCGGAGATAAAAACTAATCAACAATAATTTAGCCTACAGATAGAGACTTTCTAAAAAAAAAAAAAAGGTTGTCAGTGAATAGATTACTCCAGTACTGGTTCCATAATCTAAACCTTGTAAAGTACAGACTTGATTAGTCTTGACTGTAATACCCCACCAGGTGTCTTTATGGTGTTACATGCTGCATGCACATTGCTCTCCTTCAATAGATATATCACCTTTTCTTGTATTTTTTAGACTGTAACATTCATTAACATATACCTATATTATGCTTTACTATTGTAAAAAAAAAAATTACAATTTTTATTCCTTCTCCTCCCTCCCCTTCAATTGATTTATAAGATTTTCATGAGTTCCAATTAATTAAGTTGAGTGTGTCCTTTTTTCTTTTTAAGTATTGTTCTCTACTTGTTTATCCATTAAGGTTTGTGACATTTATATATAAGGAACTATCTCTGAACGTATTTTCATTTTCTGAGGCTTAACCTCCCTCTTCTTCTCTGGTTTCATAAGTGATATTGGCACTCCTAGTGACTCAAGTAGCGTAAGAACCGCTCCTGCATATTTTAATTAGTAAGTTGTCTTGTTTTTTTTTCTATATTCAGGCTTGAGGGAAAACCCCATCTGGCTTTCTGGTTGTTCTCTTGTAAAGTTTTGCTGATGGGCCATAAATGCACTTCTAGCTTGCAGTGTTGCAGGTGACAGATCAGGGGAAATGTTTATACTTGATCCTTCTATCATTAAAGGTGTCAAAATTCTAAATCTCCAAAATATATTTTGTTTTTCTTAAAAATAATGGATTTGACATATAGTCTCTCTTGCCCTACTTGGCGGTCTGTAGACTCTTTCAATTCAAGCTATTTCTGTATTGCATTCTCCAGTTTTCTTCCCTACTGTAGGTTTTCCTGCTCTATGTTTTTTGGTATGCCCCTTATCCTAAAATTTGACCTTCTACTTCTATTTTCTTGATCTTCTAGTTGTCATATTAAAAAAAATATATATAATCAAAACACAAAAAAAAAACCACTCCCATTTCTTTGATGTTCAAGACTGGGTTTAATTGTTTGCTTTTCTTTAAATAGATTTTTTAACAATCCACACCTTTCAACTTTAAAATGAATGATATAATGTTTTTCAGGTTCCCCAGAAAACAGTCTCATTCTCTGTCTTTGCAAGGGTAAATACTATATTTTCAAAGTTTCCTTCTGAGCATATTCCATTTTAAACCTCCAGAAAAAGTTAACAAAATCC
The DNA here is from genome assembly GCA_933207985.1 of Pelobates cultripes. Classification (NCBI taxonomy): domain Eukaryota; kingdom Metazoa; phylum Chordata; class Amphibia; order Anura; family Pelobatidae; genus Pelobates; species Pelobates cultripes. The sequence goes on along the minus strand of OW240914.1, from coordinate 159,487,286 downwards.
ACTCTAATCATCTCAAAACGGCTTCAATTAGTAAAAGTGCCAGATTTAATTACCACAAAGGTCAAATTCAAATACAATTTAGCCTGCATTACCCATTTCAGGCTGCAGTTCCATTTAACCACAATGTACTATGATATATTTTATTCCATTTGATTTCTTTCCTTTGGTAGCCAAAGCATATACATATATAAATATAAATATTTCCATTAAACATACAATCTTGCTGCGATTTCGCCTTACTTGCTTAAATTTTGCTGTGTTTACTTTAAACATCATCTAATACATGCCTTTCTCCCAAGATTCTACTTCAGCTCAAATATATTCCTGAGCATACCTCAACTATGTAATCTTGCTGCAATATACTGCGAAGGCTCTTCCTTGAGCTCTGGTCCCATTCGGAGATAGTTTCATGGGGAATCTCCTTGTTTGGTTACACAGCGTTAGCTGCATAATGTTGGAACATTGAGACATCAGCGAGAGCTCCACCTTACATCTCCCCTCCCAGAGCATTCTGCAAAGCATACAATACAAACCAATGAAAAGAGTTACCTACACACTATCCCATAGCAGTGTTCTAGGAGTAGTGGGAGTCTGAGTGCCTGAACTTAATTTTGTGTATTTGCATTCTACAAACCATGTATTTATTTTGTGCAAAAACTATAATAATTTGAGCGTGCAAAAAGTACAGAATATTAATGACGCCAAAACATATCAAATGTATTCAAATAGTATTAACTCCTTCATTTAATGCAGAGGAAGAGGGATGAAGACAGTGACAGTCAAAGGCCCCATACTCAGCATGTTACTTTTTCACCCCAGTTCCTTGGAAATTGTTAAGCGGGTGTAAGACCTCCACTTTGAATATTTTAGAGTTTGGATTCCAATATTGTTGAATGGGTAAGGCAGTGGCTGAGTGACAGGCAACAGAGGATTGTAGTCAATGGAATATATTCGAAGCTTGGACTTGTCACCAGTGGGGTACCTCAGGGATCTGTACTTGGACCCATTCTCTTTAATATATTTATTAGTGATATTGCAGAAGGTCTTGATGGTAAGGTATGTCTTTTTGCTGATGATACTAAGATATGTAACAGGGTTGATGTTCCAGGAAGGATAAGCCAAATGGCAAATGATTTAGGTAAACTAGAAAAATGGTCAGAATTGTAGCAACTGACATTTAATGTGGATAAGTGCAAGATAATGCATCTTGGACGTAAAAACCCAAGGGCAGAGTACAGAATATTTGATAGAGTCCTAACCTCAACATCTGAGAAAAGGGATTAAGGGGTGATTATTTCTGATTAGAGATGTCGCAAACCGTCCGCAAACTTCCCGTGAACGGTTCGCCACGGTTCGAAGCGAACCATTCGCAGCGAACTCCGGTCAGCTGACACATCCCTGCCAATCTCCGGCAGACCCTCCCTCCTAGACCCCCCCCACCTCCCGTACAGCATCCATGTTGAAGCTGCCTTCAACATGGATGCTGTCCAGGAAGTAGGAGGGTCTGGAAGGGAGGGTCTGCTGGAGTTTGGCCGGGATGTGTCAGCTGACCGGAGTGCGCCGCGAACGGTTCGTGGCGAACCGTTCGCGGGAAGTTCGCGGACGGTTCGCGACATCTCTATTTCTGATGACTTAAAGGTAGGCAGACAATGTAATAGAGCAGCAGGAAATGCTAGCAGAATTCTTGGTTGTATAGGGAGAGGTATTAGCAGTAGAAAGAGGGAAGTGCTCATGCCATTGTACAGAACACTGGTGAGACCTCACATGGAGTATTGTACACAATACTGGAGACCGTATCTTCAGAAGGATATTGATACCTTAGAGAGGGTTCAGAAAAGGGCTACTAAACTGGTTCATGGATTGCGGGATAAAACTTATCAGGAAAGGTTAAAGGATCTTAACATGTATAGCTTGGAGGAAAGACGAGACAGGGGGGATATGATAGAAACATTTAAATATATAAAGGGAATCAACACAGTAAAGGAGGAGACTATATATTTAAAAGAAGAAAAACTACCACAACAAGAGGACATAGTCTTAAATTAGAGGGACAAAGGTTTAAACATAATATCAGGAAGTATTACTTTACTGAGAGGGTAGTGGATGCATGGAATAGCCTTCCAGCTGAAGTGGTAGAGGTTAACACAGTAAAGGAGTTTAAGCATGCGTGGGATAGGCATAAGGCTCGCCTAACTATAAGATAAGGCCAGGGACTAATGAAAGTATTTAGAAAATTGGGCAGACTAGATGGGCTGAATGGTTCTTATCTGCCGTCACAGTCTATGTTTCTATGAGAAAAAAAAAACATTTGCAACAATGTGTGCATCCTCATTTTTTAAATAAAATATGTAGGTTTAGTATATGTCATTTTCTGAAGGTAGTTACATGGCCCCTAGAATTATCCAACGTTTAGAAATGTTTTAGTAGTTAACTGACCCTTTTTTAGCTATATGAAAACAAAGAAATTGTACAAAGCTTGAATGAGCTCAAATATATTTCCCATCAAAGCAACACTATAGCGCTAGTAATACAAACATGTATCAGTGCATATGATATTAGTTAATCCAATGCTTCCCTATAGGGAAGAATTGGGAGGCTAACGAGGATGCGTGGGAAATTGCCGTGTTGCACCATTAAACATCTTCTCATAAAGATGCACTGAGTAAATGCACCTCTATGGGGAGCATTCCTTGTCTCAATGAAAATTGTGGAGATGCTGAATGTCTGTCCTGCACTCTGTGCAGAACTGAACACATTAATTTCCCATTCATTTCACTGTAAATCAAATTTCGTCCAAATTTATCCAAATTGGCAATTTAAAAGCTCTGCATTTCTGAATTCTTTACAAAACAAAAAACAAAACAATTAAATATGAATGAATTTTGAATGAATCAGATTTTTTTTTATTTCAGATACATTTGTTTCCATGAGGATAGCAAATTAGGAACTTATATACCAAGCATATGAAACAGCATAATTAAGATAAATGTTTTTTTTTCCTAATTTTGCTTTATGCTGTTTAGTAGATAGCTCTCTAATTTGGTATCCTAAAGTGGGGTTGCCAAAATTAAGGTACAAAATTAAGTACTTATCTACTGCAAAGGTTATATACAGTGCATTGCTTCCTACTTAGGGATCTATCTACGAAACACAACAGTTTCCTAATCTGGTGCCCTTATGTGGGATTGCCATATTTAATGGTACCAAATTGGGTAGCAGTTTAGTAGATATAGACCTTATTTGGTACCCTTATATGAGTTTGTCATACTCAACCTCCAAGTTTAGAACAAAACCTAAAATTTGCTTATGTGTTTGTTTGTTTCTTCCACCATAAGTTAAGGGTTTCTCCATAAGAAACATTATATGTCGTTATTTTTTAAAGGACAGAAAGGTCTTTCATTTAATATACTAAATGAACACTTAACATAACATTAAGTGTGAATAAAATGTCAAAAATGGGAAAAAATTCTAAATATATATTTTTCACATTTTTACATAGAATATTTTTTACATATCCAGTTCAACTAAAGAAAAATAACTCAATATGATTTCCTCTATCAGTTCTGATTGTTAAATTCCATATGTCTAGGATCTAAATTAATGTTTGGTATTTAATGTTAATCCTTACCACCTCACACCAAATGCTATATTAACCCTATCATTACACTAATGCTAACTGTATACCTACCCTAACCATACACTTACACTATCCTTAACCCTAAAACAATATTAATCCAAATTTAGCATTCATCCTTACCCTAGCACTAATCCTAACCCTACATCTGAACCTACCCTAAAACTAACTCTAACCCTACTATACTCTTATTCCTAAATCTAACCCTAACCCTAACCCCACCACTAACCCTAATTCTATCCCTAAGGAAACCCTCTTATATCAATTCTGATATCAAAAGTTAGGTTTCATAATTATAACAGGAGATATCAGATTATGACTGCATCTAATGGCTCTTTTTATAGTAACATCAAGTATGAATAGTGGCTGCTTCACAGCCAATTACACTGTGACCGATGCTGGACAGCTGGTAAAGCCCAGCACTGAATAAAATCAACTGGCAGACAGACAGGGAGACCCAGTGAGGTCTCAGAGTTCTCATATTCTCTGTGTTAGTTTTAATGCATTAACTTGGCTCTCCCCAAGTTAAAAGGGTAATCCAGACTTGGACCCCGTGCTCACTGTGCTAAAGGAGTATCAGCTGCAGGGGCATTTTAGCTGCGAGGCAAACAAGGCATTTGCCTTGGGCGGCATTTTTTAGGGGGCGGAAAAAATGCCACCCCCAAATGCCCAGGGCAAATGCCTTGTTAGCCTTGCGGCTAACAGACATGCCGAGCGGGTGGGCGGCTGGCAAGGGAGCTCTTCCTCTGAGCTGTCCGCTCAGCTCCCTCGCGCGCCGCAGAGTGAGGCTGGGAGCCGGAATATGACGTCATATTCCGGCTCCCAGCCTCACTTTGCGGCGCGCGAGGGAGCTGAGCGGACAGCTCAGAGGAAGAGCTCCCTCGTCAGCCGCCCGCCCAGCGCCGCCCGCCCGCAGCCACTGGACCACCAGGGAGCTAGAGAACCTCCCCCGCAGCATTCCCAAAGGTAAGGGGGGGTAAATTAAAAAAAAATGTGTTAATGTGAGTGTGTGTTTGTTAGTGTGTGTGTGTCTGACTGTGTGAGTGTGTCTGCTAGTGTGTGTCTGCTAGTGAGTTAGTGTGTGTCTGACTGTGTGTGTCTGTTAGTGTGTATGGGTGTGTCTGACTGTGTGTGTCTGTCAGTGTGTGTGTGTGTGTCTGTTAGTGTGTGTGTGTGTCTGACAGTTTGTGTCTGTTAGTGTGTATGTGTGTGACTGTGTGTGTGTGTGTGTCTGTTAGTGTGTGTGTGTGTCTGTTTGTGTGTCTGTTAGTGTGTGTGTGTGTGTCTGTTAGTGTGTGTGTGTCTGTGTTTCTGTTGTGTGTGTGTGTGTGTCTGACTGTGTGTATATGTGTGTATGACTGTGTGTGTGTCTGTTAGTGTGTGTGTGTGTCTGTTAGTGTGTGTCAGTGTGTGTGTGTGTGTCAGTGTGTGTGTGTGTGTGTCTGTTAGAGTGTGTGTGTGTCTGTTAGAGTGAGTGTGTGTCTGTTAGTGAGTGTGTGTGTGTCTGTTAGTGATTGTGTGTGTGTGTGTCTGTTAGCGTGTGTATGCATATCTGTCAGTAAATGTGTGTGTGTATTTAGAAGGCGGGTCGGGGGAAGGGTTGGGTGGTAGGGCAGCACAAAACCAGGATACACCACTGATCAGCTGCATCTCACTGACATACCACTCACTGTACACAAGTACCTCTCGTGCAGAGAGAACATGCATGCATTTCGTTTATGGACTATCCTTATGGGTGGGATAATTCTGATATGCCTTGGAATAGGTTCTCTGTGTAATGGCACAAGTGAGCAAAAACTATCTTGAGACCTAAACAGGGATTTACCAAACAGCAAGCTGCTGAGTTTCTCTAAGCTTTTGTCTGTTCTCAGAGTTCTCATATTGTCTGTCTCTCTTCACAAGCCTGCAGCCAAGAAATACAACAGCTGAGTGCAATTGTTCATCCATGGTGTTATGAATTATTTTAAAGGGTGTTATGGTGTGCTGACTTTTGTCTCTTTATAGGTATTTCAATGCCCATTTATAGAGCTTCTTTTAATTCTGACTTCCAGCACTGCATGCATCTCATGGGTCAGCCTGAGCCACTAAAAATGGCCCCATGTGACAGAAGGCAGCACCAGGTATCGATTAATATCTGGGACTTCCTGGTGTAAGTAGGATATGTTAGTACACCCTAAGTGTATCAAAGCCTATAATGATACATCTTCACATAATTAGAACATTAAGGGTACCAAATTAGGAAGCTATTTACTAAAAACAACATCTTCTTAATCTGGTACCCTTATCTGGGATTGCCATACTTAAGGATATTAAAATAGAGTGCAGATAGCTCCCTTATTTAGTATTTGTTAATATGGCAATACCATATAAGAATCGCATATATGGAGCTATCTGCTAAACAGTGTAAAGATCAAATTGAAGAACAGTATTTCACCTGTTTAGCACATACTGAAATGATCCAGTCCAGGAAAAAATGTCAGTGAAAAAGTCATTGTCTTTATTAATACAGCATACAAAAGAGAAGCATACATATGGATAGCCCTAACTGCCTCAACAGAATCTGAACATCATTGCCCATCCTCCTTGAAGTATTGTGTCAAACAGTGGCGTACACATAACCCATGGGGCCCCGGTGCGAAACTGATCCAGCGGTGAACGAGCCCCCTGACTATCCATCTCCATCGGGTGGCCCTGACAGCATGGGCCACCCGATGGGCACCTTAACATGAGGCCCCGGCAGTTTACCGCGCGGGCCAGGGCCGCAAGTGGTGATTGTGGGCACCCGGTCGCAGAGGACTGCAGGGCGGCCAGGCCCCCTGGGGTGACGGCCCGGTCGCAGCTGCGACCCCTGCGATCATGGTATGTACACCAGTGGTGGCAAATTATGAGCAGCCTGGATTACTATTAAAACAGACTTTCTGCTAAAAGGACTTGCTGTTTAATACAATAATGTGATATTTGTTGTTTAGGCTCACATCAAAAGCAAAGTACAGCGTTCATACAGATTTCAGGGGTTAATAATAGTCGTGTGCATGTCAAAAACATGTGTTTTCACTGCACCAATTCATCCAAAAATAAGAAAACAAAACATTAGGGAAGGGTGAATTTCATGCGTATGGTGTTTTGGCTTGTCAGATGTTCTGCAAAAAAAAAAAAAAAAAATCCAGTAAACTATATGTTTCAGTTGGTAAGTCAAGATAAGTGTGGCTTGTGGAGATGGTTGATTTATAAAGCCTTAAAAATGACTAACTAAAGTTACTAAAATGTATTGCAGCAATAGTCCTTCCAAACAAGAAGTCAAAGTGGAAGGTATTGCCAAAATTAACACTCTTCCAATAGTAGATGTCTATTAATATCAATCTAAACCAAAAATGCCATGCAACTTATTGACGAAAAAGTACATTGGCCTACTTACATATATATATATATATATATATATATATATATATATATATATATGTGTATATATATATATATATATATATATATATATATATATAAAACCAGGGGGCTGCACACAATTGAACATGCTTTAATGGGGTGCTGCTGGGGGCCAATTTATATAATACACAAAATCCAAAAACTTCAATGTTGACAGATTTCATTTTTAGTTTTTTTTTAGAACACCTAATCTAGGCAAAAATAATGGGGGTTTAGTTTCATTATATGATCATACATTGCATAAGCCTGCCACAACGTCAATGTACCCCATCTTTGATAGGTCCTACTCTAACAGCCTAATGTCTGCTCTTATGAGATTAACCCACTTACTTGTGGAAAAAATTCCACCTGGGGCTCTCTGCAGTACAAGGCTAAATAGGGCCCTAGGATGAGGCACCTGTGACACAGAGGGTTGCAAAATCAAGGAGTTGACTAGACTCCAAAATTTATATATATATATATATTAAAATGACCTAGTATTCATCAAGTTTTCACCACCAGGCTAGTATTACAGAATACTAGCTAGTTATCAACACCAGGCTAGCAGAAAGAGACCGACCGCACAACACAGCATTCTTGAACATAATTGTGCTACAAGCATTCTTTAGTTTTAAAAATAAAAAAATTGTATATGCATATGTACCTGGATATGTTATACCTTGTTTTTCTTGTACCTGTACTTATATATTCACCTAGTTTTCACCACCAGGCTCTTCTTAGCCAAGGTAAAAAGATGGCTCTGGTTTATATACATTTTAATCTCAATGTTATGTGCATATCGATGATAAAATAGCTAAATATATGTTATATGGCTTATTTGAAAACAGTCTTGCTGAAACCTAGTTTTAGTAAGTCATTGTTTGGTTGGCTGTGGTTTTGTTTTTTTAATTATCAGTGTCATCTGGTTTTGAACATAGATATAAAAGAATGAAACAGTTATCTAAAATTTAGACAATTTCACAGTGAGTTACATCATAATAAATTGTCTTTATCCTTCTATTGTTTTCCACAGTCCCTATCTATTTACCTTTCAATCACACATGTACCTATATAGTAAATTGATAGATACAATCATAATAATTGCAATAATAATGAGCATTCTTTTTTCTGCCTTGTTATCTGCTTACTGCACACAACACAGATTAAAATGCATCAAGCAAATAGCACGGAAAATATATTCAAATAAACAAATCACGCACTAGCATCATTACATTGCTAAAAGAAAATGCCAAGCCAAAGTATGCCAGCACTCATAGCTAACTACTATTCATAACTGACATTTAAAACCGTGGCTATGCTATTAAATTGTGGCACTATTTAATGTGCGCAAAATTTTATAAACTCCACTTTAATGACAGTCTTGCTGTATTTTTTCATTTACTTGCCATATTGTTTAATTATGTAGACTATAAATCAGTCACAATTGTACAGACTATTTCTATTCAGATATACATAAATGTATTTTTTTAATCTACTAACAATTCTTAGAGCCTACAATTTTCTTTACAACTTCAGACAGAAAAGTGTATGAAAAAAAGCCACCCTACTCTCACTCTAGATCTACCAGGATATTGATCTGGTTGAATTTAAGTTCTTCTACTTAACTACTGAGGTTTTATTCCTGTAGCTGGTCGTTTGTTCAAGAGTATGCTATTTTGCCCATGACCTTCACTTATGCTGTGTTCCAATAGTCAAAATAAATATTTCTCAGACCCTAGGCCTTACTAAGAATGCACAACCTGTGTAGTATTCACTAATCAAGTGCAGAGATGGCAAACCACATCTCTCTGCTCCAGAGAGCACTGAATTAAATTAATATTGATACCTGTAAACAATAAACAAACACATATATAAATATATATTAAGGAATGTGATTTAACGTGCATTCTTCCTTTAAAAGTTACATTAAATATCACTTACACTCACACTCCGTAAATTACAACTCTTCCTTCCAAATCTTCCTGAGTGCTTCCTAATTTGTTGAAATATTTTAAACATGTACGCACAAAAGTGCTTTGTCAGTAAATGTTAAAGATGACCTAAACCATCTTTTCAGTGAATCTCCAGGTCTCTTGCTTTCCTTGAACTGACATTTTGATGTTCTGTTTAATCTGATTTACCAGTTATGCTTCTAAAGACCATATACAATTTGAGTACCTGAAGCTAGCCCAGAGAACTGTTTTGAGCATGTGCTTGAATATGAACACAGGATTCTTGAACATAATTGTGCTACAAGCATTCTTTAGTTTTAAAAATAAAAAGTTGTATATGCATATGTACCTGGATATGTTATACCTTGTTTTTCTTGTACCTGTACTTAAATTTTCATTATAAGAGAGTTCTCTGCAATATAATTTAAATGGCATCATTAAAGGAACACTATAGTCACCCAGACCTCTTCATCTCAATTAAGTGGTCTCATGCATTGTTCCCGTCCTCTTAACCCTGCAATCTAAAACATTGCAGTTTTTCGTTACAGAATCTGCAATTTTTGCTTTGCATGAATCAGTCCTTCTCTAGTGGCTGTCAGTATGACAGCCACTAGAGGTACTTCTGGAGGGGCACTGACCAAGTAAAACTCGGTCACATAGTTCTGAAGCCCCTTTGTAAAGTACTGACTGCTTCCTAGGGGAATTTTGAATGTGTGCAGCACTTGCAGCTCATGTACATTAGATACCCAGAGCTCTTCTATAAGGAGCATTGCATTGGACCATCAAGGAGGAGTCCATGCCTCCTGGGTGACATCCCCTGGAGAGGAGAGCAGCAGCAGCACTGAGAGAGCCTTGGCATTGGAACAAGATAATAAGTTTTATTTATTACATTTATTTGGCACACAGGGAGGGAGGGATATAGAAAGAAGTAGGAAGAGGGACACTATAGCAAAAGAAATACAGATTTGCATTCCTAATGGTATAATGTTCATTAGGTGTGAAAACAAACAAATAAATAGACTTCTGTTTTGTTTATTTAGAAGCTTTCATTCAGTAATCTCCCTTATTATTATTTGCATTTCTATAGCATCAACATATTCTGCAGTGCTTTACAACTATAGAGAGGGGACTTTTTAAGGAGAAGAAAGCCCTACTCAAAGTAGCTGAGTCTATGAGGATATGATATCTTGAAGTGTCTTGCCAAGCTGATTCACTGACAGGATATCACCTCTGAGAACACCTTTGCTGGGCTTGCATTGCAAATAACATGACTGCCCAGAATCTCATTTTCCACATTGAATGATGGCTTTATTTTTGGAGTATTACAGATACAGATGATAGTGGTGTAACAGTATCTGATACAGAAACTGGTACTAGTGGTATTACAGCAATGTTGCTGAGCCAACAGTGCTATATAAATGGGAAGTTCGTCACTGTTGTTTGGCCATTATTGCTGAATATGATTTGTAGAATAGATCGTCTAGGGCACACTTTTAGCAACATTCTTGTGGCTTCAGCACATAGGAGTTTAACTTAATCAGAAATGTATTATTATAAAAATCACATTAAATATTTAACGACATTCCTTCCAACTAATCGGTAAACGTGTGTGTGAAGAAACTACCCTGTTTGTTCGGTATTTTGGATTTTCCCCTCTCGTTAGTTGAAACTACCGAACACCGACCACCCCTCTTGCTCATTAACTTCAAAGGAAACTGTGAATTAAGTGCTCTCTCTGTGTGGCCGATGTTCGCATAACCGGATGCCACGTGCTGGAGAAAACGGCGACCATCTCGTTGCATGAACAGTGGCAGCAGGACTTGGTTGTCGAGTGTCTGGAACTAAAATTGGACACAACTTCCCAAACGCCGGTCAAACTTCGTGAACACCTGCTTCTGTTCACCGGCCAGCCAGCCAGGAGGGCGCTGTTCGGTAGGTTTTTTCAAACTAAGGGAACAAATGCTACCTATGAGCCAGGGGAACAGTTGGTGGATTTGTTTGGTTTTTGGACTTCCCAAAAGAGATTGACTTCACAGCCTGATTTCATGGAACTCTTTCTGGGCAGGAACCTCGTGTGCGGTCGGTCAAATTATAACTTCCATGGAATTCCCAAACCCCTGAACCGATCTGGGTGATTTTTGGATATGTTGGTTCCCCAGATTGGGGCTGTCGGGGATATGACTTTTGTTTGATTCCCATGGGGTTTAAGGCACTTTTGGGGTTTTGTAAAAATATGTGTTTTTTTGTATTTGAAAATAATTGAGTTGAGTACAATACTTGACTCAATTATCTCCTAAGTGAAGGGGAAGGATTATTGTATTCTATGTGGGAGTGTCCTGGACCTGAGAGACAATGTAACTACAGTATGTAATTTGTCCCTGTGCCCTCTCAGGTCCAGTGTAGAATGTCCGTGGAATATGTTATTGTAAACCCCGTGCCTAGGGACTTGCATAAAAAGTCGGCCAGTTGGCCTGAATAAATTCATTTATGTTGTACCCTTCTTCTACTTGGAGAATATTCATCTTGATACCTGAACTGCAAGCTATAATCACTCAGCTCTTGGCAGTTTGGGAGGAACTGAATATGAATGGGTATCTGATATACCAGCATTCGTAACAGTGTGTCTTTAGATTTAGATAGAAATTGGCTGAGTCGGCAGTTTGATTGAACGAGTGACTGAATCACAAGATGATTGAATCAAGCAAGTCCTGAATTACCTGATGAACACAATAACTGTATGCACAGATTAATTCAAAAGTGACCAAGTAGTAGCAGTAAAAAAAATCTATATTTTAGATGTTAATATTTAATAAATATAGAAAAATACACTGAGGGTTGCAAGGGGGGACCTCATGGATCAGATTTGTTGTTCCAGCACATCCCATAGATGCTCAATCGGATTGAGATCTGGGGTATTTGGAGGCCAAGTCAACATCTTGAACTCCTGAAAACATTTCTGATTTTTTTTGCAGTGTGGCAGGGTGCATTATCCTATTGAAAAATGCCACTGCCATAAGGAACATCCTTACAATGAAAGGGTGTATGTGATTTGTAGCAATCTCTAGGTAGGTGGTATGTGTCAAAGTAGCATTTACATGAATGCCAGGATCCAATGTTTACCAGCAGAACATGACCACCTCCAGTGACCTTCTTTCTTCCCATAGTGCATCCTGCTGACATCTCTTCTCCAGGTAAACTATGCGTGCGCAGTTGTTTATCCACCTGATCTCTACATTGAAAACACTTTTGATCGCAGACAATGGGCATCATGGGCAGTCTAACCAGTCTGTTGCTACAGAGCCCCATATGCAAAAAATTGTGATACACTGTGTGTTCTGACACCATCATGGCCAACATTAAGTTTTTCAGCAATTTGAGCTACAGTAGCTCTTCTGTGTGATCAGGCCACACTTCAGGTGGAATCCATCTCTGCATTTTAGCGGCATATTTAAACGATGGCTGTTAATAGAGGAACAACATCCCTGAGGAAGACCACAGGATGAAATGCGTAGGATATAGACGCTGGGGACTTACATTGCTGCATCATATCTGCTCCACGTTGTAGTGGATACATGCCTTTTTTATCCTGGCATCTATGAGCCTTGGGTGCCCATGACTTTGACGCCAGTTCACTGGTTGTCCTTCCTTGCACCTCTTTTGCTAGGTACTAACCAATGCATACTAATTCATACCTGGAACACCCCACAAGACTTGCCATTTTGGTGATGGCTAGATATATAGTTATCTAGCCATTACTAATTGGTCCTTGTTAAAGTCACTCATATCTTTTTGGTTGCCCATTTTACCTGCTTTCAACATATGGAATTCAAGAACTGACTGTTCACTTGCAGCCTAATATATCCCACCCCTTGACAGGTGCCACTGTAATATAATCAATGTTATTCCTTTCTTTTGTCAGTGGTTTAAATGTTATAGCTGATCAGTGTAAATATAGAATTTTTGTACTGCTCCTCCTTTTTCCCCCTCAATTGATCTGTGAGAACACAGGAATGCTTCAATGTATGAATTGTATGGATTAGTCTCCATGCTGTACTCCTCTTGGCTACTTGATATTCAGCAAATCAGCACCTGCTCATGATTGGACAGAGCACAGAGTGCGAAACACATATTTGGAGGGATGTGAACAGGCGTGGACTATTAAGTAGACACTTTTAAGTTGGCTGAAGTATATATGATGGACATATGATGGTCTCAAGGTGTTTTCCTAGATTGAGTTTTTTTTATTTTATTTGCTGTTATATCTCTCCATTATTATTTTAAAGCATGTAGAGTTATTTAAATAATACAAATAGTTGAAGCTAAGTACCTTAAAGATATGCATGCTACAGTATATACTCTATGCTTAATTTGTTTGTGCACTAGACATTGTCATGTTGAAATTAAACAAGGATCATATAGAAACAAGGATCATATAGAAACGGTTTATTGAGATTCATATGAAAGACCCTACACAAAGCATTGACCTCAACAATATTATATATCTTCAGCAGGTATGGAACTCTGATTGCAAGTCAGGACTATTTGCCCTGTCTGATGGCTTAATCATATAAAAGTATACCCCTGGTGGAATCTTTCAGCATCTAGCAGAAAACTGCCTTAGAAAAGTGGAAGGATCCTGTTCCCTTTCAGTGTCCATGATTTTCAAAAGCAATGGTCAAGGAACAGCATGTTTATAAAATAATATCAGGTTTTGTTCTAAAGAAGGACAAATAATGCAACTAAAATATTTTATAGTTAATTTCTTCAAAACCATAACTCCATAATTTAGGCTTAAATAGGCTGTAATTTATTTATTTTTTTAAATCATTTTGCATTGATCTTCCTTTCACCACAGTTGGGAGTTGTGTAAAAACTTGCTCATGTCCTTAATGTAAAATATTCCTGACATATACAAAAAATAGAGAAGTGTCAATACAATATGTGAGCCAATTTGCTATAAAATTAGTTTTGTGCAGTTTTGCATAAGTGGTATGTATATATCACTTAATAAAAGTTTTGTTCTCTCCCCTAATGGGAAAACATTTTCCATTTTGTCATGATAGAACTAAATTATTTGGACTAGTTTCTGTAAAGAAAAGAAAGCTCTATGGGAATATGATATTAGGTCACCTTGAGTATGAATTACAGATGTAAAAAAAATGCTATTAAAACTCTGAAATGGAAGAATTAAAGGACATAGCTGAGAATTGCACATTGAAAGATTTGGATTGATAACAACAGATGTTTTACACGTAGAGTAACCAGACATTGGAATTGCTAAGAGAAAGCAGTGACTGAAAATCCAATAATAGGATTTGGAATCACAATGATAGATCACAATGACTGGGTTCTTCAATCAAACATAGCATGACTGGAATCATGACAAGGAATATAAATGTGTAGATTCTTGTAACCATGCTGTTCTGAGTGGATTACATACATAGTTTGGTTCAGTGATATCTATGGCTAAAAATAAAGCGGGCAGCATACTCCAACCAATTCAGGTTTACTTGACCATAATATGTATATAAGAAATAGGTGGTGAATAGTGATGTACCGAACGGTTCGCCGGCGAACGGTTCCTGGCGAACATAGCATGTTCGCGTTCGCCACGGCGTGCGAACATATGCGCGGTTCGACCCGCCCCCTATTCGTCATCATTGAGTAAACTTTGACCCTGTACCTCACAGTCAGCAGACACATTCCAGCTAATTAGCAGCACAGCCTCCCTAGCAGACCCTCCCACCTACTGGACAGCATCCATTTTAGATTCATTCTCAAGCTGCATGCTTAGTAAGAGGAGGGAAAGTGTAGCTGCTGTTCATAAGATAGGGAAAAGCATAGCTAGGTTAGGGATAAGGGTATGCTTTTTTTGGATTTTTTTTTTCTATCTAATGTAAATGCACTTAGTTGTCTGCCACTGCTGCCAGCTTCTGTGTCAGGCTCACAGTGCCCATTTCCTCAGTCAGTGCCACCAATTACATCTGGTGTCACAATAGCTTGGATTTAAAAACAAAAAACTTTTTTCACTGTTATAGATTGAATAGCAGTCAGTTGTCTGCCACTGCTGCCAGCTTGTGTGTCAGGCTCACAGTGCATACTGTGCCCATTTCCCCAGTCAGTGCCACCAAATACATCTGGTGTCACAATAGCTTGGATTTAAAAACAAAAAACTTTTTTCACTGTTATAGATTGAATAGCAGTCAGTTGTCTGCCACTGCTGCTAGCTTCTGTGTCAGGCTCACAGTGCATACTGTGCCCATTTCCCCAGTCAGTGCCACCAATTACATCTGGTGTCACAATAGCTTGGATTTAAAAACAAAAAACTTTTTTTACTGTTACAGATTGAATAGCAGTCAGTGTCCTTAAAGCGGGTGTGTTACGCTAACAGTGGATACGCTGACAAGTGCCACTAATTAGATCTGGTGTCACAATAGTTTGGATTTAAAAAAACAAACCACTTTTTTCACTGTTATAGATTGAATAGCAGTCAGTGTCCTTAAAGCGGGTGTGTTACGCTAACAGTGGATACGGTGACAAGTGCCACCACTTAGATCTGGTGTCACAATAGCTTGGATTTAAAAAAAAACACTTTTTTCACTGTTATAGATTGAATAGCAGTTAGTTATCTTCAAGCAGGTGTGTTACGCCAACAGTGGATACGGTGACCAGTGCCACCACTTAGATCTGGTGTCACAATAGCTTGGATTTAAAAACAAAAAACTTTTTTCACTGTTATAGATTGAATAGCAGTCAGTGTCCTTAAAGCGGGTGTGTTACGCTAACAGTGGATATGCCGACAAGTGCCACTAATTAGATCTGGTGTCACAATAGTTTGGATTTAAAAAAAAAATAATCTTTTTTCACTGTTATAGATTGAATAGCAGTCAGTGTCCTTAAAGCAGGTGTGTTACGCTAACAGTGGATACGCTGACAAGTGCCACTAATTAGATCTGGTGTCACAATAGTTTGGATTTAAAAACAAAAAACTTTTTTTACTGTATTAGATTGGAAATACAGTCAGTATCCCTAATGGGTGTGTTACGCTAACAGTGGATACTGACAAGTGCCACCACTAGATCTGTGTCACAATAGCTGGACTTAAAAACAAAAAACTTTTTCACTGTTAGAACATAGATTGAATAAGGTGTCAAAGTGTCCTTAAAGCTGGTGTGTTACGCTAACAGTGGATATACTTAATAAGTGCTACTAATTAGATCTGGTGTCACAATAGTTTCAATTTTAAAAAAAAAATAATCTTTTTTCACTGTTACATTGAATAGCAGTCAGTGTCCTTAAAGCAGGTGTGTTACGCTTAACAGTGGATATCACGCTGACAAGTGCCACTAATTGTGATCTGGTGTCACAATAGTTTGATTTAAAAACAAAAAACTTTACTGTATTAGATTGAATAAAGGCGTCAGTACCTTAAAGCTGGGTGTGTTACGCTTAACAGTGGATACTGACAAGTGCCACCACTAGATCTGCTATGTCACAATAGTTTGTTTAAAAAAACAATAATCTTTTTTCACTGTTATAGATTGAATAGCAGTCAGTGTCCTTAAAGCGGGTGTGTTACGCTAACAGTGGATACGCTGACAAGTGCCACTAATTAGATCCTATGTCACAATAGTTTGGATTTAAAAACAAAAAACTTTTTTTACTGTTATAGATTGAATAGCAGTCAGTGTTCTTAAAGCGGGTGTGTTACGCTAACAGTGGATACGGTGACCAGTGCCACTAATTAGATCTGGTGTCACAATAGTTTGGATTTAAAAAAAAAAAAATCTTTTTTCAATGTTATAGATTGAATAGCAGTCAGTGTC